>CM077821.1:31652715-32118768 GCA_039720395.1 Liquidambar formosana | reverse complement strand
AGGGTTTTCCTTGTTTCCTTTAAAAAATAAGGTGGCGACTCCTTTTTCTCTTTCAAACCCCCCAACTAATCTCTACTTTCGCCAATCCCTCGTGGGCCCAATTTCCGGGGTTCACAGAGACATTCACTCTCTTTTTCCTGAGAGTGATGGATTCCTTGTTGATCACTCACATGCCTTCACACACATAGCAGTAGGGCCAATGAACACCCTTACAGACCCCTGAATAAGATCTGCACTTAGTGTTATCAAACTTCTAAAGCTACATGTATAAGACAACCATGGTGTCTCAGGTCTAAGGATTACTTGTACCACTATAACAATGAGAAACTGATTCCATTCAGTTTATCTCATATCTTTGGTCACATTCAGTGTACCTATTCTTATAATAGGCACCCACTTGTTGGTTCTAGTGTCTCCACACAAATAGCTTGAGACTAGCTATCCTCCTATAGAGTCAACCTAACAAGTGCTAGTCCTATGGTTCATTACTGTCCATCATAGTGAACCTTCAACTAGGAATGATTTAGGAGTTTAGTACAGAGATATATTTAGAGTCTCAAAATTACAACCCTTTGTAATTTCATATTCTCAACTCTAACTCCATGGACATATTATGTAAATATAAATGATGCATATAAACATAATAGAATAAGCCCTTTTATTAAATCAATAATAAATGTGACATATATAAATGAAATCAATTGATTGTTCCTAATCCCTAAACAATCATCTCTATGATTGGCTCTAGGGCATAATCCTAACAATCTCCCACTTGCACTATAGCCAATCCACCATGTATCTCATACCCATATCCTGTCGGTGGTGATCCAACACACTTGGGTTATAGCCTTAGTGAAAGGGTCTTCTTTATTCTCTGTTGTATTAAACTTCTATATGTATATGTCATCTCTTCCAATGATCTCTCTAATCATTTGGAATCGCCGCTTAAAGTTTGGACTTTTGATGAGACCGTGGATCCTTGTCTTGAGCACTAGCCTTATTGTTGTCACAAAAACAATAGTAAAGGCTTCTCAATGTCAGGAACCACTCCTAGTTCTGCACTGAACTTACTCATCCAAACATGCAGCAATGCACTCAAATTTACAGCTCCACCATTTAAGGTGAGAACATACCTCGATGTTGATCTCCTATCATCATCGTCAGATTGAAAATCTGTATCCGTTCTACCAACCATTTCAAGTTTCTTTCTCCATAGGCAAGGGATAGGTCCTTTAGTTCTTCTCAAGAACTTAAGGATAGCCTTGAATGCTTCCCAGTGTTCCTCATCTGGGTCTGCCTGATATCTGCTCGTAACATTTACAGCAAAACTGATATCTGGTCTTTTAGTTATAGACAACTTGATTCCATGTCTGATAGGAATTAGACCTCCTTTTGGAATCATGCATTTTGAACTCTTTCAAAATCTTGTCTATGTACTTTGATTGGGAGAGACTTAGCATCCTTTAAGATCTATCTCTATAGACCTCTATTCCTAGAATATAGGATGCTTCTTCCAAATCTTTTATGAAGAAACTTTGTGAAAAACCAATTTTTCACTTTTGACAACGTCTCTACATTATTCCCTAATAAGTAGAACGTCATTCACTTATAGGACCATAAATGTGATCGCACTCCCACTAACCCTTTGTACGATCATGGTACAATGATGGGTTTTGTCTCAACAAGGACAGTGGTTGCATCAATGTTGGTTTGTGTCTCATTAGACAACTCTTTGAGTTCTATTTTCCTGTTGTTATCTCCTTCTTGAATAAACTCTTTTTCAAGAAAGATTGCAAACTTACAAACAAAACACCTTTTGTTCATCAGGATAATAGATATGATATCCTAAACTTTCTTTAGGGTAATCCACAAACCTACATTTAAGTTATCTTGATTTCCAATTTGGTTGCATTATATGTCTCTACATATGTAGTGCATCCCCCATACCTTAACATGCTTAAGGTTTGGTGCTTCCCTTTCCATATCTCATATAGGTCTTAAGGGACAGCCTTGGTTTGAACTCTGTTTCACAGGTACGTAGCAATTTCTAGGGCATATCCTAATAAGGATAATATTAGGTCGTTGTAACTTATCATGGATCGGACCATATCCAATAAGGTCCTCTTCCTCCTTTCTGACACACCATTAAGTTATGGTGTTCCAAGAGGTGTCCATTGTGATTGAATGCCCATTTGAACAAGTTGATCTAAAAATTAACCGGTTAAATATTCGCTTCCCCGATCTAATCGAAGAGCTTTAATACTTTTACCGATTTGTTTCTCTACTTCATATCTGAATTCTTTGAACCTTTCAAATATTTCAGACTTGTACTTCATTAAGTATACACACCCAAACCTAGAATGAATCATTGGTAAAGGTTGTAAAGTAAGAGAAACTTCTACATACATCATTATGTATATCTTGTTCTCTTAGGTTTATTAGCATTCAATTTAGAACTATCATGCTCCATTGCAATTCATATTTGCAATAAAGTTTAGAAAATAAAGGTCATCCACATAAACTCCAGAAGTAATGAACTCTTCATTTAATAGAAAACATTTATTAAATCAAACTAAAACCTCGTTTAGATAAAACTGAAATAAAATTAATGTTTCTAATAACTTCTGGAATGTAAAGATAGCCAACTATTATTTCTAAACTACTCCATTAAGTAGAGTCAAGCAACAAGCCCCACAGCTAATGCAGCAACATTTGCTCCATTCCCCACTTGTAGGGTTGATCCGCCTTTACTCTGCCTTCTGCTTCCCACTAGATTCTGCATGGAATTCAAAATTCACATCAGAATTAAGTACCCAAGTGGAAGCAGAACTAACATTTAGTTTAGAGCATGATCCATACCTTTCAAAGGTTGGTTCTTTAAAGTATCCAGATACTCCCGGCAGTTACGTTTCCAGTGCCCATCCTTGCCGCAGTGATAACAGGTTCCTTTGGCTTTGTTGTTACCTTTCTTCTTCCTCTGGGTACTCTTACCCTTGCCTATACCCTTGCCCTTAGGCTTGAGCTTAGACTTGGAAGTAGCAGCTTCATTAAATTCAAGCAAGAATTCTTTCCCATACAACTCTTGTATGTTGATAAAAATCTCGTAAGCACTTCCCATGGACTCGTGTTGCTTCTTAAGCTCGAGACTCATAAATACCATCATATAACACCTTGCTATGAGATCGTCGTCCATGCGCTTCTGGTAAGCGTCTTTCTCTTGCTGAGTTATAGCCTCAGCAGGAGCAATGGGAAGTGGATTATGAAGTGCATAGGTAAGATTCTTGGAATCCAAAACAATTTTTAGATTCCTAAGCCAATCAAGACAATTTGGTCCAATCAAACGGTTGGTGTCCAATAATTTGGATAACGGGTTGAGGTGAGCCATTCTAATGAACTACATATAAAAATTAAAATAGAGAATTAGATTTCATTTTTAATCCATAATGATCGGGTCTTTAATCATATGGTACCTCCCACTATTTTATCAAATTCCATACACCCTCTAATGGAATTCGGGAATCTTATTCCTAATGGGGATCGGGGTCCCACTATGACCTAGAAGCCTCACATGTTAGTTTCTTGACTTCTAACCCACAGTAAGAAGACAACTCTTTGTCTATTGCTTCATAAGCAAGTTCTAATCATTTTGCCTCTAGGGTACATATTCCTCACATGTTAGTTTCTTGGAATACTTCCCTAGTTAAGTTAAGCCCATCATTCACACAGGTATGTTTCACCAAATATATACCTCACATGTTAGTTTCTTGGTATATACCAGCTTAGGCACCCTATGATATCTACATATATGATAGTTTCAAGTAATGTCTTTAATATGGGTAGCTCCTACATGTCTGCAGCCAGGTACCCACATTAAGGGACGTTAGATGATCCTATAATGATGGAAGGCAATGAAGAATCCATTCCCTAATTTATTCTCCATTTCCAACTTAATATTAAAAGAGAGGGGTTTTAAGGGTCTCATCAAATTAACTAATTCTAACATACATCTCATGCATTTAAATAAGAAATATATAACAACATTATATATATATATAATCCACTTATCGATATTAGTCCCTATAAGGTGACATATAACGATCTTTGGATTTGGAGCTATCACTATTAATCTCATTAAAAGCTCCCACTATGATGATTATGGACTTTAAGAGGATTCAATCCAAGCCAATGAATTGAATCCTAGGTCTAAGGTGGGTGTAGGTGATCGTAAAACATTCATTCAAAACATAGCATGCTCTCTTGAAAGTCTTCTCCAAGCTTTCAAGTCCTTCAATCTCCTCCATTAGCTTGATGGTCTCCACCATAGGCTTGTTGGGCTCCATCATGCTCCTTTAGGTCCACCATGCTCCTTTAGGTCCACCATGCTCCTTAGTGCGCTCTCGATTACATAACATTTACATAATTTAAAGAAAGGGATACATAAGGGGAATGTGGGGTACATAAGAGAATGATAGAGAGAGAGAAGAAGGTGGCATGCAAGCCCCAAATAAATAATACATCACCAAAAATTGACAACTCTTGAAAAATTATACAACCCATTCATAAGACGGCCAATCACAATTGGTTTAAGGGTATAGTCCATAATCATCATCCATCCATAACCATACAATCACATTGCATAATAAAGGAAATAACTGTAAGCAATAAACATATGGGCATTCATGGTAACTCTATTGATTGGTTTTCATTAATCTCATTAATGTGTCCTAATCTTATTAGGATATGCATAATCTCCAGAATTAATTAAGTCTTAACAATTAAGACATTTAATTTCAATTAATCAAATCAATTGAAACATTTAAAGTCCCCTAATTAAACTCTAATATCAAATATTAGAATCTTTTTAATTAAACAAAACAATTTTATTTAATTAAAATTTCCAGATTTTTATTTAATCCTAAATTGTGTTTTAAACCATTTAAAACAATATAAAATTAATCACCATTAATTAAATAATCAATTTCGGAATTAAATAAAATCATTTTATTAATTAATTAGTGCATTAGGGTTTCCTAAAACCCTAAACCCTAAATGCATTAACTCTAAACCCTAAGTGTAACCCTAATGCATTAAATGCCTTATGATTGGTCAATTAATGACCAAACATTTAAACCTTAGGTTTATACGGTATTAATGATTAGGATTAGGGTTTAATTAATGCCACCTAGGATATTAATTACTCCCAATTAATATGCACTAATTAGGGTTTCTAAAACCCTAAACCTTAAACCTATTAAATGCCAATGATTAATTACTAAACCATTAATGATCATGATTGGTCATTAATGACCAATCATTTAACCCTAGGTTAGACACATTAATTACTAGGTTTAGTTATTAATTAATGCATTAATAGAATTAGGGTTTAATTAATATGAATTAGGGTTTCCTAAACCCTAAACCCTAGACATCATAAATGCAATTAATTATACCCTAATGATTAATAACCATGATTGGTCAATTAATGACCAATCATTAAACATTTTAATTAAGGTAATTAATAGTCAAGTAGGGTTTTTAATTAATGCAATTAATGAATTAGGGTTTCATCATTAATGGGAATTAGGGTTTCATCATAAACCCTAAGGCTGCCGCCACATTAGTGGGCTGCCATGGCTTAGCAAGGCTGCCATGGATTGGCCAGGCCATGGGAGGCCATGGCCAGCAAAGGGGGACTCAAGCTAGGGTGTGGGCCAAGCCCATGGACACGTGTGGAGTGGCCAAGAGGGCTGTCTTCTTCAAAGAACATTAGGGTTTCAAGAACCCTTGCTGGCACCACCATGGGAGGACCTCCAAGGTCACAAAAGTTTCTAAAACTTAATCAATTCGACTCCACCAACAAAACCAGCTTTTGTATCATGTCCCTACATGAATTACTAAGCTAATTGAAGTGGTTTGGATGATCAAATCATCCCCAATTGTTCTAAACAATTCAAGAACAGTAGGCTGTCCAGAATTTGACAGCATACTGTCCATGATCACAAATTGATTTAAAACCCAGCAAGATGATTAATTCAGGCTACCAAATTATTTTTCCTAGTATCCTACATGTCTTAGGAAACTAATAAAATTGGTTTCATGCAATTTGGAGTTCCCTAGCTCAAGATATGAACAAAACTCCATTGATGACTTTCTGCAGAAAAACAGCCTGCTGTGTTCTTCCAAGAAATCAAACTTTTTGATTCTTTATGCATCAAGACTCCTTTGATTATTAAAGAATATGATCTATACATCATATATCATCATCCTATAATGATTATTCATCAATTTTACAGAGATATCATATCAGAACAGTAGCAAGAACCATAGGGTTCTAAAACCCAGATTCAAACATGGTGGTTTTCTCCTTCTTCCTTCTGTTCTAGACTCATAATCCAATTATGATACATCCGAATGCTTGGGAACCCTTTCCTACCATGTCTAGAACATAACCCAAGTGGTGGCAACCATTGCCATGCTTTTGATCTCCATCAAAAACTCACAATTGTGGCTGTTACATCATTCCCGAGCAAAACTGTCTTCCCTGATAGCCTGTAGTAAAAAATTCATAACTTTCACTACAAAACTCGGATCAATGAACCGTTTGTTGGGTTGTAAAGCTGATTCGAAGAGCTTTCTAACCATATATGGCTCGAAAAGTTTGGAGAAGAACTCTGATTTCGGCATGCAAAACAAGATGACGATTTTTCATGACTATCATAAAAACTGTTCATCATCTTCTCCAAACTCAATCCCCATTCAACTTTTGAATAACCAGCAACCCTAAAACTATTTTAGAAGAGGAGTAGAAGGAGAATTAACCTAGGATTCATAAACCCTAGGTTTGGCCATGAGAGGGAAACCATTCTAATGCATGAACATAAATTCCAGATTTATTAACCAATCAATTTACCATGAATTACAGCCCATATGCAGTTTGTATTAGGCATAACCATGGCTCTGATACCACTGTTGGGAATCAAAAGTTGAGAGGAAAAATACAAAGGCGGAATTTAAAATTTTTCCTACGATTCCCAAACCCATGAATCTTAATTATGCTTAATACAAAACAAAAACCCTAACTAGAAGAGGGTAGAATTACTTACAGTTGATTCAAGTCTTCTCCTTTATGCTCCAAGCTTTTTCTTCTCCTTTTTGCTCCAAGCTTTGTCTCCGGACAACAGTGAATGAGCAGCCCAAGTGTGCTGCCTCCAACAGTATCCACACCTAGCTAGAGCTTGATGTCCTTTCCTTCTTTCCCTTGTTGATGCTAGAGTAGGAGAAGAGAGGAGAGAGAGAGAGAGGTGAAATTTTCGGCCAGCACTTGGGAGCCTCCAAGAGTGCTTCAAGTGATGATGTCATCACATCATAAAAGGCTTTAAATAGCCTCCAACTAGGGCCGGCCAAGGGGGGTCTTCTAACCCTAATGGGTTTTGTGTAATTACTCCTAATTACACAATAACCCCTCTAATTTATATCCCATATAAATTTGCCCCTTAAGAACAATTCTTTATTCACTTATACCCTTTCTCTCATAGACAATCAAGCTCTCTTAGCATGATCAGTGTGTGACCCATTGGGTTCACATCATCAAGTAGTAGGAACAGCACAAGTTGTGCACAATGGAACATTTTCCATTAAGGGTCTAATTGAAACTCCTTTCAATTCCCTAATTGATTATAACTCATTTATATCAATTAGGGCTTCTACTAACCATGAGTAACACCTAGCATATGGCTCATGGTGTGGTCCTTAATGAGGTGAATAGTCATTTACAAAGAACCCTTCTGCTATAGTTTACAGGTTACAATTCCATCCTTCCATCAACACAATGTCTCCAATTGAACTAATAGGACATGGAAGTCTGTCAAGTCCCTAGTTCAATTACTTTATACTCATTCATTAATATCAACTCAATGATAAACTTATGGAAACTCCTTTCCATATTCATTCTACCATGGGCCCATGGATTTAGTGAGTTATATTCAATGAATGCTGTATGAGACATTCACTCTCTTTTTCCTGAGAGTGATGGATTCCTTGTTGATCACTCACATGCCTTCACACACATAGCAGTAGGGCCAATGAACACCCTTACAGACCCCTGAATAGGATCTGCACTTAGTGTTATCAAACTTCTAAAGCTACATGTATAAGACAACCATGGTGTCTCAGGTCTAAGGATTACTTGTACCACTATAACAATGAGAAACTGATTGACAGGCAGGTTAAAACTCCATTCAGTTTATCTCATATCTTTGGTCACATTCAGTGTACCTATTCTTATAATAGGCACCCACTTGTTGGTTGTAGTGTCTCCACACAAATAGCTTGAGACTAGCTATCCTCCTATAGAGTCAACCTAACAAGTGCTAGTCCTATGGTTCATTACTGTCCATCATAGTGAACCTTCAACTAGGAATGATTTAGGAGTTTAGTAAAGAGATATATTTACAGTCTCAAAATTACAACCCTTTGTAATTTCATATTCTCAACTCTAACTCCATGGACATATTATGTAAATATAAATGATGCATATAAACATAATAGAATAAGCCCTTTTATTAAATCAATAATAAATGTGACATATATAAATGAAATCAATTGATTGTTCCTAATCCCTAAACAATCATCTCTATGATTGGCTCTAGGGCATAATCCTAACAGTTAGGTATAAAGATTGGTACAAGCAAAGTTGAGGACCCTAGCCTACCCTCTTAAAAGAAAGAATTGCATGTAATGGGCCTTCTAGGACACCGTTGGATCACCTATATGCACACACGTTGTTGTGATGATATGCTGCCGTGTTGCCATGCTTTGTTGATTGAGTGGGTAATTAAAGGAAACTTTACACCCTACATCCTTAATACGTACCCTTCCCCATGACCCCCGCAAGGGTAATTGGTTAAGAGAACTAATTAAGGGTGTACGTTGTAAAGATTTTGAGATAATTATGGAAGCTTAGGATGGACCCTTAGGCTGAAAAATTGAGTATTTACCCTATGTTAGAGGGAGAGACGTGCTGGCTTGGATCCGCGATCAACAAGGGCGCCTAGTCAGTGCTGATTCCATCACTAAGTCAGATATGGCTGAAGAAAGAACTAGCAACCGGGATTTCAACCTTGAGGCCGCTTCGAAAGCTATCATGGAAAAGCTTGATCACACTACCCAGGTATCCGAGACCATACTCAAGTTAGCACAAGACCTTCAACAGAAGAACTCTGAACCTGAATCTAGGGCCCATGCCACTGATAATAATCAAGGATCCAATGAGTCTGAATCCGCTGAAGAACCATTAGGAGAAGGGGGAGAACTACCCAAGACCAAGGAAGGGGAAACCAAAGCCACATCAAGGGAGAGCTCAACCGTCCTGGCAAACAAGGTCGAGGCCTTAGAACGAACTCTGAAGGGAATTCGCAGGTCTGATGATATGGTGGACATCCGCACTTTGTCCTTGTTCCCAAAGGCTCGCATCCCGCTACAATTCAAGATGCCGGAGTTGGAAAAATTCGATGGGATTGGCTGTCCTAAAACCCACCTCAAGATGTATGTGCGAGCTATGCACCCTCGAGGGGCGAACGATGAGTTATTGGCTCAAATGTTTCATGAGTCATTAGCGAGTTCCGCCTTGAAATGGTTTTTGTCATTAGAGGAGAATAGAACCAAGACTTGGGAGGATGTGTGCAATGTTGGGAATCAAACTAGAGAGGAAAAATACAAAGGCGGAATTTAAAATTTTTCCTATGATTCCCAAACCCATGAATCCGATTATGCATAATACAAAAACAAAAACCCTAACTAGAAGAGGGTAGAATTACTTACAGTTGATTCAAGTCTTCTCCTTTATGCTCCAAGCTTTGTCTTCTCCGGACAGCAGTGAATGAGCAGCCCAAGTGTGCTGCCTCCAACGGTATCCACACCTAGCTTGAACTTGAAGTCCTTTCCTTCTTCTTCCTTGTTGTTGCTAGAGGTGGAGAAGAGGGAGAGAGAGAGAGAGCCTCCTTGTGAAATTCGGCCAGCCCTTGGGGAGAATGAATTGTTTTTCAAGTGATGTCATCACATCACATGTGAGGCTATATATAGCCCACTAATAGGGCCGGCCCTAGTGAGGAATCCTATTGTGAACCTTGAAAAAGTGAGGCCCACAAGGGTTTAAAAGTCGCCAGTCTGTGGACCCAGGAAAGCGGGCCCACAAATGGGTTTTAGGTTTGAAAAAGGAAAAGGAGTCGCCACCTTATTTTTTAAAGGAAATAAGGAAAACCCTAAAAACAGTTTTGTTTTAGGAAAACAAAAGATTGACTCCATATTTAAAAATGGAAAGGCGAATGATCTTTTGGAAACCAGAGAAATCGGGGATTCGGAGGCTAAGTTACGATATGGGAAGGTTCTAGGCAAAGCCTATAGGCACCCATATCGCCCTAAACGGTCTCTTAATTTAATTGGGCTAAATCAAAGTCTTAATCACACACAAATCAACAGTTATCATCACAGGACAGCATGCATATCATTCATCCATTCATCCATATAATCAAGTAAATCAAAGAAAAACAGAAAAAGAAAGAGGGGGGAGAAGAAAACCTAGGATACTTAGTATCCTAGGGCGGACTTGAACATCACGAAGAGCGCCTACGTACCATGTATGGAAATACATGGATCAAAGTCCACGTAGTTCGAAAAGGAATAGGGTTATAACCTAATCAAGGCCTATGGTAAACCCTAAGTTTCCTTTTAAGTAAAACATGGTAAGTTTCCAAAATAAATGATTCTCAAAAGATTTTTGGTAAAATATGGAATTTTGATAAAAGATGGAAACTTTGATTTAAAAGGTATCTTTATTGAAAGGAAACTATAGAATCTACCATACCCCTTTATTAGGAAACAACCCTAGGGGGGGGAGAAAGAGAAAGTTTCAAGGAAAGGAAAGAAGGGTGAATTGGGGCACCCTCACACCCTACTTACCTTAAGCAAAAGCAACCTGTCAAAGTAACCACCCTATTGCATAGGGTAATTACCTTATTTGTAAGATTTCATCTCACAATAGCCAAAATAACCACCCCACATTGGTGGGGTAGTTGCACCTGTTGTACCTGTCAAAGCACCTGCAATTTCCATGCAAAATATACCAAAAATACCAACCAAACAAGCTAGATTCCAAATCAAGCCATTATCATGCCCAAACATGGGCTAACACATGCTCAAAATATCATATCAAGGACAAATAACAGATCTGGACAGAATTGAAATAAGGTTTAAAATCAACCACAAGTCATGCAACAACATGAATCATAAGCTAACTAAAACCCTAATTCAACCCTACATGCAATGACATGCAAAAAACACTAAAATCCACTACTATGAATGCAGAAGAATGTCATAGTTATCAAATATACAGCACATATATATCAACTATGAAGAAAACACAAAGAAAAACCCTAAGCTATCATGCTATATGCTACTTTCCTAATACAAGGATGAATGAAACCCTAGAATCACCATTGTGCTCAAAATCACATAAAATAACTCTAAATCATGCAAAACTTATTATGGACACCATTCTAATCATGCATATTAATCAATAGAAGCATCAACACATGATAAAAACACAAGCTTGCACATGAAATATAGCTATTCTAAGTAAAAGCCTAATTTCAGCACAAGAGAAACCCTAGAATTGCAAACATGCATTAAATCACATGGAACAGCATCCTAGCATACTAAACAGCCCATAAACATTATCCTAATCATGCATACTAGCTAATAGAAGTATCAAAACACAATAAAAACACAAGCTTCAATATGCAAAGGTGGTATTTCATGTAGAAAACCAATTTCAGCACTAAGGAAACCCTAAAGTCCCAAACATGCAATAAATCACATGGAATAGCATCCTAGCATACTAAACAGCCCATGAATATTATCCTAATCATGCATACTAACTAATAGAAGCAATAAGACATGATAAAGACACAAACTTGAACATGAAATAATGACTATTCCATGTAAAACCCTAGAAAAGACTCTAAAAAACCCTAAAAACACAAAGACTCATAAAACCACATAGAATGACATTATATCATGCAAAACCAGCCATAGACAATATCCTAATCATGTATTCTAAGCATTAGAAGCATCAACACATGATAAAACAATAAGCTTTTAACATGAAGTAATGCAAAGCTATGCAAAAAACCCTAGTTTGAATGAAAGAGAGAAAGGGGGAGGGGTATACCTTTTGTGGCTGCTGTAGAGAGTCCTCCTCCTCTTGTGTGCTGCTGGAAACAACCTCCTTCAAGCCTTCAAGCAATGCTCCAGCCTTCCTTCAAGCTTTCTCTCACACTCTCTCACTCTAAGTTTAGGTTAAACTACCCTAAGGATGGCTGCCATAGCCTCCAAGTCTCACCAAAGTGCCTCCAAAGTCTCCCCCTATTGCTGAAGTATAAGGGGGTATTTATAGGGATTGAGGGGAAACCCTCAATGGTTGGGATTAAAACCCTAGGGATTGATCCAAGGGCTCTTAGAGGTTACCTTGGGGCTCAAGTAGGTCAAAAAGGGCTGAAATTAGGGTTAAATGGCGGCCAAAGGCGAGCAAATCCGAGAAAATAGGGTGGGAGCCGCGTCAAGGCTCAAAAAAGGAAAGTGGCTCGGGTGACCACCTGGGGCTGGGCGGCTAGCAGCCTGGGCCCAGGCGGCTAGCCGCCCAGGCCTGGGTGGTCACCCGAGGCCATGTCAGCTTCAGCCCAAATTTGACCCTTTCGGCTTCCAAATGTGTTTCAGGGTTCAATTTAACTCCGATTTTGACGAAACGAAAGCCAAAACGACCGTGTTTCGAAGGGGAATGTAATTTGAGTCACTTGAGGGCGAGAAACCCTAGCCATGGCTGCATGGTTGGGCCCTACAAAGGTAGTTAACCGCTATGCCTCACCATCGCTTAGCTTAGGTATGCACATAGGGTCGCACCGAATGCTTTCCAATTCGAAATTCAACCTCCCTAAACACATTTGGGGATGAAATTAAGACCAATCAAGGTCAAATGAGTAGTCATAGAGTGAAAATCATGAACCAATTCGAGCTAACCCGAAGTAGGTCTTTTAGCCAACCTGAGCCTTATTGAGCCATTCTAATCCCGAACCTTCAATTCATCGAATTGAACCCACAAATACCTCAAATACAACCATATGAACTCCAATTGGCAACTTGGAGATCATTTCAAGGTCAAATGGAAAGTTTGTGATCAAAAAGACGATTATGCCCCTCAAGTCACAAAAGTTCTAATTAACCCTCGAGATCAACTCCAAATCGAACCAAAATTCATAGACACCATCCTTAGGACCCTAGAAACTCAATGCAAAAGACTAGACTCAAAAAGGAAACAAAAAGACACATGCAATGACAAACCCTAGCTAAGGTGACAAAAATGGGGTGTGACAGAAGCCCCTCATTGGTGAGCAAGTTTCACTTGCAAGCCAATGACCAAAAGAACAACCCATTTTTGCCCGGGGAATTGACTTCATCAAGACCCACTGGGGAAAAGAGGGTGAACATATCATTGAATTCTTCGAATTCATCATACACAAGCACAAAGGTACTCTTCATAAGTTCTACAGAACTCCTCTCATGCTGTATACCAGTTTCACTGGGGAACAAGATGAGGTATCCACAGGTTACATCGAACTTCGTTCGATGAAAGGTCTTCCAATTCTATGCCAGTGACAACTGGCGAATGGTACGAGGTAACATTATGCCATCAAGGCCATCCCAAAATATGAGAAAGATACATCCTTCTCACATTCAAACCGTCAAGGTTATTACTCAATTATCAAGGTAATCACATCCCATACTGCACCAGTGACAACTGGTGTATAATACGAGGTATCCATAGCTTACATCGAACTTCGTTCGATGAAAGGTCTTCCCATACTGTACCAGTGACAACTGGTGAATAGTACAAGGTATCCATAGCTTACATCGAACTTCGTTCGATGAAAGGTCTTCCCATACTGTACCAGTGACAACTGGTGAATAGTACAAGGTATCCATAGCTTACACCGAACTTCGTTCGATGAAAGGTCTTCCCATACTTTGCCAGTGACAACTGGCGAATAGTACGAGGTAACACCATGCCATCAAGGCTATCTCAAAATATGAGAAAGATACATCCTTCTCATATTCAAACCATCAAGGTTATCATTGAAATATCAAAGTAAATCACATAACACGAGAAAGATCACGTCCTTCTCTTGCTCAAATCAATCAAGGTAAACACATACCACAGGAAGCCATCAAGGCTATCTCAAAACATGAGAAAGATACATCCTTCTCATATTCAAACCATCAAGGTTATCATTCAATTGTTAAGGTAGTCACATAGTACGAGGAAGGTCACAACCTTCAATCAGGGTAAACACATACCATTGGGAAAGATCGCATCTTTCAAGTTATCAAGGTAAACATGTGACATGAGAAAGATTGCATCCTTCTCATATCAAACTCTCAAGGTGAACACATAGCATGAGAAAGATCGCGTCCTTCTCATAATCAAACCATCAAGGTCAACACAAGTCATGGGGAAAGATTGCATCTTTCAAATCATCAAGGTAAGCATGTAATCATGAGAAAGATGGCATCTTTCTCTCACTAAGTCATCAAGACAAAGGTAAGCTTCTACTCACCAACAACAAGTTCACCAAGTCATCTCACATGGAGGCTATTCATGCCTCAACTCAAACACCAACTCATATAGGAGACACAATTATCTCATGAAAGCAATCACTCACATGCAAATAGGGAAGGTATCTTTATCCCAAATGACAACAAATCGTAGTGACATAGGAGGGAATTCATCCCTAACAATCAAAATCATATGCATAGAAAGGGTTGTTCAACCCTACTAGCATGCCATGCCCACACAAGGGCCACCAATGCAATCTCTTTCAAATCATTTTATGTCAAACAATGTCAAGATATTCATTCATTTTTCAACTCAAAACATGCTTGAGATTTCATCTCAAAGAGGGTTCAAAAGCGCGAATAGGCGAGCAAAGGCCAAACGAGCGCAACGGAGCGAGCAAGGGAGGCTGACCACCTGGCTGCTGGTGGCTTGCCGCCCAAGCCCAGGCGGCTTGCCGCCCCATGCTGGGCGGTTACCCGAGGCTGGTGCTGCCCAGTTTGAGGGTTTTTAAACCCTTGACTCCCCATTTGTTGCACACACACACCCAATTCGAAAATAGAGAGTTTCTCTCTCTAGAAACTCATTCCATCTTTCTCCAAATTCTCACATACATATTCTCATTCAAAGTTTCACTTGCAATTCAAGTTGTGTGCATGAAATAGCATCAAGAACAAGTCATTCAACAACAAAAACAAGCATCAATCATCAAGTTGCAAGATCAAATTTATCATCTTCCTTATCAAACCCATTTTTCTCACATACAAGCTCAACCACCAACAATGGCTTCTAGCAATGATTCCAACATCAAGTATCCATATTATGTGATCAAGAATACATACAAGGCACCAATCTATGATGCATCCCAAGACAAGGTGTTGCTTGAACCTAAGAAGCATCTCTCATACCTCCATTCCCAACATGAGGTTAGTTCTTCCCAACTTAACATGTTTATCTTGAAATCTTGATTTCTATTGGATAAAATGCATTCCCATGATCTTCTTTTGATTGTTTCTATCATTGTTAAGCCAAGTTCATTGATTTGGCAAGGATTGAATGTGCAAAAAGCTTGTTTCCCAATGCTTGAGAAAAGATGCCCACCAAGTGTTTGATAAAATGCCAAAGAGACAAAAACATGTTCAATTCTTGAAAAATCAATTGGTTTGCATTGTAGAACCAAGTCATATGGTTTTGGCAAGGATTTGGTATACAAAATCTTTCATTTCATTGCTTGAAAACAAGTTACACACCAAGTGTTCGATAAAATGCCCGAAAGGCAAAAACATGTTCAATCCTTACAAAATCAATGAATTTGAATACACAAAGTCATGGGCATTCATTTCTAATTCATTTCATGAATCAAAACCCATATTTTAAAACTTTTGGAAAACCATTTGAAATCAATTACCAATGCATGCCTAATATCTCTATGTTTTCAATGCTAACTCAATGCACAATCTTTTGACATAGCCCGACTTCCAAAGTCTCCGTACAAGGACATCAATAAAGGGGCACATCTCATGGTGGAGATATATGGAACATGCCCAACCACGTGCTCGCAAGATAGTAAAGAAGGCGGGTTTTGGGCCCTTCCTAGATGCTCTATGGAACGAGCAATGGGATAGGCAAGCATTGTTTGCCTTGACAGAGCTATGGTGGGACACCACCAACACTTTCCATTTTAGCTTCGGGGAGATGACCATGACTCCTAAGGACTTTACCATGATAACTGGGTTGAGCTTGAAAGGCAAGCGCTTGGAATACTACGAGCAAGCCAACATGGACCAGAACTACATAGTAGCTCTACTCGGGGTTGAAGCGGAATTAAGCCCAAAAGGTGTGCGCCGTACTTGGCTCTACAACACCTTTGCCACTGAAGAAGAGAGTGAGGGGACGGATCCCCAATACATTGTGAGAGCTTTCTTGCTCTACATGATTTCATGCACTTTCTTTGCGGGCACCAATGACATGGCTCGACTTGAGTTGCTAGCTAGCATGGAAGATGTGAACAAAATTGGGAGATACAATTGGGGTGGAGCTGCTTTCGCAAACATGTATCGCTCCATGACTGACATGTCCCGAGGAGTTGCAAAGAACTTTGGGGGACTTCCTTTCGTTTGGGAGGTAACAAAGAACATTCAATTCTCTATTATTTCCCGAAACTTAACACATACATGATTTCCTCTATATTTTGATTTTCCACAGATATGGTACTACGAGTACCTGAACATGTGTCGCCCAACTCTTGCTAGTGATGCCATGTCATGGCCTATACTTCAGAATTATGCTCCATCTTGCTTGGCTACAAGAGCCTCCAATCGACACGATTATGCCCATGCAAGGGCATATCTTGCCAGCTTGACTGCTGATATGGTAGAATCTTTCTTTCTCCTTATCTTTTTTTATCTTTCTTTTTTCATTTCTCATTTCAAACTCAACAGGTGGAATGGGATCCATGGAGGTTGTGGGAGCATAGGCTTCCCGAGAAGTACTCCTCTTGTTTGGAGTTGACAAGCAAAAGGGTCCTCCTTGAAGGCCCCACAGGTAGATGCTGGTATCTTGGGGAACGAGTCCTGAGACAAGTCCATGGAAACATGAATGCAGCTGTGACACCTTCCATGCCACCAGAGAACATGAGGCACACTAGCCACCTAGTGGGGGATGAACTAGAAGAAGCTCTGAGGGGTTGGGATGCTGAGGGATTCACCTCCCCTCGCATAGAATACACTGCCTTTTGCCGACAATATCTGATGAATCCTAGGGTCACTGGTCTCCCACCTCAAGGGGTGAGCTCCCCACACTCTTAAACTCTTTTTAAGATTACATGAAAGACTCCATTTAACAAATATTTGAATTTCAGGGCCGACGGGCAAGGGGACACAGCTCCACAGTTGGATCTGCCACTGGGATGACTTACAATGACGAGGATGAGGACCTTGAAGGAAATCAACCTCCACCCCTCCCACAACTAAATTGGTATGTGAACTTGTGCAGTGGGACAAAATTTGTGAAGACTGACATTACCCATCCACCATTCGATGAATATCCCAAGATCGATCCATATTATGAGAATGTGAGTTCTAAACTCTTATCTTCTTGAAATTGGATTCTTCCATTATTGTTAACCATGTTTATACTTTCCTAGGTTCCACGGGAGTATGCCCAGGAATGCATTGAACTCAATGAAGGATTGAGGAGGGATCTTGTGCGAATGAGTTTAGAGAACTCAGTTCTGGAAGCACGCTTAAATCCCCAAGTGAGTGATCATCTCATTAACTTTCAACTAGGATTGGCACCATTACCCTCCTAACTCATTATCTTTGTTTGCAACAGGCATCATCATCTAATCCACCACAGGATATGCCCCCTCCTAGAGCACCTCGTTCAGGGCATGATGGAGCCGGGCCAAGTCGAAAGAGAAGGCCTACGGGAAATCATTGAGTTTCACTCACCTCTTGTTAGGAATGTTTGGAATCTTTCTATCTATCTTGTTATGTATTAATTAGGAATTTCAATTCCCAACCTTGAACCTCTATTATGGATACTTGATGAATCTATGTTCGAACTTTATTGCAATGATATGATCTTGTATTGAGTGAAAAATGGGCTTAAATCAAGCACAAAAGAGTCGAAACATCACAAAAGGGCCAAACGAAGGCATAACAAGGCAAAAATGGGCGAAACAAGACGGCGGTCTCGGGTGACCACCTGGGGCTGGGCGGCTAGCCGCCTGGGCCCAGGCGGCTAGCCGCCCAGGCCTGGGTGGTCACCCGAGCCCGAAGCGGTGTTTCGCCTGATTTTAGGAAACTTCCTATTTTGACGGGATTCCACCTTCCAAAACACGGATTTCCGAATTTTTTCCTATAAAAGCACATCCAAGGGGTCTCAAACCCTACTAGCATTCATTGAGAGAAAGTTATGGAAGCCCTAGACAAGCTCTTGAGTGATTTTCTGAAGGTTATGAGTGCGGAGGCAAGGAAGGAGTTCAAGCGCTACAGCTTGGATCCATTGTTTTCTTTGATGCATGTGAAGCTTGAAACCACTCTTCTCACTGCTGTTACATACTTTTGGGATCCCCAACTTCATGTATTCCGCTTCAACTATGAAGAACTATGCCCAACAATGGAGGAATTCTGCGCCTTGTATGGAGTTTCACCTGTGGGACCTTTCATCCTCCCTACTCCTCGCTCAAGTTACCTGATTTCCTTCTCCAACTTCCTTGGGATTTCTCAACAAGAGGCCTCCATATTTGTGAAGGATCATAAGGTGAATCTCATGGAAATAGCAACTTCCTTCTTGGCCCATGACAGCAAAGGTACCTTGAATTTCAACCTTCCTACTCAACATGCTCTTGCTTTCTGCTTGATTGGTCGCTTCCTTATCTCCACGGGGACTCTCTATGTCCCTATTCAAATATGCGAACTGATTCCTTTTCTTCTTGAACACAACAACCTGATTCCTATGGTGCTAGCTAAAACCCTCAATAGTTTAGACAAAGTTCATGATAACCCACAAGCCCCATTAGGAGGGAGCCCCATTCTACTGCAGATGTGGCTTCTTGAAAGGCTTAACTTCTTGTCTCTTACCACCATCAATCCATACAAACCCCAACATTATTGTTGTCGTCGAGTTGAACTTCCTGGTCAATTTTCTTTGAGGGAATGGTTGGGCTACTTCCAAACTCTCTCATGGCGAAACATCAGGTGGTTTGTCTCCACATGGGGATGCAAGGAACAAATTCTTCTTCGAACTTCTGGGTGTGCTATGGTCAAGCTCATAGGGTTGAGATCAACTTCATTCTATTGGACTTCAAGAATCCTTCGTCAAATGGGTGCCATGCAAACCATACCTACTTCTGTGGTATTTGATCATTCTGTCGAACCTGTGGGCCCCACAATGGTTAAGTGGGCCAAGACTAGATGGACTGACCAACTGAAACTGACTCGAGTTGAAAACACTGATGGGCCTTATGTCATGAGCCCTGAATACAAGACATGGTTGAAGACTAGCTTGGGTGAAAGAGAAACCATTCGCAGGAAAAGGATTTATGACCTTATCAAGGACACAAGACTTGGATTTTGCAGGGAAGACATTCTGGAAGCAGCGGAAGCAGCACATGCTCATGACTTGCGAAAGAAGCGAAGACTTGAAAGAAAGGAACAGAAAGCAAACCAGGAGACTCTGAAGAAGAACAAAAAGACTTAAAGACCTTAGAAATAGGATATCTATGGTATGTCAATAGTTCTTTTGTCTAACACCAATAAATTACTATGTCAATCAATTAGTTCTAAATGAATTGCCAATAATAATTTAATTTTGAGATTTGTTGTTGTGGTGTTGTTTGGACCGCACCCAAGGTAACTTTATGGGCTGCCTACGTATCCCCATCCTTTTTTCAATTTTTTTTTTTCATTTTTCTTCATTTTTCTCTTTTTTCATTTTTTTTTTTATAGGAATGGGGAATCAGGCCCTCGTAGTTCAAATGCCTTAACTTTTGCCTAGGCCGCCCTGATGGGTTTTCAACCTAGCAAGCCTTACACATAATACTTCTTCAATTGATCCAAATTGGTAAGGCGAGCGAACTCAATTCCATCTATATCCATGAGGCGAACAGCCCCTGCTGGTAATATCTCCTTGATAACATACGGGCCACCCCAACTTGGCTTGAACTTCCCTCGTGGATCAAAAATTGGAGCTCTGATTTCTTTCAACACTAAATCCCCTGTCTTCAAACCTCGGTCTTTGACATGCTTGTTGAATGCTCTTGCAACCCTTCGCTGATATCCCTGCACATGATACAAGGCCCTCAATCGCCTTTCATTGAGCAATGCCAGCTCATCATAACGGTTCTTAACCCAATCTGCTTCTGCTATCTGACTCTCCATAGCAACCCGTAATGACGGTACCTCCAACTCAATAGGCAAAACAGCCTCCATCCCATACACCAAGGAATAAGGGGTAGCCCCTGTTGATGATCTCACAGATGTTCTATAGCCCCACAAGGCTAATGGCAACTTCTCATGCCAATCAGTGTAGGTGTCAGCTGTTTTCTGTAGTATCTTCTTAACATTCTTGTTGGCGGCCTCCACTGCCCCATTAGTCTGTGGGCGATAAGGGGAGGATAGATGGTGCACTATATTGTATTTCTGCAAAAGTTCCTTGGTTTCTTTCTGAAAGTGCTGACCATTGTCTGAAATAATCTCATGGGGTACCCCATACCTGTAGATAATGTTGAGCTGTATGAACTGTGCTACCTTCTTGGCATTCAGGGTCTTGAAGGGTGCTGCCTCTACCCACTTAGTGAAGTAATCAATAGCTACCAAGATGTACTCATGCCCATTGGAGGCTTTCGGCTTAATCTGTCCAATTATATCTATTCCCCACACTGCAAACGGCCAAGGTGACGACATGCTTGTCAAAGGCATGGAAGGCAAGTGTTGTCCATTAGCAAAGACTTGACATTTGTGACACTTCTTGACATGTGCATGGCAATCTCTCTCCATTGTAGACCAATAGTAGCCCAACCTCATGATCTTCTTAGCTAGCATATAACCATTCATGTGCGGTGCTCCAACTCCTTCATGGATTTCACTAACAAGACGTTCGGCTTCTTCCTCAGTGACACACAACAGATGGACCCCATCGTATGACCTTCGGTATAGCTTTCCTCCACACAAAACATAGTGACTTGCTAACCTCCTTAGTGTTCTCCTATCAATGCGGGTTGCTCCTTCAGGATACTCCCTTTCCTCGATGAATTTCATGATGTCATAGTACCAAGGATGGCCATCTTTCAACTCTCCTTCTCGAATAGAACAGCAATACACAGGTTTTTCTCTACATTCTATCACCAACGGTTTTACATTCCCACCATCCGGGATTTCCACCATAGAAGCTAGAGTTGCCAAAGCATCAGCAAATTGGTTCTTATTTCTTGACAAATAATTGAACTCTATTCCCACAAATTCTTTAGTCAAGGCTTCTAAGTAGGCATGATACGGTAGCAGCTTCTCATCACGAGTCTTCCACTCTCCCTTTATCTGGCAGATAATCAGTGCTGAATCTCCGAAAACCTCTAACTCTTTGATCCCCAATTCTAGTGCAGCTTCCAACGCGAGGATGCAGGCTTCATACTCAGCAATGTTGTTGGTTGCTTCAAACCCTAGCTTAACTGCCAAGGGTGTAAATGCTTCTTCAGGTGAAACCAATAGGACTCCTATCCCATACCCTCTCTTATTTGCAGCTCCATCAAAGTATACTTTCCAACTCTTCTTTCCAATCTCCAGGACATCCTCATCGGGGAATTGATCATTAAATTGTTCTGATGACGCCACAGGGCAGCTAGCCAAGTAATCTGCAATGACACTTCCTTTTACTGACTTCTGTGTTACATACTTTATGTCGAATTCATTGAGAAGAATTGACCATCGGGCAGTTCTGTAGGACAAGACCTGCCTTTCTATCAGGTACTTCAGTGGGTCCATTCGGCTTATCAAGAAAACCTCATACGACATCATGTAGTGACGTAGTTTCTGAGTTGCCCATACCAAAGCCACACAAGCCTTCTCTATGGCGTTGTACTTCACCTCATAATCTGTCATCTTCTTGCTTAGATAGTAAATGGCATTCTCCTTTTTTGACCCCTCAAGGTACTGAGCTAGCATAGCTCCCGTCGCGGTTTCAGTGACCGTCAAGTATAACAATAACGGCTCACCTTGTTGCGGAGGAACTAGAATTGGTGGATTACTCAAATACCTTTTGATAGTCTCAAAGGCTCCTTGACATTCTTCATTCCATACCTTCGGCACACCCTTCTTAAGCAACTTGAAAATCGGCTCACACACCATAGTCAAATTAGCAATGAACCTGCTTATGTACTGAATTCTCCCCAAGAACCCTCGAATCTGCTTTTCTGTGCTAGGCGGCTCCATCTCCACAATGGCCTTGATTTTTCCCGGATTAACCTCAATTCCCCTCTGAGTAATCATAAATCCTAATAACTTGCCCGCAGTGACACCAAAGGCGCATTTCTGTGGATTCAACCGCAAGTTGTACTTCTTTGCTCGCTCCAGGAACCTTTCCAGTGCCCTGAAGTGTCCTTCTCGGTCCACGGACTTCACGATCATGTCGTCCACATATACTTCCACCTCCTTATGGATCATGTCATGCAGCAATGTTGTAGCAGCTCTCTGATAGGTAGCCCCGGCATTTCTCAAACCGAACGGCATCACTTTGTAACAATATGTTCCCCACTGTGTGATAAAGGCCGTTTTCTCCATATCTTGCGGCGCCATCTTTATCTGATTGTATCCGGAAAACCCATCCATGAAAGAGAGGAGCGCATGTCCTACAGTACTATCTACCAATACATCAATGTGAGGCAAAGGAAAATCATCCTTAGGGCTTGCTGCATTAAGATCTCGAAAATCCACACACATCCTCACTTTTCCATCCTTTTTAGGCACGGGAACTATATTAGATAACCACTTGGGATACTCCACAACCTGTAGGAACCCCGCATAGAGTTGTTTGGTTACTTCCTCCTTTACCTTCAATGCCCACTCGGGTTTCAATCTTCTCAATTTTTGCTTTACCGGCTTTTTAAGGGGATTGGTGGGGATGAAGTGCTGCACAATGTCTGGATCTATGCCGGGCATGTCTTCATAAGACCATGCAAAGGCCGTTATGTTGGCCTTTAGGAGGGCTATCAGCTTTTCTTTTTCAAGTGGTGAAAGGGTTATCCCAATTTTAATTACTTTTGGCAATTCATTTGTCCCTAAATTGATTGATTCCAATTCATCCATGTTAGGTTCGGTGACACCCCTTTTCCTTCGCTCGACGAGCTCCGGGGGGACGTCATTCCTAGGATCTATATCCATGCCATAAATATCCATAGAAGAGAGAAAGGAAACACTGCAAGCAAAATATATAAAAGAAACACACTTCATTAAAGGAACAAACAAAAAGACACAAACTTGAAAAGGAAACCAAAATTTGGTGCCACAACTATGAAACGACTCCTAACTCCACAAAGTGGGATAGGCGGACACACTTTATTGAAAGCAGGAAAGACTCTAACTAAGGAACCTACAAGCTACTATCAGGCAGGTCATGATCTTCCTTTTCAAGGATCTCTGCAATGGCTCCATCTTCTAGGTACCAATTATGAAGCGGCATGGTTGCATGGTGAATTGACGAATCTTGGCAATCTTCTGTTGCTGACTCCCCTAAAGTAAGAACCATATCTTGGAACATGGTGACCATGGTTTCAGAATCCATGTGCTCTACCCAGTCTTCTTTCTTCTTTCCCACAGAATTGTACCAACTTGTCAAGCTCTGAGGATTCAGCCCCTCTGTAAAGTACTTGTCACAAAAGTCTTTGTCTGTCAGTGCTGGATCAGAACTTGGGTAAAAAGTGCAATAGTGTGATGGCTCTTCCTTCCCGAACTCTTTTTCTATACATTGCACATACTCAAACCCCGACAAGGGTATCTCAACTGATTCTGGTTTTATTTCGCATATGGGTACACCCGCCATTTTCAAATCATAGTCCCCTTGAAGTGTAACAATGGCTCCCTCATGTGGGAACTTTACCTTTTGATGCAATGATGATGGTACAGCCCCAGCGGGGTGAATCCAAGGCCTTCCCAATAACAGATTGAAACATGACGGCACATCCAAGACTTGAAACTCCACTCTGAACTCCGTGGGTCCCATGATTAAAGGTAGAGTGATCACCCCAATTACTTCTCTACGGGTATTATCATACGCCCTCACTGTCTGCCCAGATGGAGTGAAATCAGTGGGCCCCAAGCCCAAAACAGTTGCAGTTCTCAAGGGACATACATTCAATGCGGAACCATTATCAATCAAGACCGTAGGAACTCTCTTCCCCATGGTGTCAACAGTTATATGCAAGGCTTGGGAGTGGCTTGGCCCACTCTTAGGTAAGGAGCAGGGTTTACTAGATTCACCAATTCCTCAGGGGACAAATCAACCGGAACCTGTATCTGGTTTAACAACTTCAGCACTGTCTGTCTGTGTTTGTGAGAGGCCATAAGCAAGCCCCAGATGGTGATATTGGCATTGGTCTTCTTCAATTGTCGGAGTACTTCATCCTCTTCTTCTTGCACATCAAGGCGCTTATCTAACTCACCCAGTGGATTATCAGATTCCAAGTGCGAAAGCTTGAAATGGCGGCCCCCTCTTGTCATGTGGTCTACTTCTTCATCACTAGCCCATATGTCATCAATTTCATTTGTGTCACCCATCAGGTCATCCCATTCAATCATGTCAATGTCCTCCATCTGCACCTCTTTGGGCATATCATCCCAACCAGTGGGAATTACGGGCTCACTCGGCAATGGATCAGGATAAAGCACATAATAATCAAACTTCCCCGAAGGTTCTCCCAATAACCCCACTTGAGGGTCTCCTGCTTCATGTCTTTCTTTCAACTGCTGTTGGATGGACTTCTTTGGCAATCGTAGGGTCTTTTGATCAATGAGGTCTTGAACGACCTTTCTCAACATAGCACAGTCCTCAGTGTCATGGCCGGGTATACCATGGTATTGGCAATATTGATGGGGTGTTTGGGGTCTTGGCTTTAGAGGGTGAGGTATGATAAGGCCTTGGTTACAGCATTGGTGAAAGGCTTGGGTCAAGGACATGGGTAATGGAGTGTATTGTCTTATGGGTAGGCAAGGTCGAGATGGGTCGGCTTCAATGGCATTTATGGAGTTGGATGAATTATGAGAGGGAAGTGGATTTTGAGTGACATTTGGGCGAGTTGGTGGTGAGATGATTTGCTTGTCAAGTAAGTCTTGAATCTCATGCCTAAGGCGATAGCAACGGTTGGTTGAGTGGCCTTTGGCTTGGTGAAATTTGCAGTATTCATTCTCATTGTAGTTCTTGGGCAATGGATTTGGTGGTGGTCTTGGGTCGAGAGGTTTCAACAGGCCTCGGCTTTTTAGCTTTTCAAGTACTTTCTCAAGTGGCATATGCAGCTCGGTGAATTGGCGAGGTGGGTTGGTGTCATTTAGGGATATAGGTTGGATGGGTTGGGCTATGGCATTGACCTCGGCATTTTTTGTTGGGAATCGAACAAGAGGGAAAAATAGAAGTGCGGAATATAAAAATTTTTCCTACGATTCCCAATCCCATGAATCTAACTATGCATAACACAAAATCAAACCCTAACTACAAAGAGGGTTAGAACACTTACAGAATTTTTGTCTTCTCCTTTTTGCTCCAAGCTTTGATTCCGGACAGCGGTGAATGAGCAGCCCAAGTGTGCTGCCTCCAACGGTATCCACACCTAGCTAGAGCTTCAAGTCCTTTCTTTCTTCTTCCTTGTTGTTGCTAGAGGTGGAGAAGAAAGAGAGAGAGAAGAGAGCTTCCAAGGGGCTGGACGGCTAGGGTTTGTTGTGCAAGCCTCCTATTATGCCATGTCACACATAAGTGTGACTTATATAGGCAGCCCACTAAAGGGGGCTGGCCATGGGGAAGAAACCCTAATAGGGTTATGTGTAATTACACTTAATTGCACATCAACCCCTATTATTTGTATCAAATACAAATAGGCCTATAAAGAACTATTCTTTATTCACTAAAACCCTTTCTCTCATAGACTTTAAAGCCCTTCTTGCATGATCAGTGTGTGACCCATTGGGTTCACATCATTAAGTAGTAGGAATAGCACGAGGTGTGCACAATGGAACTCTTTCCATTTAGGGTCTAATTGGAACTCCTTCCAATTCCCTAATTGATTATAACTCACTTATATCAATTAGGGCTTCTACTAACCATGAGTAACACCTAGCATATGGCTCATGGTGTGGTCCTTAATGAGGTGAATAGTCATTTACAAAGAACCCTTCTGTTATAGTTTATAGGTTACAATTGCATCCTTCCTTCAACACAATGTCTCCAATTGAACTAATAGGACATGGAAGTCTGTCAAGTCCCTAGTTCAATTACCTTATACTCATTCATAGATATCAACTCATTGACGAACTCATGAAACTCTTTTCATATTCATCCTACCATGGCCATGGATTTAATGAGTTATATTATGAATGCTATATGAGACATTCTCTCTCTTTTTCCTGAGAGTGATGGATCCCTTGTTGATCACTCACATGCCTTCATACACATAGCAGTAGGGCCAATGAACACCTTTGCAAACCCCTGAATAGGATTTGCACTTAGTGTTATCAAACTTCTAAAGCTACATGCATACGACAACTATGGTGTCTCAGGTCTAAGGATTACTTGTACCACTATAACAATGAGAAACTGATTGACAGGCAGGATAAAACTCCATTCAGTTTATCTCATATCTTTGGTCACATTCAGTGTACCTATTCTCGTAATAGGCACCCACTTGTTGGTTGTAGTGTCTCCACACAAATAGCTTGAGACTAGCTATCCTCCTATAGAGTCAACCTAACAAGTGCTAGTCCTATGGTTCATTACTGTCCATCATAGTGAACCTTCAACTAGGAATGCTTTAGGAGTTTAGTACAGAGATATATCTATAGTCTCAAAATTACAACTCTTTGTAATTCCATATTCTCAACTCTAACTCCATGGACATATTATGTAAATATAAATGATGCATATAAACATAATAGAATAAGCCCTTTTATTAAATCAATAATAAATGTGACATACATAAATGAAATCAAATGATTGTTCCTAATCCCTAAACAATCATCTCTATGATTGGCTCCAGGGCATAATCCTAACAATCTCCCACTTGCACTAAAGCCAATCGACCATGTATCGCATACCTATCTTCTCAAGATGTTGGTCTTAGACATAACCAATTATGTTTTAAAGCTTTAGTCAGTAGGTCTACAAAAACTTTTGTAGATAATATCTTTTGTAATGTATCTATTACCTCTTCCAATGATTCCTCTAATCACTTGGAATTGTCACTCTATGAGTTTGGATTTTTGATGAGACTGTGATTCCTTTACTTGAGCTATAGACCCATTGTTGTCACAAAACAAGGTGTGGGCAACTCAATGGAAGGAATAACTCCAAGTTCTAAATGAACTTATAGATCCAAACAGTCTCCTAGACAATGCGACAATTAATTCACCCTCAATAATGGAATCCACTGTATCTTTCATACAGTTCTTCCATTAAGTATTTCACCAACTAAAGTGAATATAAAATATACCCCATATGGATTATATCCAAATCCATATACCCATCTACTATGAGTTTACAATTTCCATATACAATCCAATATTCCAAATTTGAATTGATTGATAACTATTTGTAACAATTACAACATAATAGATATCAGGTTCAATACATAGTGTAAAATAAGGCTTCTTAACACTTTAAGAATCTTACTTGTGTTATCCTAGGGCACATGCCCTTGAATAATGAATTCTTATCTGAAGTAAATCAGACCTCCCTTAGAATTCTCCATGTTGAACTCCTTCAACATTTCAACTATGTTTGATGATTTGGAGATACTTAGCAATCTATATGATCTATCTCTATAGATCTTATTGGATGCTTTTGCCAAATCTTTCATGAATTAGTTTTTCTCTAAAAACCAAAACGATTAGGATGTCATTCATATATCATTCATAATGATTAGGATGTCATCTATACTTAGGATAAAGAAAAACGATCGCACTCCCACTAACCTTTTATACACTCATGGTCCATCTATACAATGAGAGAAATCAAACAATTTGATTACTTCAACTTTATAGATGTTCTAATTATGAGAACCTTGTAGTCTATTAATAGACTTCTATAACTTACACACTTTTATGGTTTTTCACCATTTGATATAACATCTTTATATCCTTTTTGACATATCTCATATTCAAAATGTGTGTTTATAGATAACAAGATCCAAATGGATTTCAGCATAACTATTATCAAACAAGTTTCTTTATAGACAACTTTTTGCCTATGTTGAAAACATTCTTAAATAGCCAAGCCTTTTAGGTCTCTACCTATCCATATTGGATTTAATGACTCTTAGTCATTTCTCGAGTTGATGTGAAACATCGTCTAGTCATAATCAATAGGATTATCTTGGTGATCTTTATCACCAAAGAACAATTCTTTCACATTCTAATGGAGATACAATATCTCTCTTATGTTAAAGAAATATCCAATTTGATCTATGAAAAGAATGTGGTGTAATTAAAGGTTTTGCCTCAACAGAGACAAGGGTTGGATCTTTGTTCGTTTGTGGCTTTATAGACAATTCTATAAATTCTATCTACTTTTGCATTTTTCTTGAATGAACTCTTTCTCAAGAAAATCTAGCAAACATCCTAATGGACAACTTTTGTTCATTAAGGTAATAGAAATACTATCCCAACCACTTTTGGGATATACCACAATTCAACACTTACTTGACCTTATTTCCAGATTGTCTACATTATGTTTCTAGACAAACGTAGCATAAGCCCAAGCATTAACTTCTTTAAGTTGGGTTACTTCCCATATCATATCTGATATAATTGGGACAAAACTGGAGTGAACCCTAAATTATCAATATGTAGCAATTTTAAGGTATATCCTATACGGATACATTAGTAAAACTCATCATGGATCAAACCATATCTTAATAGGGTTCAATTCGTTCTCTTAGATTCACCATTGAGCTATGGTATTCTAAAATGAGTCTACTGTAATTGAATGCATGCTCTACATGACTATATACATCACAATGCATTAGTCAAATTATAAATGTAACTCTTTCACTTCACCAAGTAAAAGATGGGTTTGGTCATCTCATAACCAAGTCATAATCGTTACATTTAAATGAGAGTCTCTACATCTCTTGTATTCTCGGAATACGTTGCATTCGCTCTAATTAGTCATTTAAATTCAGAAATCAAATTTCTAGAATGTCTTAAATGACTTAGTTAAGAAATAAGTTCCCAAAATTAATCTAGCAACTCTTGCTCTATTAAAATTTTTAAAGGTAACTTATTATCAACTTAACTTTCTGCTTCGATTTAGATTATACTAGAATCCAAAAACCAAGAAGCAAAACTAACCAACAATTTAGTTTAGAGCATGAACCAAAACTTCAAAAGTTTGGTTCTTCTAGGAAGACTGATACTTTATCAAGTTCCCTTTACAATACCTTATATTTACTACAAAATAATTATATTTCTTTGTCTTTGACTTTTCAAGACTTGCTTTCCTCTATGCTTCCATTTTAAATCACATCTAGCTTCTCAAGCTATTCTATGTGATTAATCATTTTTCAAAAGAATGATTATTAATAAACAACTTTTATTACATCCTAGTCCAGAAGAAGTCCTTTATAACTACTATACTTTATAGTATTATTTTACTCACTATACAACCTTTGTATGTGATGTAGGACATCAAAGGCACTTGCATTGACTAATTTTGCTTCTGAAGCTCATTAGTCATAAATACTATCATATAGTATGGCAACAAGATGCCAATTGCGCATAGTGTCTTTTTCTTCTTAGGATGTTTTATGGAGGGCCTTTAATAAAAGGCCTAATAGCATATAAACAATCTTTTGAAATTGAGAACAATTCTCAATTTCCTAAGTCAATCAAAGAAATCGGGTTTAGTCAAACTATCAATATCCTATATTAGGAAATAGGGGTTTTGAGGTGAGGAATTAGGTAATCTACATAAACAAAGAATTAGATTTCATTTTTATCCATAATGATTGGGTCTTTAATCATATGGTACCTCCCACTAATTAATCAAATTCCATACACCCTCTAATGGAATTCGGGAATCTCATTCCTAATGGGGATTGGGGTCCCACTGTGACTTAGAAGCCTCACATGTTAGTTTCTTGACTTCTAACCCACAATAAGAAGACAACTCTTTGTCTATTGCTTCATAAGCAAGTTCCAATCATTTTGCCTCTAGGGAACATACACCTCACATGTTAGTTTCTTGGAATACTTCCCTAGTTAAGTTAAACCCATCATTCACACAGGTATGTTTCGCCAAATATATACCTCACATGTTAGTTTCTTGGTATATACCAGTTTAGGCACCCCATGATATCTCATATGTGATAGTTTCAAGTAATGTCTTTAACATGGGTAGCTCCTACATGTCTGCAGCCAGGTACCCACATTAAGGGACGTTAGATGATCCTATAATGATGGAAGGCAATGAAGAATTCATTCCCTATGATTTCTTCATTTTCAACTTAATATTAAAAGAGAGGGGTTTTAAGGGGTCTCATCAAATTAACATGCATCCTATGTATCAAAATTTAAACATATAAATTATGCTATTTATAATCATACATCTCATGCTATTATAAATCATACATCGCATGCTATTATATATCAACATATATAAAGTACCATATTTTGATATTAGTCCCTAAGTGAATAGGTAACATATACCAAACTATGGTATTGGAGCTAATACAATTATCTCATAAATTTAAGCTCCCACTATGATGATTATGGACTTTGAGAGGATTCAATCCAAGCCAATAGATTGAATCCAAGGTCTAAGGTGGGTGTAGGTGATCGTAAAATAAACCATTCGTAACATGCATGCTTTCATGAAAAACTTCTCTAAGCTTTCAAGTCCTTCAATCTGCTCCCTTGGCTTGATGGTCTCCACCATTGGGTTGTTGGGCTCTATCATGCTCCTTTGGGTCCACCATGCTCCTTAGTGCGCTCTCGATTACATAACATTTACATAATTTAAAGAAAGGGATACATAAGGGGAATGTGGGGTACATAAGAGAATGATAGAGAGAGAGGGAGAAGGAAGGTGGCATGCAAGCCCCAAATAAATTACATCACCTTAATAAAATTACAACTCTTGTAAATAATAACATCCCATTCATAAGACGGCCAATCACAATTGGTTTAAAGGGTATAGTCCATAATCATCATTCAAGCACATACATACAATCTCATTGCATAATGTAAAGAAAAACTGTAAGCATTAAAACATATGGGCATTATGGTAATTCTCTTGAATGATTTACATTAATCTCATTAATGCATCCTAATCTTATTAGGTTTTAACAAAAATATCCAGAATTAAATAAAGTCTTAACATTTAAGACATTACAGTTTCAATTAATCAAATTAATTTAAAACATGTAAAGTTTCCTAAAATAACTCTAATATCCAATATTAGTGTTTCCTTAATTAAACAAAACAATTTCATTTAATTAAGAATTTCCAGATTTTAATTTAATCCCTAATTGTGTTTTAAACCATTTAAAACATTATAAAATTAATCAATATTAATTAAATAATTAATATAGGAATTAAATAAAATCATTAAAATGATGAATTAGTGTATTAGGGTTTCCTAAAACCCTAAACCCTAAATGCATAACCCTAAACCCTAAATGCAAGCCCTAATCATTAAATGCCTTATGATTGGTCATTTAATGTCCAATCATTAAAACCCTAGGTTCATATGGTATTTAATAAAAGGGATTAGGGTTTAATTAATGCCAAATAGGGTATTAATTACCCTTAATTAATTACACTAATTAGGGTTTCCAAAACCCTAACCCTAGACATCATTAATGGTATTAATTATGCCCTAACAATTAATAACCATGATTGGTCATTTAATGACCAATCATTAACTCTTAATTAAGGTAATTAATATTCCAATTAGGGTTTAATTAATGCCATAATGAAATTAGGGTTTCATCATTAACTCAAAATTAGGGTTTCATCCTTAACTCTATGCAGCCGTCACTACCAGGGGGCTGCCTGAGCTTGGCTAGGCTGCCATGGCCACCAACGACTGTGGGAGGCCATGGCCAGTCATGGGAGAACATCCTAGGGGTGTGGGACAAGCCTCTGGACACGTGAGAAGTGGTGGAAGTGGCTGCCATCATCAAGAACAATTAGGGTTTCCAAAACCCATTGCTGGAGCCATTGTTGCAGACCTTGAAGGTCACAATAGCTTCTAAATCCTTATCAATTCGACTTCTCCATTGAAACCAGCTTTTGTATCATGTCCCTACATGAAATACTAAGCTAATAGAAGAGGTTTGGATGATCAAATCATCACCAATTGTTCTAAACAATTAAAACAACAGTAGGCTGCCCAGAATTTGACAGCACACTGTCCATGGTCAGGAATTGATTTAAAACCCAGCAAGATGAATGAATTAGGCTACCAAACGAATTTTCCCAGTATCCTACATGTCTTAGGAAACTAATGCAATTGGTTTCATGCAATTTGGAGTTCCCTAACTCAAGTTCTAATCAAAACTCCATTGATGACTTTTCTGCAGAGAAAATCTGCTATGCTGTTCATGAAAAATTTTCAAACTTTTTGAATCTTTTTCATCAAAACCTTTTTGAAACTTAAAGAAAATCATATACACATGATATATAATGATCATACAATGATCTTCCATCATAACTACAGCAGCTTTAATTAGAATTAATTGCAAGAACCTTAGGGTTCTAAAACCCAGATTCAGCCTCCATGGTGTTCTTCTCCTTCTTCCTTCTGTTCTAGCATCTTAATCCAATTATGATTAATCTAAATGCTTGGGAACCTTTCCCTACCATGTCTAGAACATAACCCAAGTGGTGGCAACCATTGCCATGCCTTTGATCTCCATCAATAACTCAAAGTTGTGGCTATTGCATCATTCCCGAGCAAAACTGTCTTTCCAGACAGCCTGTAGTAAAAAATTCATAACTTTCACTACAGAACTCGGATTGACGCACCGTTTGTTGGGTTGGAAAGCTTATTCAAAGAGCTTTCTAACCATATATGGCTCGAAAATTTTGGAGAAGAACTCTGAATTCGGCAGGCAAAACAAGATGACGGTTTTTCATGGCAACCATGAAAACTGTTCATAACAGTTTTATAAAACCCTAGTTTCCTTATTCTTCTTCTCCAAATTCAAACCCTATGCAACCTATTGCATCCATGGATACACTTAACCATCAATTAGAAGAGGAGTAGAAGAGAATTGACCTAGGGTTCCAAACCCTAGGTTCAGCCATGGAGGAAAACCAATTATGCAGAAAAAATTTTCCAGATTTTTGAATCATTCAACTACACCATAATTACCAGCCCATATGTATTTTGTATTATGCATAATCATGGCTCTGATACCACTGTTGGGAATCGAACAAGAGGGAAAAATAGAAGTGCGGAATATAAAAATTTTTCCTACGATTCCCAATCCCATGAATCTAACTATGCATAACACAAAATCAAACCCTAACTACAAAGAGGGTTAGAACACTTACAGAATTTTTGTCTTCTCCTTTTTGCTCCAAGCTTTGATTCCGGACAGCGGTGAATGAGCAGCCCAAGTGTGCTGCCTCCAACGGTATCCACACCTAGCTAGAGCTTCAAGTCCTTTCTTTCTTCTTCCTTGTTGTTGCTAGAGGTGGAGAAGAAAGAGAGAGAGAAGAGAGCTTCCAAGGGGCTGGACGGCTAGGGTTTGTTGTGCAAGCCTCCTATTATGCCATGTCACACATAAGTGTGACTTATATAGGCAGCCCACTAAAGGGGGCTGGCCATGGGGAAGAAACCCTAATAGGGTTATGTGTAATTACACTTAATTGCACATCAACCCCTATTATTTGTATCAAATACAAATAGGCCTATAAAGAACTATTCTTTATTCACTAAAACCCTTTCTCTCATAGACTTTAAAGCCCTTCTTGCATGATCAGTGTGTGACCCATTGGGTTCACATCATTAAGTAGTAGGAATAGCACGAGGTGTGCACAATGGAACTCTTTCCATTTAGGGTCTAATTGGAACTCCTTCCAATTCCCTAATTGATTATAACTCACTTATATCAATTAGGGCTTCTACTAACCATGAGTAACACCTAGCATATGGCTCATGGTGTGGTCCTTAATGAGGTGAATAGTCATTTACAAAGAACCCTTCTGTTATAGTTTATAGGTTACAATTGCATCCTTCCTTCAACACAATGTCTCCAATTGAACTAATAGGACATGGAAGTCTGTCAAGTCCCTAGTTCAATTACCTTATACTCATTCATAGATATCAACTCATTGACGAACTCATGAAACTCTTTTCATATTCATCCTACCATGGCCATGGATTTAATGAGTTATATTATGAATGCTATATGAGACATTCTCTCTCTTTTTCCTGAGAGTGATGGATCCCTTGTTGATCACTCACATGCCTTCATACACATAGCAGTAGGGCCAATGAACACCTTTGCAAACCCCTGAATAGGATTTGCACTTAGTGTTATCAAACTTCTAAAGCTACATGCATACGACAACTATGGTGTCTCAGGTCTAAGGATTACTTGTACCACTATAACAATGAGAAACTGATTGACAGGCAGGATAAAACTCCATTCAGTTTATCTCATATCTTTGGTCACATTCAGTGTACCTATTCTCGTAATAGGCACCCACTTGTTGGTTGTAGTGTCTCCACACAAATAGCTTGAGACTAGCTATCCTCCTATAGAGTCAACCTAACAAGTGCTAGTCCTATGGTTCATTACTGTCCATCATAGTGAACCTTCAACTAGGAATGCTTTAGGAGTTTAGTACAGAGATATATCTATAGTCTCAAAATTACAACTCTTTGTAATTCCATATTCTCAACTCTAACTCCATGGACATATTATGTAAATATAAATGATGCATATAAACATAATAGAATAAGCCCTTTTATTAAATCAATAATAAATGTGACATACATAAATGAAATCAAATGATTGTTCCTAATCCCTAAACAATCATCTCTATGATTGGCTCCAGGGCATAATCCTAACATTTTTCCTGGCAAAGTTCGGCCTGCGGCTCTTTTGGACTTCTTCTGTCTTGATTGACCCATCGGCAATGGCATCCTCAACTTGTGTACCTGCTCCTATAAGAGCCTTGAAATTAGGGAAGTAGTGAGCAAAGAGGTGCTTGTGATACACCGGCAATAGGTTCTTAACCACCAACTGAATCTGATCTTCCTCATTCGGTCTATCTGCCATTCTCGAGGCCTTTTGCCTCCACCTTGTAATGAAAGCGGAAAAGGTCTCATTAGCCCCTTGTTTTGTGGTCTCTAGGTCCCTTCTTGTGACATCCACCTCAGTGTTGTACTTGTAGTGCTCTGAAAACTCATTACATATGTCCTCCCAAGTTCGGGTTCTATTCTCATCCAAGGCTAGGAACCATTTTAAAGCAGAAGTGGCTAGGGTTTCATGGAACATTTGGGCCAAGAGTTCATCTGTCGCTCCTCGAGGGTGCATAGCTCGCACATACATCTTCAAATGGGTCTTGGGGCAACCCGTTCCATCAAACTTTTCTAATTCGGGCATCTTGAATTGTAATGGAATACGAGCTTGAGGGAACAAAGATAGGGTACGTACATCCACCATGTCATCTGTCCTACGGATTCCCTTTATAGTTCTCTCCAAGGCTTCTACCTTACTAGCCAACACAGAGTCTGTATCAGAGGTCTTCCCCTTACTTCCCCCTTCTAGGTTAAAAACTTCAGGTGGTTCATTCCCCTTGGGCTTAGTACTTCCTCCATCATTGGTCTTAGTGCCTTCTCCAGACTGGGTCCCATTTTCAGTGTTATCCCCCGGGGTACGGCCATTATTCTGTTCGGGTTCGGACATCTTATGTTGGATATCTTGGGCCATTTTCAATGCTCTCTCGGATACATCAGTGGTGTAATCAAGTTTGGTCATGATAGCCTTCAAACAAGTCTCAACATCAAAACCCCCTTCACTAGTTGCTTCATCGGCCATGTCTGACTGGTTGGTAGAATCAATCTTCACTAAGCGCCCTTGCTGGTCGCGGATCCAAGCCAGTACGTCTTCTCACTCCTCTAAGAAAGGGAACAATCAGTCTCTCATCCTAAGGGTATGTCCTAGACTTCCATATTTGTCTCAATGACTTCACGCCATATATACTCAATTAGTCCCTTTTAATCCAATCACCTTTGCAAGGGTCATGGGCGAAAGGTACGTATTAAGGATATAGGGTGCAAAGGTCCTCTATTAATTGTCCATTAAGCACATCACAAACACGGTCATGATATCATTACAAACAATGTGGGTGCATAAGGGTGAAACCATAGTGTCCTACAAGTCTGTCTATATGGACTAATGATAAGGGTAGGCTGGGGTCCTTCACTTGCTTGAGCAATCTTTATACCTAACCACATGTGGCATCAGGAACGCCGCGTGGGTCCAGCAGTACGTGATTAACTCATTTAATATACCCAAGGGCAAGCCCAAGGGTACTTGGCAAGAGAGGTTGAGAGCTTTCGCCCCAACTCATGGAATCAGGAAAACCAAGGTTGAGGCTAGGCCCGTCAGTGGCAAGGGACATCGATCCTAACATGCAAGAGTTTGCGCACACAATGCAATAAATGAAAGCACACAATCAAGCGAATGCAATGTGATTGATTTTAATTAAACAAAAGAAATTAACTTAGCCCAATCAAATTGTGTAGAGTCTAGCCCACAAATCCCCAGCGGAGTCGCCAAACTGTGAACCTTGAAAAAGTGAGGCCCACAAGGGTTTAAAAGTCGCCAGTCTGTGGACCCAGGAAAGCGGGCCCACAAATGGGTTTTAGGTTTGAAAAAGGAAAAGGAGTCGCCACCTTATTTTTTAAAGGAAATAAGGAAAACCCTAAAAACAGTTTTGTTTTAGGAAAACAAAAGATTGACTCCATATTTAAAAATGGAAAGGCGAATGATCTTTTGGAAACCAGAGAAATCGGGGATTCGGAGGCTAAGTTACGATATGGGAAGGTTCTAGGCAAAGCCTATAGGCACCCATATCGCCCTAAACGGTCTCTTAATTTAATTGGGCTAAATCAAAGTCTTAATCACACACAAATCAACAGTTATCATCACAGGACAGCATGCATATCATTCATCCATTCATCCATATAATCAAGTAAATCAAAGAAAAACAGAAAAAGAAAGAGGGGGGAGAAGAAAACCTAGGATACTTAGTATCCTAGGGCGGACTTGAACATCACGAAGAGCGCCTACGTACCATGTATGGAAATACATGGATCAAAGTCCACGTAGTTCGAAAAGGAATAGGGTTATAACCTAATCAAGGCCTATGGTAAACCCTAAGTTTCCTTTTAAGTAAAACATGGTAAGTTTCCAAAATAAATGATTCTCAAAAGATTTTTGGTAAAATATGGAATTTTGATAAAAGATGGAAACTTTGATTTAAAAGGTATCTTTATTGAAAGGAAACTATAGAATCTACCATACCCCTCTATTAGGAAACAACCCTAGGGGGGGGAGAAAGAGAAAGTTTCAAGGAAAGGAAAGAAGGGTGAATTGGGGCACCCTCACACCCTACTTACCTTAAGCAAAAGCAACCTGTCAAAGTAACCACCCTATTGCATAGGGTAATTACCTTATTTGTAAGATTTCATCTCACAATAGCCAAAATAACCACCCCACATTGGTGGGGTAGTTGCACCTGTTGTACCTGTCAAAGCACCTGCAATTTCCATGCAAAACATACCAAAAATACCAACCAAACAAGCTAGATTCCAAATCAAGCCATTATCATGCCCAAACATGGGCTAACACATGCTCAAAATATCATATCAAGGACAAATAACAGATCTGGACAGAATTGAAATAAGGTTTAAAATCAACCACAAGTCATGCAACAACATGAATCATAAGCTAACTAAAACCCTAATTCAACCCTACATGCAATGACATGCAAAAAACACTAAAATCCACTACTATGAATGCAGAAGAATGTCATAGTTATCAAATATACAGCACATATATATCAACTATGAAGAAAACACAAAGAAAAACCCTAAGCTATCATGCTATATGCTACTTTCCTAATACAAGGATGAATGAAACCCTAGAATCACCATTGTGCTCAAAATCACATAAAATAACTCTAAATCATGCAAAACTTATTGTGGACACCATTCTAATCATGCATATTAATCAATAGAAGCATCAACACATGATAAAAACACAAGCTTGCACATGAAATATAGCTATTCTAAGTAAAAGCCTAATTTCAGCACAAGAGAAACCCTAGAATTGCAAACATGCATTAAATCACATGGAACAGCATCCTAGCATACTAAACAGCCCATAAACATTATCCTAATCATGCATACTAGCTAATAAAAGTATCAAAACACAATAAAAACACAAGCTTCAATATGCAAAGGTGGTATTTCATGTGGAAAACCAATTTCAGCACTAAGGAAACCCTAAAGTCCCAAACATGCAATAAATCACATGGAATAGCATCCTAGCATACTAAACAGCCCATGAATATTATCCTAATCATGCATACTAACTAATAGAAGCAATAAGACATGATAAAGACACAAACTTGAACATGAAATAATGACTATTCCATGTAAAACCCTAGAAAAGACTCTAAAAAACCCTAAAAACACAAATACTCATAAAACCACATAGAATGACATTATATCATGCAAAACCAGCCATAGACAATATCCTAATCATGTATTCTAAGCATTAGAAGCATCAACACATGATAAAACAATAAGCTTTTAACATGAAGTAATGCAAAGCTATGCAAAAAACCCTAGTTTGAATGAAAGAGAGAAAGGGGGAGGGGTATACCTTTTGTGGCTGCTGTAGAGAGTCCTCCTCCTCTTGTGTGCTGCTGGAAACAACCTCCTTCAAGCCTTCAAGCAATGCTCCAGCCTTCCTTCAAGCTTTCTCTCACACTCTCTCACTCTAAGTTTAGGTTAAACTACCCTAAGGATGGCTGCCATAGCCTCCAAGTCTCACCAAAGTGCCTCCAAAGTCTCCCCCTATTGCTGAAGTATAAGGGGGTATTTATAGGGATTGAGGGGAAACCCTCAATGGTTGGGATTAAAACCCTAGGGATTGATCCAAGGGCTCTTAGAGGTTACCTTGGGGCTCAAGTAGGTCAAAAAGGGCTGAAATTAGGGTTAAATGGCGGCCAAAGGCGAGCAAATCCGAGAAAATAGGGTGGGAGCCGCGTCAAGGCTCAAAAAAGGAAAGTGGCTCGGGTGACCACCTGGGGCTGGGCGGCTAGCAGCCTGGGCCCAGGCGGCTAGCCGCCCAGGCCTGGGTGGTCACCCGAGGCCATGTCAGCTTCAGCCCAAATTTGACCCTTTCGGCTTCCAAATGTGTTTCAGGGTTCAATTTAACTCCGATTTTGACGAAACGAAAGCCAAAAGGACCGTGTTTCGAAGGGGAATGTAATTTGAGTCACTTGAGGGCGAGAAACCCTAGCCATGGCTGCATGGTTGGGCCCTACAAAGGTAGTTAACCGCTATGCCTCACCATCGCTTAGCTTAGGTATGCACATAGGGTCGCACCGAATGCTTTCCAATTCGAAATTCAACCTCCCTAAACACATTTGGGGATGAAATTAAGACCAATCAAGGTCAAATGAGTAGTCATAGAGTGAAAATCATGAACCAATTCGAGCTAACCCGAAGTAGGTCTTTTAGCCAACCTGAGCCTTATTGAGCCATTCTAATCCCGAACCTTCAATTCATCGAATTGAACCCACAAATACCTCAAATACAACCATATGAACTCCAATTGGCAACTTGGAGATCATTTCAAGGTCAAATGGAAAGTTTGTGATCAAAAAGACGATTATGCCCCTCAAGTCACAAAAGTTCTAATTAACCCTCGAGATCAACTCCAAATCGAACCAAAATTCATAGACACCATCCTTAGGACCCTAGAAACTCAATGCAAAAGACTAGACTCAAAAAGGAAACAAAAAGACACATGCAATGACAAACCCTAGCTAAGGTGACAAAAATGGGGTGTGACACCTATTCCTCATATGAGTTAAGTTGTAATTATGCATAATTGCAACTTAACCCCTCTAATTTATATCCTATATAAATTTGCCCCTTAAGAACAATTCTTTTATTCACTTAAGCCCTTTCTCTCATAGACTTTCAAGCTCTCTTAGCATGATCAGTGTGTGACCCATTGGGTTCACATCATTAAGTAGTAGGAACAGCACAAGTTGTGCACAATGGAACACTTTCCATTAAGGGTCTAATTGAAACTCCTTTCAATTCCCTAATTTATTATAACTCATTTATATCAATTAGGGCTTCTACTAACCATGAGTAACACCTAGCATATGGCTCATGGTGTAGTCCTTAATGAGGTGAATAGTCATTTACAAAGAACCCTTCTGTTATAGTTTACAGGTTACAATTCCATCCTTCCATCAACACAATGTCTCCAATTGAACTAATAGGACATGGAAGTCTGTCAAGTCCCTAGTTCAATTACTTTATACTCATTCATTAATATCAACTCAATGATGAACTTATGGAAACTCCTTTCCATATTCATTCTACGATGGGCCCATGGATTTAATGAGTTATATTCAATGAATGCTGTATGAGACATTCACTCTCTTTTTCCTGAGAGTGATGGATTCCTTGTTGATCACTCACATGCCTTCACACACATAGCAGTAGGGCCAATGAACACCCTTACAGACCCCTGAATAGGATCTGCACTTAGTGTTATCAAACTTCTAAAGCTACATGTATAAGACAACCATGGTGTCTCAGGTCTAAGGATTACTTGTACCACTATAACAATGAGAAACTGATTGACAGGCAGGTTAAAACTCCATTCAGTTTATCTCATATCTTTGGTCACATTCAGTGTACCTATTCTTATAATAGGCACCCACTTGTTGGTTGTAGTGTCTCCACACAAATAGCTTGAGACTAGCTATCCTCCTATAGAGTCAACCTAACAAGTGCTAGTCCTATGGTTCATTACTATCCATCATAGTGAACCTTCAACTAGGAATGATTTAGGAGTTTAGTACAGAGATATATTTACAGTCTCAAAATTACAACCCTTTGTAATTTCATATTCTCAACTCTAACTCCATGGACATATTATGTAAATATAAATGATGCATATAAACATAATAGAATAAGCCCTTTTATTAAATCAATAATAAATGTGACATATATAAATGAAATCAATTGATTGTTCCTAATCCCTAAACAATCATCTCCATGATTGGCTCTAGGGCATAATCCTAACATGCAATGCATTCACGGACCATTACAAGTATAACACTGAAGTAGATGTCACGCGAAGGGACTTGGAAACCACTAAGCAAGGGGTTAATGAGACTTTCTCCGCCTTCATCACTAGGTGGAGACAAAAGGCTTCCAAGATGACAGACAGACCGAATGAGGAAGAACAGATTCAGTTGGTGGTGAAGAACTTGCTGCCCGTATATCACAAGCACCTCTTTGCTCACTACTTTCCGAACTTCAAGGCTCTTGTTGGGGCTGGTACACAAGTTGAAGATGCAATTGCTGATGGAACAATCAAAACGGAGGAAATCCAAAGGAGTCGAAGGACAAACTTTTGAGGAAAACCCAATGCTGAGGTCAATACCATCACCCAACTCACTCGCCCTTTCTCCCTAAATGACTCCACCTCACCTCGTCAATTCACCGAGCTATATATGCCACTCGAAAGAGTCTTTGAAAAGCTGAGAAGCCGTGACCTCCTGAAACCCCTCGACCCAAGGCCTCCACCAAACCCATTGCCCAAGAACTACAATGAAAATGAATATTGCAAGTTCCACCAAGCCAAAGGCCATCTAACCAACCGTTGTTACCACCTCCGCCATGAAATCCAAGATTTGCTCGACAAGCAGATCATTTCACCACCCACCGCACCAAATCGCCCAAATGTCACTCGAAATCCCCTCCCCACTCACAGTATGCCTCCTCCCAACAACATAAATGCCATTGACCTTGGCTCGTCCCAATCCCGCCAACCCATAAGGCAATACACACCGCTTCCCATGACCTTGACTCAAGTTTTCCACCAATGTTGTGATAAAGGGCTCATATTGCCATGCCATTCAAAGCCGAGGCCTTCGACTCCTCACCAATTCTGTTTGTACCATCAGGCGCCCAGACATGATACGGAGGACTGTGTTATACTGAAAAAGGTAGTTCAAGACCTTATTGATCAAAAGGTTTTGGTATTGCCAAAGAAGTCCATGCAGCGACAATTGAAAGAAAGATTCGAGGCAGGAGATCCTAAAGTGGGTTTGTTGGGAGAGTCGTCCAGAAAGTTTGATTACTATGTACTCTACCCCGACCCCATCCCTGATGAGCCTATAATCCCCACAGGTTGGGATGAGTTACCAGAGGAAGTCCAAATGGAAGAGATCGACACAATCACATGGGATGACCTCATGGGTGAGGTAGGTGAGATTGATGATATGTGGATGAGCGATGATGAAGTGGAGCACATAACTAGAGGGGGTCGCCATTTCAAGCCTCCGCACTTAGAATCTGACAACCCCTTGGGGGACTTGGAAGGTAATCGCCACCTCGACCTGCAAGAAGAGGAAGATGAAGTGCTTAGGCAATTGAGAAAGACTAATGCCAACATCACCATATGGGGTTTGCTCATGGCCTCTTACAAGCACCGTCAGACTATCTTGAAGTTGCTCAACTAGATACAGGTTCCTGTTGACACATCTCCAGAAAATTTGGTGAACTTGGTGAATCCAACCTCGAAGAACTCAACCATTGTGTTCTCAGAGGCAGACCTTGTTAGGATTATGCCCTAGAGCCAATCATAGAGATGATTGTTTAGGGATTAGGAACAATCATTTGATTTCATTTATGTATGTCACATTTATTATTGATTTAATAAAAGGGCTTATTCTATTATGTTTATATGCATCATTTATATTTACATAATATGTCCATGGAGTTAGAGTTGAGAATATGGAATTACAAAGAGTTGTAATTTTGAGACTATAGATATATCTCTGTACTAAACTCCTTAAGCATTCCTAGTTGAAGGTTCACTATGATGGATAGTAATGAACCATAGGACTAGCACTTGTTAGGTTGACTCTATAGGAGGATAGCTAGTCTCAAGCTATTTGTGTGGAGACACTACAACCAACAAGTGGGTGTCTATTATAAGAATAGGTACACTGAATGTGACCAAAGATATGAGATAAACTGAATGGAGTTTTATCCTGCCTGTCAATCAGTTTCTCATTGTTATAGTGGTACAAGTAATCCTTAGACCTGAGACACCATAGTTGCCTTATGCATGTAACTTTAGAAGTTTGATAACACTAAGTGCAGATCCTATTCAAGGGTTTGCAAAGGTGTTCATTGGCCCTACTGCTATGTGTATGAAGGCATGTGAGTGATCAACAAGGGATCCATCACTCTCAGGAAAAAGAGAGAGAATGTCTCATATAGCATTCGTAATATAACTCATTAAATCCATGGCCATGGTAGGATGAATATGAAAAGAGTTTCATGAGTTCATCAATGAGTTGATATCTATGAATGAGTATAAAGTAATTGAACTAGGGACTTGACAGACTTCCATGTCCTATTAGTTCAATTGGAGACATTGTGTTGAAGGAAGGATGCAATTGTAACCTATAAACTATAACAAAAGGGTTCTTTGTAAATGACTATTCACCTCATTAAGGACCACACCATGAGCCATATGCTAGGTGTTACTCATGGTTAGTAGAAGCTCTAATTGATATAAGTGAGTTATAATCAATTAGGGAATTGGAAGGAGTTCCAATTAGACCCTAAATGGAAAGAGTTCCATTGTGCACACCTCGTGCTATTCCTACTACTTAATGATGTGAACCCAATGGGTCACACACTGATCATGCAAGAAGGGCTTTAAAGTCTATGAGAGAAAGGGTTTTAGTGAATAAAGAATAGTTCTTTATAGGCCTATTTGTATTTTGCCATGATTATGCATAATACAAAATACATATGGGCTGGTAATTATGGTGTAGTTGAATGATTCAAAAATCTGGAAAATTTTTTCTGCATAATTGGTTTTCCTCCATGGCTGAACCTAGGGTTTGGAACCCTAGGTCAATTCTCTTCTACTCCTCTTCTAATTGATGGTTAAGTGTATCCATGGATGCAATAGGTTGCATAGGGTTTGAGTTTGGAGAAGAAGAATAAGGAAACTAGGGTTTTATAAAACTGTTATGAACAGTTTTCAAGGTTGCCATGAAAAACCGTCATCTTGTTTTGCCTGCCGAATTCAGAGTTCTTCTCCAAAATTTTCGAGCCATATATGGTTAGAAAGCTCTTTGAATAAGCTTTCCAACCCAACAAACGGTGCATCAATCCGAGTTCTGTAGTGAAAGTTATGAATTTTTTACTACAGGCTGTCTGGAAAGATAGTTTTGCTCGGAAATGATGCAATAGCCACAACTTTGAGTTATTGATGGAGATCAAAGGCATGGCAATGGTTGCCACCACTTGGGTTATGTTCTAGACATGGTAGGGAAAGGTTCCCAACCATTTAGATGCATCATAATTGGATTAAGATGCTAGAACAGAAGGAAGAAGGAGAAGAACACCATGGAGGCTGAATCTGGGTTTTAGAACCCTAAGGTTCTTGCAATTAATTCTAATTAAAGCTGCTGTATTTATGATGGAAGATCATTGTAGGATCATTATATATCATGTGTATATGATTTTATTTAAGTTTCAAAAAGGTTTTGATGGAAAAAGATTCAAAAAGTTTGAAAATTTTTCATGAACAGCATAGCAGATTTTCTCTGCAGAAAAGTCATCAATGGAGTTTTGATTAGAACTTGAGTTAGGGAATTCCAAATTGCATGAAACCAATTGCATTAGTTTCCTAAGACATGTAGGATACTGGGAAAATTCGTTTGGTAGCCTAATTCATTCATCTTGCTGGGTTTTAAATCAATTTCTGATCATGGACAGTGTGCTGTCAAATTCTGGGCAGCCTACTGTTGTTTTAATTGTTTAGAACAATTGGTGATGATTTGATCATCCAAACCTCTTCTATTAGCTTAGTATTTCATGTAAGGACATGATACAAAAGCTGGTTTCAATGGAGGAGTCGAATTGACAAGGATTTAGAAGCTATTGTCACCTTCAAGGTCTGCAACAATGGCTCCAGCAATGGGTTTTGGAAACCCTGATTGTTCTTGATGATGGCAGCCACTTCCACCACTTCTCACGTGTCCAGAGGCTTGTCCCACACCCCTAGGATGTTCTCCCATGACTGGCCATGGCCTCCCACAGTCGTTGGTGGCCATGGCAGCCTAGCCAAGCTCAGGCAGTCCCCCTGGTAGTGACGGCTGCATAGAGTTAAGGATGAAACCCTAATTTTGAGTTAATGATGAAACCCTAATTTCATTATGGCATTAATTAAAACCCTAATTGGAATATTAATTACCTTAATTAAGAGTTAATGATTGGTCATTAAATGACCAATCATGGTTATTGATTGTTAGGGCATAATTAATACCATTAATGATGTCTAGGGTTAGGGTTTTGGAAACCCTAATTAGTGTAATTAATTAAGGGTAATTAATACCCTATTTGGCGTTAATTAAACCCTAATCCCTTTTATTAAATACCATATGAACCTAGGGTTTTAATGATTGGACATTAAATGACCAATCATAAGGCATTTAATGATTAGGGCTTGCATTTAGGGTTTAGGGTTATGCATTTAGGGTTTAGGGTTTTAGGAAACCCTAATACACTAATTCATCATTTTAATGATTTTATTTAATTCCTATATTAATTATTTAATTAATATTGATTAATTTTATAATGTTTTAAATGGTTTAAAACACAATTAGGGATTAAATTAAAATCTGGAAATTCTTAATTAAATGAAATTGTTTTGTTTAATTAAGGAAACCCTAATATTGGATATTAGAGTTATTTTAGGAAACTTTACATGTTTTAAATTAATTTGATTAATTGAAACTGTAATGTCTTAAATGTTAAGACTTTATTTAATTCTGGATATTTTTGTTAAAACCTAATAAGATTAGGATGCATTAATGAGATTAATGTAAATCATTCAAGAGAATTACCATAATGCCCATATGTTTTAATGCTTACAGTTTTTCTTTACATTATGCAATGAGATTGTATGTATGTGCTTGGATGATGATTATGGACTATACCCTTTAAACCAATTGTGATTGGCCGTCTTATGAATGGGATGTTATTATTTACAAGAGTTGTAATTTTATTAAGGTGATGTAATTTATTTGGGGCTTGCATGCCTCCTTCCCTCTCCTTCTCTCTCTATCATTCTCTTATGTACCCCACATTCCCCTTATGTATCCCTTTCTTTAAATTATGTAAATGTTATGTAATCGAGAGCACACTAAGGAGCATGGTGGACCCAAAGGAGCATGATAGAGCCCAACAAGCCAATGGTGGAGACCATCAAGCCAAGGGAGCAGATTGAAGGACTTGAAAGCTTAGAGAAGTGTTTCAAGAAAGCATGCATGTTACGAATGGTTTATTTTACGATCACCTACACCCACCTTAGACCTTGGATTCAATCTATTGGCTTGGATTGAATCCTCTCAAAGTCCATAATCATCATAGTGGGAGCTTTAATTTATGAGATAATTGTTTTAGCTCCAATACCATAGTTTGGTATATGTTACCTATTCACTTAGGGACTAATATCAAAATATGGTACTTTATAAATGTTGATATATAATAGCATGCGATGTATGATTTATAATAGCATGAGATGTATGATTATAAATAGCATAATTTATATGTTTAAATTTTGATACATAGGATGCATGTTAATTTGATGAGACCCTTTAAAAACCCCTCTTATTTAATATTAAGTTGAAAATGGAGAAGTCATTGGGGAATGAATTCTTCATTGCCTTCCATCATTATAGGATCATCTAACGTCCCTTAATGTGGGTACCTGGCTGCAGACATGTAGGAGCTACCCATGTTAAAGACATTACTTGAAACTATCACATATGAGATATCATGGGGTGCCTAAACTGGTATATACCAAGAAACTAACATGTGAGGTATATATTTGGCGAAACATACCTGTGTGAATGATGGGTTTAACTTAACTAGGGAAGTATTCCAAGAAACTAACATGTGAGGTGTATGTTCCCTAGAGGCAAAATGATTGGAACTTGCTTATGAAGCAATAGACAAAGAGTTGTCTTCTTATTGTGGGTTAGAAGTCAAGAAACTAACATGTGAGGCTTCTAGGTCACAGTGGGACCCCAATCCCCATTAGGAATGAGATTCCCGAATTCCATTAGAGGGTGTATGGAATTTGATAAAATAGTGGGAGGTACCATATGATTAAAGACCCAATCATTATGGATAAAAATGAAATCTAATTCTTTGTTTATGTAGATTACCTAATTACTCACCTCAAAACCCCTATTTCCTAATATAGGATATTGATAGTTTGACTAAACCCGATTTCTTTGATTGACTTAGGAAATTGAGAATTGTTCTCAATTTCAAAAGATTGTTTATATGCTATTAGGCCTTTTATTAAAGGCTCTCCATAAAACATCCTAAGAAGAAAAAGACACTATGCGCAATTGGCATCTTGTTGCCATGCTATATGATAGTATTGATGACTAATGAGCTTCAGAAGCAAAATTAGTCAATGCAAGTGCCTTTGATGTCCTACATCACATACAAAAGTTGTATTATGAGTGAAATAATACTATAAAGTATAGTACTTGTAAAGGACTTCTTCTGGACTAGGATGTAATAAAAGTTGTTTATTAATAATCATTCTTTTGAAAAATGATTAATCACATAGAATAGCTTGAGAAGCTAGATGTGATTTAAAATGGAAGCATAGAGGAAAGCAAGTCTTGAAAAGTCAAAGACAAAGAAATATAATTATTTTGTAGTAAATATAAGGGATTGTAAAGGGAACTTGATAATGTATCAGTCTTCCTAGAAGAACCAAACTTTTGAAGTTTTGGTTCATGCTCTAAACTAAATTGTTGGTTAGTTCTGCTTCTTGGTTTTTGGATTCTAGTATAATCTAAATCGAAGCAGAAAGTTAAGTAGATAATAAGTTACCTTTAAAAATTTTAATAGAGCAAGAGTTGCTAGATTAATTTTGGGAACTTATTTCTTAACTAAGTCATTTAAGACATTCTAGAAATTTGATTTCCGAATTTAAATGACTAATTAGAGCGAATGCAACGTATTCTAAGAATACAAGAGATGTAGAGACTCTCATTTAAATGTAACGATTATGACTTGGTTATGAGATGACCAAACCCATCTTTTACTTGGTGAAGTGAAAGAGTTACATTTATAATTTGACTAATACATTGTGATGTATATAGTCATGTAGAGCATGCATTCAATTACAGTAGACTCATCTTAGAATACCATAGCTCAATGGTGAATCTAAGAAAACGAATTGAACCCTATTAAGATATGGTTTGATCCATGATGAGTTTTACTAATGTATCCATCTAGGATATACCTTAAAATTGCTACATATTGATAATTTAGGGTTCACTCCAGTTTTGTCCCAATTATATCGGATATGATATGGGAAGAAACCCAACTTAAAGAAGTTAAGGCTTGGGCTTGTGCTACGTATGTCTAGAAACATAATGTAGACAATCTGGAAATAAGGTCAAGTAAGTGTTAAATTGTGGTATATCCCAAAAGTGGTTGGGATAGTATTTCTATTACCCTAATGAACAAAAGTTGTCCATTAGGATGTTTGCTGGATTTTCATGAGAAAGTGTTCATTCAAGAAAGATGCAAAAGTAGATAGAATTTACAGAATTGTTTGTAAAGCCACAAACCAAGAAAGATTCAACCCTTGCCCCTATTGAGGCAAAACCTTTAATTACACCACATTCTTTTCATAGATCAAATTGGATATTTCTTTAACATAAGAGAGATATTGTCTCTCCATTAGAATGTGAAAGAATTGTTCTTTGGTGATAAAGATCACCAAGATAATCCTATTGATTATGATTAGGCGATATTTGACATCAACTTGAGAAATGACTAAGAGTCATTAAATCCAATATGGACAGGTAGAGACCTAAAAGGCTTGGCTATTTAAGAATGTTTTCAACATAGGCAAAAAGTTGTCTATAAAGAAACTTGTTTGATAATAGTTATGCTGAAATCCATTTGGATCTTGTTATCTATAAACACACATTTTGAATATGAGATATGTCAAAAAGGATATAAAGATGTTATATCAAATGGTGAAAAACCATAAAAGTGTGTAAGTTATAGAAGTCTATTGATAGACTACAAGGTTCTCATAATTAGAACATCTATAAAGTTGAAGTAATCAAATTGTTTGATTTCTCTCATTGTATAGATGGACCATGAGTGTATAAAAGGTTAGTGGGAGTGCGATCGTTTTTCTTTATCCTAAGTATAGATGACATCCTAATCATTATGAATGATATATGAATGACATCCTAATCATTTTGGTTTTTGGAGAAAAACTAATTCATGAAAGATTTGGCAGAAGCATCCAACAAGATCTATAGAGATAGATCATATAGATTGCTAAGTATCTCCAAATCATCAAACATAGTTGAAATGTTGAAGGAGTTCAACATGGAGAATTCTAAGGGAGGTCTGATTTACTTCAGATAAGAATTCATTATTCAAGGGCATGTGCCCTAGGATAACACAAGTAAGATTCTTAAAGTGTTAAGAAGCTTTATTTTACACTATGTATTGAACCTGATATCTATTATGTTGTAATTGTTACAAATAGTTATCAGTCAATTCAAATTTGGAATATTGGATTGTATATGGAAATTGTAAACTCATAGTAGATGGGTATATGGATTTGGATATAATCCATATGGGGTATATTTTATATTCACTTTAGTTGGTGAAATACTTAATGGAAGAACTGTATGAAAGATACAGTGGATTCCATTATTAAAGGTGAATTAATTGTCGCATTGTCTAGGAGACTGTTTGGATCTATAAGTTCATTTAGAACTTGGAGTTGTTCCTTCCATTGAGTTGCCCACACCTTGTTTTGTGACAACAATGGGTCTATATCTCAAGTATAGGAATCACGGTCTCATCAAAAGTCCAAACACATAGAGCGGCAATTCCAAGTGATTAGAGGAATCATTGGAAGAGGTAATAGATACATTATAGAAGATATTATCTACATAAGTTTTTGTAGACCTACTGACTAAAGCTTTAAAACATAATTGGTTATGTCTAAGACCAACATCTTAAGAAGATAAGTATGCGATACATGGTCGATTGGCTTCAGTGCAAGTGGGAGATTGTTAGGATTATGCCCTAGAGCCAATCATAGAGATGATTGTTTAGGGATTAGGAACAATCATTTGATTTCATTTATGTATGTCACATTTATTATTGATTTAATAAAAGGGCTTATTCTATTATGTTTATATGCATCATTTATATTTACATAATATGTCCATGGAGTTAGAGTTGAGAATATGGAATTACAAAGAGTTGTAATTTTGAGACTATAGATATATCTCTGTACTAAACTCCTTAAGCATTCCTAGTTGAAGGTTCACTATGATGGATAGTAATGAACCATAGGACTAGCACTTGTTAGGTTGACTCTATAGGAGGATAGCTAGTCTCAAGCTATTTGTGTGGAGACACTACAACCAACAAGTGGGTGCCTATTATAAGAATAGGTACACTGAATGTGACCAAAGATATGAGATAAACTGAATGGAGTTTTATCCTGCCTGTCAATCAGTTTCTCATTGTTATAGTGCTACAAGTAATCCTTAGACCTGAGACACCATAGTTGCCTTATGCATGTAACTTTAGAAGTTTGATAACACTAAGTGCAGATCCTATTCAAGGGTCTGCAAAGGTGTTCATTGGCCCTACTGCTATGTGTATGAAGGCATGTGAGTGATCAACAAGGGATCCATCACTCTCAGGAAAAAGAGAGAGAATGTCTCATATAACATTCGTAATATAACTCATTAAATCCATGGCCATGGTAGGATGAATATGAAAAGAGTTTCATGAGTTCATCAATGAGTTGATATCTATGAATGAGTATAAAGTAATTGAACTAGGGACTTGACAGACTTCCATGTCCTATTAGTTCAATTGGAGACATTGTGTTGAAGGAAGGATGCAATTGTAACCTATAAACTATAACAGAAGGGTTCTTTGTAAATGACTATTCACCTCATTAAGGACCACACCATGAGCCATATGCTAGGTGTTACTCATGTTTAGTAGAAGCCCTAATTGATATAAGTGAGTTATAATCAATTAGGGAATTGGAAGGAGTTCCAATTAGACCCTAAATGGAAAGAGTTCCATTGTGCACACCTCGTGCTATTCCTACTACTTAATGATGTGAACCCAATGGGTCACACACTGATCATGCAAGAAGGGCTTTAAAGTCTATGAGAGAAAGGGTTTTAGTGAATAAAGAATAGTTCTTTATAGGCCTATTTGTATTTTGATACAAATAATAGGGGTTAATGTGCAATTAAGTGTAATTACACATAACCCTATTAGGGTTTCTTCCCCATGGCCAGCCCCCTTTAGTGGGCTGCCTATATAAGTCACACTTGTTAGGATTATGCCCCAGAGCCAATCATAGAGATGATTGTTTAGGGATTAGGAACAATCATTTGATTTCATTTATGTATGTCACATTTATTATTGATTTAATAAAAGGGCTTATTCTATTATGTTTATATGCATCATTTATATTTACATAATATGTCCATGGAGTTAGAGTTGAGAATATGGAATTACAAAGAGTTGTAATTTTGAGACTATAGATATATCTTTGTACTAAACTCCTTAAGCATTCCTAGTTGAAGGTTCACTATGATGGACAGTAATGAACTATAGGACTAGCACTTGTTAGGTTGGCTCTATAGGAGGATAGCTAGTCTCAAGCTATTTGTGTGGAGACACTACAACCAACAAGTGGGTGCCTATTATAAGAATAGGTACACTGAATGTGACCAAAGATATGAGATAAACTGAATGGAGTTTTATCCTGCCTGTCAATCAGTTTCTCATTGCTATAGTGGTACAAGTAATCCTTAGACCTGAGACACCATAGTTGCCTTATGCATGTAGCTTTAGAAGTTTGATAACACTAAGTGCAGATCCTATTCAGGGGTCTGCAAAGGTGTTCATTGGCCCTACTGCTATGTGTATGAAGGCATGTGAGTGATCAACAAGGGATCCATCACTCTTAGGAAAAAGAGAGAGAATGTCTCATATAGCATTCATAATATAACTCATTAAATCCATGGCCATGGTAGGATGAATATGAAAAGAGTTTCATGAGTTCATCTATGAGTTGATATCTATGAATGAGTATAAAGTAATTGAACTAGGGACTTGACAGACTTCCATGTCCTATTAGTTCAATTGGAGACATTGTGTTGAAGGAAGGATGCAATTGTAACCTATAAACTATAACAGAAGGGTTCTTTGTAAATGACTATTCACCTCATTAAGGACCACACCATGAGCCATATGCTAGGTGTTACTCATGGTTAGTAGAAGCCCTAATTGATATAAGTGAGTTATAATCAATTAGGGAATTGGAAGGAGTTCCAATTAGACCCTAAATGGAAAGAGTTCCATTGTGCACACCTCGTGCTATTCCTACTACTTAATGATGTGAACCCAATGGGTCACGCACTGATCATGCAAGAAGGGCTTTAAAGTCTATGAGAGAAAGGGTTTTAGTGAATAAAGAATAGTTCTTTATAGGCCTATTTGTATTTTGATACAAATAATAGGGGTTAATGTGCAATTAAGTGTAATTACACATAACCCTATTAGGGTTTCTTCCCCATGGCCAGCCCCCTTTAGTGGGCTGCCTATATAAGTCACACTTGTTAGGATTATGCCCCAGAGCCAATCATAGAGATGATTGTTTAGGGATTAGGAACAATCATTTGATTTCATTTATGTATGTCACATTTATTATTGATTTAATAAAAGGGCTTATTCTATTATGTTTATATGCATCATTTATATTTACATAATATGTCCATGGAGTTAGAGTTGAGAATATGGAATTACAAAGAGTTGTAATTTTGAGACTATAGATATATCTTTGTACTAAACTCCTTAAGCATTCCTAGTTGAAGGTTCACTATGATGGACAGTAATGAACTATAGGACTTGCACTTGTTAGGTTGACTCTATAGGAGGATAGCTAGTCTCAAGCTATTTGTGTGGAGACACTACAACCAACAAGTGGGTGCCTATTATAAGAATAGGTACACTGAATGTGACCAAAGATATGAGATAAACTGAATGGAGTTTTATCCTGCCTGTCAATCAGTTTCTCATTGCTATAGTGGTACAAGTAATCCTTAGACCTGAGACACCATAGTTGCCTTATGCATGTAGCTTTAGAAGTTTGATAACACTAAGTGCAGATCCTATTCAGGGGTCTGCAAAGGTGTTCATTGGCCCTACTGCTATGTGTATGAAGGCATGTGAGTGATCAACAAGGGATCCATCACTCTTAGGAAAAAGAGAGAGAATGTCTCATATAGCATTCATAATATAACTCATTAAATCCATGGCCATGGTAGGATGAATATGAAAAGAGTTTCATGAGTTCATCTATGAGTTGATATCTATGAATGAGTATAAAGTAATTGAACTTGGGACTTGACAGACTTCCATGTCCTATTAGTTCAATTGGAGACATTGTGTTGAAGGAAGGATGCAATTGTAACCTATAAACTATAACAGAAGGGTTCTTTGTAAATGACTATTCACCTCATTAAGGACCACACCATGAGCCATATGCTAGGTGTTACTCATGGTTAGTAGAAGCCCTAATTGATATAAGTGAGTTATAATCAATTAGGGAATTGGAAGGAGTTCCAATTAGACCCTAAATGGAAAGAGTTCCATTGTGCACACCTCGTGCTATTCCTACTACTTAATGATGTGAACCCAATGGGTCACACACTGATCATGCAAGAAGGGCTTTAAAGTCTATGAGAGAAAGGGTTTTAGTGAATAAAGAATAGTTCTTTATAAGCCTATTTGTATTTGATACAAATAATAGGGGTTAATGTGCAATTAAGTGTAATTACACATAACCCTATTAGGGTTTCTTCCCCATGGCCAGCCCCCTTTAGTGGGCTGCCTATATAAGTCACACTTATGTGTGACATGGCAAAAAAAGGCTTGCACAATAAACCCTAGCCGTCCAGCCCCTTGGAGGCTCTCTTCTCTCTCTCTCTCTTCTCCACCTCTAGCAACAACAAGGAAGAAGAAAGAAAGGACTTGAAGCTCTAGCTAGGTGTGGATACCGTTGGAGGCAGCACACTTGGGCTGCTCATTCACCGCTGTCCGGAATCAAAGCTTGGAGCAAAAAGGAGAAGACAAAAATTCTGTAAGTGTTCTAACCCTCTTTGTAGTTAGGGTTTGATTTTGTGTTATGCATAGTTTGATTCATGGGATTGGGAATCGTAGGAAAAATTTTTTACATTCCGCACTTCTATTTTTCCCTCTTGTTCGATTCCCAACAGTGGTATCAGAGCCATGATTATGCATAATACAAAATACATATGGGCTGGTAATTATGGTGTAGTTGAATGATTCAAAAATCTGGAAAATTTTTTCTGCATAATTGGTTTTCCTCCATGGCTGAACCTAGGGTTTGGAACCCTAGGTCAATTCTCTTCTACTCCTCTTCTAATTGATGGTTAAGTGTATCCATGGATGCAATAGGTTGCATAGGGTTTGAGTTTGGAGAAGAAGAATAAGGAAACTAGGGTTTTATAAAACTGTTATGAACAGTTTTCATGGTAGCCATGAAAAACCGTCACCTTGTTTTGCCTGCCGAATTCAGAGTTCTTCTCCAAAATTTTCGAGCCATATATGGTTAGAAAGATCTTTGAATAAGCTTTCCAACCCAACAAACGGTGCGTCAATCCGAGTTCTGTAGTGAAAGTTATGAATTTTTTACTACAGGCTGTCTGGAAAGACAGTTTTGCTCGGGAATGATGCAATAGCCACAACTTTGAGTTATTGATGGAGATCAAAGGCATGGCAATGGTTGCCACCACTTGGGTTATGTTCTAGACATGGTAGGGAAAGGTTCCCAAGCATTTAGATGCATCATAATTGGATTAAGATGCTAGAACAGAAGGAAGAAGGAGAAGAACACCATGGAGGCTGAATCTGGGTTTTAGAACCCTAAGGTTCTTGCAATTAATTCTAATTAAAGCTGCTGTATTTATGATGGAAGATCATTGTAGGATCATTATATATCATGTGTATATGATTTTCTTTAAGTTTCAAAAAGGTTTTGATGGAAAAAGATTCAAAAAGTTTGAAAATTTTTCATGAACAGCATAGCAGATTTTCTCTGCAGAAAAGTCATCAATGGAGTTTTGATTAGAACTTGAGTTAGGGAACTCCAAATTGCATGAAACCAATTGCATTAGTTTCCTAAGACATGTAGGATACTGGGAAAATTCATTTGGTAGCCTAATTCATTCATCTTGCTGGGTTTTAAATCAATTTCTGACCATGGACAGTATGCTGTCAAATTCTGGGCAGCCTACTGTTGTTTTAATTGTTTAGAACAATTGGTGATGATTTGATCATCCAAACCTCTTCTATGAGCTTAGTATTTCATGTGGGGACATGATACAAAAGCTGGTTTCAATGGAGGAGTCGAATTGATAAGGATTTAGAAGCTATTGTGACCTTCAAGGTCTGCAACAATGGCTCCAGCAATGGGTTTTGGAAACCCTGATTGTTCTTGATGATGGCAGCCACTTCCACCACTTCTCACGTGTCCAGAGGCTTGTCCCACACCCCTAGGATGTTCTCCCATGACTAGCCATGGCCTCCCACAGTCGTTGGTGGCCATGGCAGCCTAGCCAAGCTCAGGCAGCCCCCTGGTAGTGACGGCTGCATAGAGTTAAGGATGAAACCCTAATTTTGAGTTAATGATGAAACCCTAATTTCATTATGGCATTAATTAAAACCCTAATTGGAATATTAATTACCTTAATTAAGAGTTAATGATTGGTCATTAAATGACCAATCATGGTTATTGATTGTTAGGGCATAATTAATACCATTAATGATGTCTAGGGTTAGGGTTTTGGAAACCCTAATTAGTGCAATTTATTAAGGGTAATAAATACCCTATTTGGCATTAATTAAACCCTAATCCCTTTTATTAAATACCGTATGAACCTAGGGTTTTAATGATTGGACATTAAATGACCAATCATAAGGCATTTAATGATTAGGGCTAGCATTTGGGGTTTAGGGTCATACATTTAGGGTTTAGGGTTTTAGGAAACCCTAATACACTAATTCATCATTTAATTGATTTTATTTAATTCCCATGTTAATTATTTAATTAATATTGATTAATTTTATAATGTTTTAAATGGTTTAAAATACAATTAGGGATTAAATTAAATTCTGGAAATTCTTAATTAAATGAAATTGTTTTGTTTAATTAAGGAAACCCTAATATTGGATATTAGAGTTATTTTAGGAAACTTTACATGTTTTAAATTAATTTGATTAATTGAAACTGTAATGTCTTAAATGTTAAGACTTTATTTAATTCTGGATATTTTTGTTAAAACCTAATAAGATTAGGATGCATTAATGAGATTAATGTAAATCATTCAAGAGAATTACCATAATGCCCATATGTTTTAATGCTTACAGTTTTTCTTTACATTATGCAATGAGATTGTATGTCTGTGTTTGGATGATGATTATGGACTATACCCCTTAAACCAATTGTGATTGGCCATCTTATGAATGGGTTGTAATAATTTTTCAAGAGTTGTAATTTTATTATGGTGATGTAATTTATTATTTGGGGCTTGCATGCCACCTTCCCTCTCTCTCTATCATTCTCTTATGTACCCCACATTCCCCTTATGTATCCCTTTCTATATATTATGTAAATGTTATGTAATCGAGAGTGCACTAAGGAGCATGGTGGACCCAAAGGAGTGTGATGGAGCCCAACAAGCCAATGGTGGAGGCCAACAAGCCAATGGTGGAGACCATCAAGCCAAGGGAGCAGATTGAAGGACTTGAAAGCTTAGAGAAGTTTTTCAAGAAAGCATGCATGTTACGAATGGTTTATTTTACGATCACCTACACCCACCATAGACCTAGGATTCAATCTATTGGCTTGGATTGAATCTTCTTAAAGTCCATAATCATCATAGTGGGAGCTTTAATTTATGAGATAATTGTATTAGCTCCAATACCATAGTTTGGTATATGTTACCTATTCACTTAGGGACTAATATCAAAATATGGTACTTTATATATGTTGATATATAATAGCATGCGATGTATGATTTATAATAGCATGAGATGTATGATTATAAATAGCATAATTTATATGTTTAAATTTTGATACATAGGATGCATGTTAATTTGATGAGACCCCTTAAAACCCCTCTCTTTTAATATTAAGTTGAAAATGAAGAAATCATAGGGAATGAATTCTTCATTGCCTTCCATCATTATAGGATCATCTAACGTCCCTTAATGTGGGTACCTGGCTGCAGACATGTAGGAGCTACCCATGTTAAAGACATTACTTGAAACTATCACATATGAGATATCATGGGGTGCCTAAACTGGTATATACCAAGAAACTAACATGTGAGGTATATATTTGGCGAAACATACCTGTGTGAATGATGGGTTTAACTTAACTAGGGAAGTATTCCAAGAAACTAACATGTGAGGTGTATGTTCCCTAGAGGCAAAATGATTGGAACTTGCTTATGAAGCAATAGACAAAGAGTTGTCTTCTTATTGTGGGTTAGAAGCCAAGAAACTAACATGTGAGGCTTCTAGGTCATAGTGGGACCCCAATCCCCATTAGGAATGAGATTCCCGAATTCCATTAGAGGGTGTATGGAATTTGATAAAATAGTGGGAGGTACCATATGATTAAAGACCCAATCATTATGGATAAAAATGAAATCTAATTCTTTGTTTATGTAGATTACCTAATTACTCACCTCAAAACCCCTATTTCCTAATATAGGATATTGATAGTTTGACTAAACCCGATTTCTTTGATTGACTTAGGAAATTGAGAATTGTTCTCAATTTCAAAAGATTGTTTATATGCTATTAGGCCTTTTATTAAAGGCCCTCCATAAAACATCCTAAGAAGAAAAAGACACTATGCGCAATTGGCATCTTGTTGCCATACTATATGATAGTATTTATGACTAATGAGCTTCAGAAGCAAAATTAGTCAATGCAAGTGCCTTTGATGTCCTACATCACATACAAAGGTTGTATAGTGAGTAAAATAATACTATAAAGTATAGTAGTTATAAAGGACTTCTTCTGGACTAGGATGTAATAAAAGTTGTTTATTAATAATCATTCTTTTGAAAAATGATTAATCACATAGAATAGCTTGAGAAGCTAGATGTGATTTAAAATGGAAGCATAGAGGAAAGCAAGTCTTGAAAAGTCAAAGACAAAGAAATATAATTATTTTGTAGTAAATATAAGGTATTGTAAAGGGAACTTGATAAAGTATCAGTCTTCCTAGAAGAACCAAACTTTTGAAGTTTTGGTTCATGCTCTAAACTAAATTGTTGGTTAGTTCTGTTTCTTGGTTTTTGGATTCTAGTATAATCTAAATCGAAGCAGAAAGTTAAGTAGATAATAAGTTACCTTTAAAAATTTTAATAGAGCAAGAATTGCTAGATTAATTTTGGGAACTTATTTCTTAACTAAGTCATTTAAGACATTCTAGAAATTTGATTTCCGAATTTAAATGACTAATTAGAGCGAATGCAATGTATTCCGAGAATACAAGAGATGTAGAGACTCTCATTTAAATGTAACGATTATGACTTGGTTATGAGATGACCAAACCCATCTTTTACTTGGTGAAGTGAAAGAGTTACATTTATAATTTGACTAATACATTGTGATGTATATAGTCATGTAGAGCATGCATTCAATTACAGTGGACTCATCTTAGAATACCATAGCTCAATGGTGAATCTAAGAGAATGAATTGAACCCTATTGAGATATGGTTTGATCCATGATGAGTTTTACTAATGTATCCATCTAGGATATACCTTAAAATTGCTACATATTGATAATTTAGGGTTCACTCCAGTTTTGTCCCAATTATATCAGATATGATATGGGAAGAAACCCAACTTAAAGAAGTTAAGGCTTGGGCTTGTGCTACTTTTGTCTGGAAACATAATGTAGACAATCTGGAAATAAGGTCAAGTAAGTGTTGAATTGTGGTATATCCCAAAAGTGGTTGGGATAGTATTTCTATTACCCTAATGAACAAAAGTTGTCCATTAGGATGTTTGCTGGATTTTCTTGAGAAAGAGTTCATTCAAGAAGATGCAAAAGTAGATAGAATTTATAGAATTGTCTGTAAAGCCACAAACGAACAAAGATCCAACCCTTGTCTCTGTTAAGACAAAACCCTTAACTACACTACAATCTTTTCATAGATCAAATTGGATATTTCTTAACATAAGAGAGATATTGTATCTCTATTAGAATGTGAAAGAATTATTCTTTGGTGATAAAGATCACCAAGATAATCCTATTGATTATGATTAGGCGATGTTTGACATCAACTTGAGAAATGACTAAGAGTCATTAAATCCAATATGGACAGGTAGAGACCTAAAAGGTTTGGCTATTTAAGAATGTTTTCAACATAGGCAAAAAGTTGTCTATAAAGAAACTTGTTTGATAATAGTTATGCTGAAATCCATTTGGATCTTGTTATCTATAAACACACATTTTGAATATGAGATATGTCAAAAAGGATATAAAGATGTTATATCAAATGGTGAAAAACCATAAAAGTGTGTAAGTTATAGAAGTCTATTAACAGACTACAAGGTTCTCATTATTAGAACATCTATAAAGTTGAAGTAATCAAATTGTTTGATTTCTCTCATTGTATAGATGGACCATGAGTGTATAAAAGGTTAGTGGGAGTGCGATCGTTTTTCTTTATCCTATCAATAAGATGACATCCTAATCATTATGAATGATATATAAATGTTATCTAATGTGAAGTTTTAGTTTTTGAGAAAAACTTCTTCATGAAAGATTTGGTAGAAGCATCCAACAAGATCTATAGAGATAGATCATATAGATTGCTAAGTATCTCCAAATCATCAAACATAGTTGAAATGTTGAAGGAGTTCAACATGGAGAATTCTAAGGGAGGTCTGATTTACTTCAGATAAGAATTCATTATTCAAGGGCATGTGCCCTAGGATAACACAAGTAAGATTCTTAAAGTGTTAAGAAGCCTTATTTTACACTATGTATTGAACCTGATATCTATTATGTTGTAGTTGTTACAAATAGTTATCAATCAATTCAAATTTGGAATATTGGATTGTATATGGAAATTGTAAACTCATAGTAGATGGGTATATGGATTTGGATATAATCCATATGGGGTATATTTTATATTCACTTTAGTTGGTGAAATACTTAATGGAAGAACTGTATGAAAGATACAGTGGATTCCATTATTAAGGGTGAATTAATTGTCGCATTGTCTAGGAGACTGTTTGGATCTATAAGTTCATTTAGAACTTAGAGTTGTTCCTTCCATTGAGTTGCCCACACCTTGTTTTGTGACAACAATGGGTCTATAGCTCAAGTATAGGAATCACGGTCTCATCAAAAGTCCAAACTCATAGAGTGACAATTCCAAGTGATTAGAGGAATCATTGGAAGAGGTAATAGATACATTACAGAAGATATTATCTACATAAGTTTTTGTAGACCTACTGACTAAAGCTTTAAAACATAATTGGTTATGTCTAAGACCAACATCTTGAGAGGATAGGTATGCGATACATGGTCGATTGGCTTTAGTGTAAGTGGGAGATTATTAGGATTATGCCCTAGAGCCAATCATAGAGATGATTGTTTAGGGATTAGGAACAATCATTTGATTTCATTTATGTATGTCACATTTATTATTGATTTAATAAAAGGGCTTATTCTATTATGTTTATATGCATCATTTATATTTACATAATATGTCCATGGAGTTAGAGTTGAGAATATGGAATTACAAAGAGTTGTAATTTTGAGACTATAGATATATCTTTGTACTAAACTCCTTAAGCATTCCTAGTTGAAGGTTCACTATGATGGACAGTAATGAACTATAGGACTAGCACTTGTTAGGTTGACTCTATAGGAGGATAGCTAGTCTCAAGCTATTTGTGTGGAGACACTACAACCAACAAGTGGGTGCCTATTATAAGAATAGGTACACTGAATGTGACCAAAGATATGAGATAAACTGAATGGAGTTTTATCCTGCCTGTCAATCAGTTTCTCATTGCTATAGTGGTACAAGTAATCCTTAGACCTGAGACACCATAGTTGCCTTATGCATGTAGCTTTAGAAGTTTGATAACACTAAGTGCAGATCCTATTCAGGGGTCTGCAAAGGTGTTCATTGGCCCTACTGCTATGTGTATGAAGGCATGTGAGTGATCAACAAGGGATCCATCACTCTTAGGAAAAAGAGAGAGAATGTCTCATATAGCATTCATAATATAACTCATTAAATCCATGGCCATGGTAGGATGAATATGAAAAGAGTTTCATGAGTTCATCTATGAGTTGATATCTATGAATGAGTATAAAGTAATTGAACTAGGGACTTGACAGACTTCCATGTCCTATTAGTTCAATTGGAGACATTGTGTTGAAGGAAGGATGCAATTGTAACCTATAAACTATAACAGAAGGGTTCTTTGTAAATGACTATTCACCTCATTAAGGACCACACCATGAGCCATATGCTAGGTGTTACTCATGGTTAGTAGAAGCCCTAATTGATATAAGTGAGTTATAATCAATTAGGGAATTGGAAGGAGTTCCAATTAGACCCTAAATGGAAAGAGTTCCATTGTGCACACCTCGTGCTATTCCTACTACTTAATGATGTGAACCCAATGGGTCACACACTGATCATGCAAGAAGGGCTTTAAAGTCTATGAGAGAAAGGGTTTTAGTGAATAAAGAATAGTTCTTTATAAGCCTATTTGTATTTGATACAAATAATAGGGGTTAATGTGCAATTAAGTGTAATTACACATAACCCTATTAGGGTTTCTTCCCCATGGCCAGCCCCCTTTAGTGGGCTGCCTATATAAGTCACACTTATGTGTGACATGGCAAAAAAAAGGCTTGCACAATAAACCCTAGCCGTCCAGCCCCTTGGAGGCTCTCTTCTCTCTCTCTCTCTTCTCCACCTCTAGCAACAACAAGGAAGAAGAAAGAAAGGACTTGAAGCTCTAGCTAGGTGTGGATACCATTGGAGGCAGCACACTTGGGCTGCTCATTCACCGCTGTCCGGAATCAAAGCTTGGAGCAAAAAGGAGAAGACAAAAATTCTGTAAGTGTTCTAACCCTCTTTGTAGTTAGGGTTTGATTTTGTGTTATGCATAGTTAGATTCATGGGATTGGGAATCGTAGGAAAAATTTTTTACATTCCGCACTTCTATTTTTCCCTCTTGTTCGATTCCCAACAACACTTATGTGTGACATGGCATAATAGGCTTGCACAATAAACCCTAGCCGTCCAGCCCTTTGGAGGCTCTCTTCTCTCTCTCTCTTCTCCACTTCTAGCAACAACAAGGAAGAAGAAAGAAAAGGCTTGAAGCTCTAGCTAGGTGTGGATACCGTTGGAGGCAGCACACTTGGGCTGCTCATTCACCGCTGTCCGGAGTAGAAGCTTGGAGCAAAACGGAGAAGACAAAAATCCTGTAAGTGTTCTAACCCTCTTCGTAGTTAGGGTTTGATTTTGTGTTATGCATAGTTAGATTCATGGGATTGGGAATCGTAGGAAAATTTTTTTTATATTCCTCACTTCTATTTTTCCCTCTTGTTCGATTCCCAACAGACCTACCTAAAAGTGGACCTAGCCATTCACAAGCCATGTACATCACTGTCGACACCATGGGAAAGAGAGTTCCAACTGTCCTGATTGATAATGGTTCCGCTCTTAATGTGTGCCCTCTCAGAACTGCCACCGTCTTGGGGTTGGATCCAACAGACTTCACGCCATCCGGGCAAACAGTGAGAGCCTATGATAACACCCGCAGAGAAGTGATTGGAGTGGTCACTTTGCCATTGATTATGGGGCCTACAGAATTCAGAGTGGAGTTCCAAGTGCTGGACGTCCCGTCGTGCTTCAACCTCTTGTTGGGAAGACCTTGGATTCATCCTGCAGGGGCTGTCCCTTCTTCATTGCACCAAAAAGTCAAGTTCCCTTATGAAGGGGCCATCGTCACACTTCAAGGTGATTATGACTTAAAGTCGTCGGGGGTACCCATTTGCGAGATCAAGCCCGAGCCCGTTGGGGCACCATTGTCTGGGTTCGAGTATGTTCAATGCATAGAGAAAGAGCCGGAACAGAGAGAGTTGATACCTCTCGACTTTTGTCCTCATGGCAATTTGCATGTGGGGAACATAATGAAGAAAATGAGTTTCTTCCCAGGCATGGGACTAGGACACCGTCAGCAAGGCATACCGACATCCGTTCAGAGCCGCATTGTCACCTATACCTTCGGATTGGGGTATGAGCCTTCCAAAAAGGACCGTATGGAGATGTTGCAGAGAAGCAGAGAAAGGGTCAAAGCAAAAGCAGAAGGAAGGGTGCCAGATATCCGAATCTCGCCATACCGACCTACTTTGAATGGTTACTTTGTTAAGGAAGGGGAGGACTTTCTATTCTGTGGATTTCCCGAACCATCCATTGACAAAACAACCAAGGCGAGAGTTCCGGGGTTTGAAATATTCTTCACTGAGTGGTATCCCATCACTGCAACAATGGTTGATGATGAAGCGATCAAGGATGACTATTGGGAAGAGAAGAGTGAGGACTGGGCAGAACAGATGGATTCAGAAGCCATGGTTACAATGTTTCAAGATACGATTCTTGCTGTGGAGGAATCGGATCTCGAGTGTTCTTCAATTCACCATGTAGCCATGCCGCTCCTTAATTGGTATCTTGAAGAGGGTATCATTGCAGAAGTTCTTGAGGGCGAGGATCTCGACTTACCTGATAGTAGTTTGTAGGTTCCTTAGTAGCTTGTTTTAGCTTTCCTTTCAAATAAAGTGTGTCCGCCTAGCCCACCTTGTGGAGTTAGGAGTCGTTCCCTAGTTGTGGCACATGTGTTTTCTTTTCTTTGTTTTGTTTTGTTAGTTCAGTCAATAAAGTGTGTTTCTTTTCATTATTTGCAGTGTTTCCTTTCTCTCTTCTATGGATATCTATGGCATGGATATAGATCCTAGGAATGACGTCCCCCTGGAGCTCGTCGAGCAAAGGAAAAGGGGCGTTACCGAACCTAACATGGATGAATTGGAATCAATCAATCTAGGGACAGATGAATTGCCAAGGATAATTAAAATTGGGATAACTCTCTCACCTGCTGAAAAAGAAAAGTTGATAATACTTCTAAAAGCCAATGTAGAGGGCTTCGCATGGTCTTATGAGGATATGCCTGGTATTGATCCAGATATTGTGCAACATTACATCCCCACTAATCCCACTAAAAAGCCTATAAAGCAAAAATTAAGAAGATTAAAACCAGAATGGGCTTTGAAAGTAAAAGAAGAGGTAACTAAACAATTAGATGCCGGGTTTCTCCAAGTTGTGGAGTACCCTGAGTGGCTGTCTAACATAGTACCTGTGCCTAAAAAAAATGGGAAAGTGCGAATGTGTGTTGACTTCCACGACCTTAATGCTGCGAGCCCAAAGGATGATTTCCCTTTACCGCATATCGATGTGTTGGTGGACAGTACAGCAGGCCATGCCCTTCTCTCCTTCATGGATGGGTTCTCCGGTTACAACCAGATAAAGATGGCGCCTCGAGACATGGAAAAGACGGCTTTTATCACGCAGTGGGGCACGTATTGCTACATGGTAATGCCTTTTGGCTTGAGAAATGCTGGGGCTACTTACCAAAGAGCTGCTACGACCCTATTGCATGTTATGATCCATAAAGAAGTAGAGGTGTATGTGGACGACATGATAGTCAAATCTGTAGACCGGGAAGGACATTTCGCGGCATTGGAGAAGTTCCTAGAAAAGGTAAAGAAGTACAACCTCCGACTGAATCCTCAGAAGTGCGCCTTCGGAGTCACCGCAGGGAAGCTGTTGGGTTTCATGATCACTCAGAGGGGAATCGAAGTTGATCCAGGGAAGATAAAAGCTATCACGGAGATGGAGCCACCAAGAACGGAAAAGCAGATCCGGGGTTTTCTGGGGAGAGTTCAATACATAAGTCGTTTTATCGCCAATCTGACCATGGTATGCGAGCCGATTTTCAAGCTACTTAAGAAGGGCGTTTCCAAGGAATGGAATGAGGATTGTCAAGAAGCCTTTGAGACCATTAAAAGGTATCTAAGCAACCCCCCAATCTTGGTTCCCCCGTGGCAAGGTAAACCATTACTGTTATATTTAACGGTTACTGAAACCGTGATGGGAGCTATGTTAGCTCAATACCTTGAAGGGTCGAAAAAGGAAAATGCCATCTACTACTTGAGCAAGAAAATGACAGATTATGAAGTAAAGTACAATGCGCTAGAAAAGGCTTGCGTAGCATTGGTATGGGCTACCCAGAAACTCCGTTATTACATGATGTCTTTCGAAGTCCTGTTGATAAGTCGATTGGATCCTTTGAAGTATTTGCTAGAAAAACCAGTCCTATCATATAGGACCGCTCGTTGGTCGCTTCTTCTCAATGAATTCGACATAAAGTACCTGGCGCAGAAGTCCGTCAAAGGAAGTGTCATTGCAGACCATTTGGCAAGCTGCCCTGTGTCATCATCAACCCAATTCAATGATGAGTTCCCTGACGAAGATATCCTGGAAATCAAGAAGAAGGTTTGGAAAGTCTTCTTTGACGGAGCTGCAAACAGAAGAGGTTATGGCATAGGAGTGCTACTAGTCTCACCTGAGGAAGCCTTCACGCCTTTAGTAGTCAAATTGGGGTTCGAAGCCACCAACAACATAGTAGAGTATGAGGCCTGCATCCTAGCATTGGAAGCTGCGTTAGAATTGGGGATAAAAGAACTAGAGGTGTTCGGAGATTCAGCATTGATCATCTGTCAAATAAAAGGGGAGTGGAAGACTCACGATGAGAAGCTGTTGCCCTATCATGCCTATTTGGAAGCACTGACCAAAGAGTTCGCGGAGATCGAGTTCAATTACTTGTCGAGAAACAAGAATCAGTTCGCTGATGCCTTAGCGACTCTAGCTTCAATGGTGGAAATACCAGAAGGAGGAAGCGTGAAACCGCTCGTGATCGAATGCAGAGAGAAACCTGTTTATTGCTGTTCCATTCGAGAAGGAGAGGTAACAGATAACCACCCTTGGTTTTATGACATAAGAAGGCTCATCGAGGAAAGAGAATATCCGGAAGAAGCATCTCGTGTGGATAGGCGAACACTGAGGAGATTGGCAAGCCATTATGTGGTATGTGGAGGAAAACTGTATCGGAGGTCTTATGACGGAATCCACTTGCTGTGTGTCACGGAGGAAGAAGCCAGAAAACTCATCGAAGAAATCCATGAAGGAGTGGGGGCTCCGCATATGAATGGATATATGTTGGCTAAGAAGATCATGAGACTAGGGTATTACTGGTCTACAATGGAAAGGGATTGCTATGCCCACGTCAAGAAGTGCCATAAGTGTCAGCTCTTCGCCAATGGACAACACTTGCCCTCTATGCCCTTAACAAGCATGTCAACTCCATGGCCGTTCGCAGTATGGGGAATAGATATCATCGGACAGATTAAGCCGAAGGCATCCAATGGTCATGAATACATTTTGGTAGCCATCGATTACTTTACCAAGTGGGTGGAAGCAGCTTCCTTCAAAGTTTTGAATGCTAAAAAGGTAGCGCAATTCATACAGCTCAACATTATCTACCGATATGGGGTACCGCATGAGGTCATTTCAGATAACGGTCAGCATTTCCAGAAGGAGACCAAAGAACTCTTGCAGAAGTACAAGATCGTTCACCACTTGTCGTCCCCGTATCGCCCACAGACAAACGGCGCAGTGGAAGCCGCCAACAAGAACATCAAGAAGATATTACAGAAAACGGCTGACACGTACACTGATTGGCATGAGAAACTACCCTTGGCATTATGGGGGTACAGAACGTCAGTTAGATCGTCAACAGAGGCTACGCCGTATGCGCTAGTGTATGGGATGGAGGCTGTTCTGCTAGTGGAATTGGAAGTTCCTTCATTAAGGGTAGCAGTGGAAAGTCAGCTAGCAGAGGTGGATTGGATCAAAGGTCGTTGTGATGAGTTGGCATTGCTAGATGAAAGGCGACTGAGGGCTCTCTACCATGTGCAAGGGTACCAGAGAAGAGTCGCAAAGGCGTTCAACAAACATGTCAAAGACAGAGGCTTGAAGAAAGGGGATTTAGTATTGAAAGAGATCCGAGCACCAATTTTCGACCCACGAGGAAAGTTCAAACCGAGTTGGGGTGGACTGTACGTCATCAAGGAGATATTGCCAGCAGGGGCTGTTCGACTTATGGATTTGGATGGGATCGAGTTCGCTCATCCTACCAATTTGGATCAATTAAAGAAGTATTATGTATAAGGCCTGCTAGGTTGAAAACCTGTAAAGGCGGCCTAGGCAAAAGTTAAGGCATTTGAACTACGAGGACCTGATTCCCCAAAAGAAAAAAAAAAAGAAGAAAAAAAAAAAGGAAAAAAGAGAGAAAAGAAAAAGAAAAAAAGAGAAAAAAGAAAAGAAAAAGAAAACGGGGATACGTAGGCAGCCCATAAAGTTACATTGGGTGCGGTCCAATCAACACAATCAAAAAATCTCGAAAGTAGATTATTATTGGCAATTCATTTGAAACTAATTGTTTAACATAACAATTAATTGATGTTAAGTAAAAAGAACTATCGACATGCCATAGATATTCTATTCTTTGAGTCTTTAAGTCCTCTTGAGTTTCTTCAGAGTCATTTTGTTTGTCTTCTGTCTCTCTCTATCAAGTCTTCTTTTCTTTCGCAAGTCATGGTCGTGGGATGCCTCCACTGCTTCAAGAATGTCTTCTCTGCAAAGTCCAAGTCTCGTGTCCTTGATAAGGCCATAAATTCTTTCTCGGCGAGAAGTTTCCCTTTCGCCCAAATCATCCTTTAACCATTGCTTATATTCTCCACTCATCTCGAAAGGTCCTTCAGTGCTGGCAATCCGAGTCAATTTCAGGTCTGTAGGCCAGCGAGTCCTCGCCCACTTGATTATGGTAGGACCGACAGGTTCCACAAAGCAACAAGGTCCTGTTAAGGACGGTATGGTTTGCATGGCGCCCATCTGGCGAAGAATCCTCGAAGTCCAATAGAAGGAAGTCGATCTCAGTCCTATGAGTTTGACAAAAGCACACCCCGAGGTTCGAAAAAGTACTTGCTCTTTACACCCCCATGTGAAGACGTACCATTTGATGTTCCGCCATGACAGCGTGTGGAAATAACCTAACCAATCTCTTAAAGAGAACGGCCTAGGGAGTTCAACTCGACGTAGACAGAAGTGCTGGGGCTTGTATGGAGTGATAGTGGTGGGAGAAAGAAAGTTCAAGCGCTCGAGCAGCCACATTTGCAGTAAAAAGGGGCTACCTTCTAAAGGCACTTTGGGGTTGCCATGAATTTTATCTAAACCATTCAAGGTTTCAGCTAATACCAAGGGAATAATGTTATGTCGCTTGAGAAGAGGGGTAATCAACTCACATATTTGAACAGGGGCTTGAAGAGTGCCGGTGGATATTAGAAAGCGTCCAATTAAACAGAAAGCGAGTGCACGCTGAATTTGAGGGGTGAAAGTCAGAGTACCTTCGCTATCATGAGCCAAGAATGAGGTTGCTAACTTCATTAAGTCCACCATATGGTCCTTGACAAAGATCGTTGCGTCCCTTTGAGGAATGCCAAGAAAATCCGAGAAGGAAGCAAGGTAATCCGAGCGAGGTGTAGGAAGAATGAATGGCCCTGCGGGCGAAACTCCAAATAAAGCACAGAATTCCTCCATGGTTGGGCATAATTCTTCATAATTAAATCGAAAGACATGGATTTGAGGATCCCAGAAGTATGTAGCAGCAGTGAGAAGGGTCGTCTCGAGCTTTATGTGCCTTATGGAGAGCAACGGTTCCAAGCCGAAGCGCCTAAACTTAGTTTTGTCTTTGGCAGGCATGACTGCCAAAAACCCTCTTAAGAACCCATCCAAGGCTTCCATAATTATTGTCAATGAAAATAGGTGAGTTAGAAGACTCCCCTCATGTGTTTTTATAGGAAAAGGGTCACAAATTCGAGTCCTAAAGGGAGTAGAACCGTCAAAATCGCAAAATTCCTGAAAAATCACGAAAAAGCGCGTCGACCTCAGGTAACCGTCCGGGGCCAGATGGTCACCCGAGGCCTCCGCCTCGTTTTGCCTTGTTTCGCCCGGTTTTGCCTATTTTCGCGTTCGGGTGGCCTTTTTAGGCCATTTTCACTCCTATGTGTGAAGCCCGGAAATTGGGCCCACAAGGGATTGAAAGAAAATGGGTTTGAAAAAGAAAAAGGAAAGGAGTCGCCACCTTATTTTTTAAAGGAAACAAGGAAAACCCTAAAAATCAGGTTGTTTTAGGAAAACAATTTGAATGACTCCATAAAAAAAGGAAAGGCAAAAACCAATCTTTTGAAAACCAAAGAAATCGGGGATTCGGAGGCTAAGTTATGACATGGGAAGGTTCTAGGCAAAGCCTATAGGCACCCATGTCACCCTTTCGGTCTCTCAGTTCATTTGGGCTAAATTAAAGTCTTTTCCATACAAAAATCAGCAAGTATATCATCAGAAGAATTGCATGCATATCATATATTTCATTCATCCATCCATGCATAATAAGCAAACAAAACAGAAAATAAAAAGAAGAAAAGAAAACAAAAAGAAACCTAGGATGCTTGGATCCTAGAACGGACTTGAGCCTCACGAAGAGCGCCTACATACCATGCAGCGAAATACATGGATCAAAGTCCACGTAGTTCGATTAGAATTAAGGTTAAGACTTAATATAAACCTATGGTTAAAACCCTAGGTTTCCTTATTTGATCAAAAGAGTTGAATATGATAGAAAGTTTGATTTTAGGAAAGAAATCCACAAAATGGAAACTTTAATAAAAACCAGAATTTTATTTATGAAGGAAACCTTTGATTAAACCATAGACTTGTATTAAAAATTAACCCTAGATAGGGAGAACAGAATGAGTTAAGAAGAAAGGTGAATTGGGGCACCTTCACACCCGCTTACCTGAGCGCAATTAGCTCCAAGCATTTAGCCATTTCAGACATGAGCAGCCCTATTTGCCATAGGACAAATACCACACCTTATTCTTTCTCAAACACTCAAGTATTAATGCATAAAGTGGCTCCCCTTGTGTTTGTAATTGTTCGTGGCTCCTCAGGTCTTTAGAGTGAATCAAACCAACACGAATCCTCCTCTTTGTCAAAGTGGTATCACAGCAAAGAGATCAAAACTCACTCAACTTTGAAAAGAAATAGAAAACAAAAAGAGAACAAGAGAAAAGAAAAGTGATTTTCGTCACTTTGCAACAGCAGCAACTTCAATCGCGTTTTTGGATATGAAAACGTTGGATTTGGACAAAGCTTGTGAAATACAAAGTTGTAGCAAATTGAATTATCTTTCTAACAAGACCAATTTCATCAAATTCTGACTTCGGATGAAAAAGTTATGATTAAAATACGACTGCTGGTTTTCAGAAAATCTGCTGCTGAATTATGACGAATTTCACTCCCTCCAAACCCTCTTCTCCTCCCCCTTGTTTAAAGACATTAAGAGAGTATTTATAGCTGAAATCTGGAGTTTCCCTTTCCTTCCTGGACTAGGTTTCTTTGGAGAATAATCAAAAGGTATTTTATAATGATAAAAGACTTCTAATCTGAATAGGAAAACGAAATTGTCTTTTATAAAAATTGGGAGACTGACCGCTAACACGCATGCACATGTATCGTATGTGCGTACACACACTCATCACATACGTACACGTGTTAGTGTCATGATAAAAATGGCTAATTTAATAAAATAATTTTCTTTTCATTTTAACCAAAAATCTCATGCTGTGATTCGCACTAATTCTTCAAGGATAATCCGTAAATAACCACACTAAACTCATCATCAGGCCATATCAAAATTGAACTTCATGAAACACTTTTGAGGGTAAAATGATGACTAATGAAAGTCAATTTGAAAAGATTTGGTTGGTAATTGTGAGTCAATTAGAGCTAACCCAAGGAAAGGTCAATTAACCAACTTGAACTACATCGAGCCATTTTAATCCCGAGCCATTGACTTACCAAATTGAACCTAGAAATACCTCTTATGCATCCATATGAACTCCAATTGACAATTTGGAGATCATTCCAAGGTCAAATGAAAAGTTTGGGACTTAAAAGACGATTATGCCCCTCAAGTCACAAAAGCTCTTATTATCCCTCAAGATCAACTCCAATTTGAACCAAAATTCATATCCATTGTCCTTGTGACTCTAGAAAACTAATGCAAGTGACTAGACTCAAAAACAAAACAAAAACATGCATGAAATGATGAGCCCTAGTAAGGTGGTGCAAAAATGGGGTGTGACAGAAGCCCCTCATTGGCGAACAAGTTACACTTGTGAACCAATGATAAAGAACAACCCATTTTTGGCCAAAAAGCCCGGAGAAATCACACACTGATACCAACAATGATGGGAGGTTGAAAACCTGAGACTGAAGTAAGGAAGTGTACTCAAGTCATGAGTATACTTAAACCACTGGGGGTTGGTGATTGTCAAGAGAAGCATATTCAAGCCACTACGAATGAACATACTTTTGAAACGGAGAAATATATTCTAGTCACGAATATATTTAACCAAGTGATGAGAATGAGATCTGAAAAGTACGTTCAAGTGACGAACGTACCTTGGAAATGGAGAAGTATATTCAGGTCACGAATATATTTAACCAAGTGAGTGACAAAAAATCTGAGAAGTATACTCAAGTGATGAGTATACCATTGAAATGGAGAAATATATTCAGGTCGCGAATATATTTAACCAAGTAATCTGAGAATGAAATCTGAGAAGTATACTCAAGTGGTGAGCATACCATTGAAATGGAGAAATATATCCAAGCGATGGATATATTTAACCAAGTAATCTGAGAATGAAATCTGAGAAGTATACTCAAGTGGTGAGCATACCATTGAAATGGAGAAATATATCCAAGCGATGGATATATTTAACCAAGTAATCTGAGAATGAAATCTGAGAAGTATACTCAAGTGGTGAGCATACCATTGAAATGGAGAAATATATCCAAGCGATGGATATATTTAACCAAGTAGGATAAAGAATAATCTGAGAAGTATACTCCAGTGATGAGTGTACTTTTGAAATGGAGAGATATATTCAGGTCACGAATATATTCAACTAAGTGAGTGACAACATATCTGAGAAGTATACTCAAGTGATGAGTATACCATTGAAATGGAGAAATATATTCAGGTCGTGAATATATTTAACCAAGTAATCTGAGAATGAAATCTGAGAAGTATACTCAAGTGATGAGCATACCATTGAAATGGAGAAATATATCCAAGCGATGGATATATTTAACCAAGTAATCTGAGAATGAAATCTGAGAAGTATACTCAAGTGGTGATCATACCATTGAAATGGAGAAATATATCCAAGCGATGGATATATTTAACCAAGTAATCTGAGAATGAAATCTGAGAAGTATACTCAAGTGGTGAGCATACCATTGAAATGGAGAAATATATCCAAGCGATGGATACATTTAACCAAGTAGGATAAAGAATAATCTGAGAAGTATACTCAAGTGATGAGTGTACTTTTGAAATGGAGAGATATATTCAGGTCACGAATATATTCAACTAAGTGAGTGACAACATATCTGAGAAGTATACTCAAGTGATGAGGATACTTAATGATTGAGAAAGACTGAGAAGTACGTTCAAGTGATGAACATACTTTTGAAATGAAGAAATGTATCCAAGTGATGGATATATTCAACCAAGTAAGCTGAGAAGTACACTCAAGTGATGAGCATACCATTGAAATGGAGAAATATATCCAAACGACGGATATATTTAACCAAGTAAGATAAGAATAATCTGAGAAGTGTATTCAAGTGATGAGTGTACTTTTGAAATGGAGAAATATATTCTAGTCACGAATATACTTAACCAAGTAAGTGACAAGTATGTTTGAGTGATAAACATACCATTGAAATAGAGAAATATATCCAAGCGATGGATATACTTAAGCAAGTAAGATAGAGAATAATCTGAGAAGTGTACTCAAGTGATGAGTACACCATTGAAATGGAGAAATATATTCTAGTCATGAATATATTTAACCAAGTAAGTGACAAATAATCTGAGAAGTATGTTCAAGTGATGAACATACCATTGAAATGGAGAAATATACCCAAGCGATGGATATACTTAACCAAGTAAGTGGCAAAATATCTGAGAAGTATACTCAAGTGATGAGTATACCATTGAAATGGAAAAATATACCTAAGTGATGGATATACTTAACCAAGTAAGTGACTGTTAGGATTATGCCCTAGAGCCAATCATAGAGATGATTGTTTAGGGATTAGGAACAATCATTTGATTTCATTTATGTATGTCACATTTATTATTGATTTAATAAAAGGGCTTATTCTATTATGTTTATATGCATCATTTATATTTACATAATATGTCCATGGAGTTAGAGTTGAGAATATGGAATTACAAAGAGTTGTAATTTTGAGACTGTAAATATATCTCTGTACTAAATTCCTAAAGCATTCCTAGTTGAAGGTTCACTATGATGGACAATAATGAACCATAGGACTAGCACTTGTTAGGTTGACTCTATAGGAGGATAGCTAGTCTCAAGCTATTTGTGTGGAGACACTACAACCAACAAGTGGGTGCCTATTACGAGAATAGGTACACTGAATGTGACCAAAGATATGAGATAAACTGAATGGAGTTTTATCCTGCCTGTCAATCAGTTTCTCATTGTTATAGTGGTACAAGTAATCCTTAGACCTGAGACACCATAGTTGTCTTATGCATGTAGCTTTAGAAGTTTGATAACACTAAGTGCAGATCCTATTCAGGGGTCTGCAAAGGTGTTCATTGGCCCTACTGCTATGTGTATGAAGGCATGTGAGTGATCAACAAGGGATCCATCACTCTCAGGAAAAAGAGAGAGAATGTCTCATATAGCATTCATAATATAACTCATTAAATCCATGGCCATGGTAGGATGAATATGAAAAGAGTTTCATGAGTTCATCAATGAGTTGATATCTATGAATGAGTATAAAGTAATTGAACTAGGGACTTGACAGACTTCCATGTCCTATTAGTTCAATTGGAGACATTGTGTTGAAGGAAGGATGCAATTGTAACCTATAAACTATAACAGAAGGGTTCTTTGTTAGATACTTATTCACCTCATTAAGGACAACACCATGAACCATATGCTAGGTGTTATTCATGGTTAGTAGAAGCCCTAATTGATATAAGTGAGTTATAATCAATTAGGGAATTGGAAGGAGTTCCAATTAGACCCTAAATGGAAAGAGTTCCATTGTGCACACCTCGTGCTATTCCTACTACTTGATGATGTGAACCCAATGGGTCACACACTAATCATGCAAGAAGAGCTTTAAGGTCTATGAGAGAAAGGGCATAATTGAATAAAAGAAAAGTTCTTAAAGGCTTAGTTTGTATTTGATATAAACTAGAGGGGTTATTGTGTAATTAAGAGTAATTACACAAAACCTTTTAGGGTTAGAAATCCCCCTCATGGCCGGCCCTATAGTGTGGATATATAAGCCACACAATGATGTGATGACATCACACTTTGGAGGCTCCCCAAGGGCTGGCCAGAATTTCCAGCCTCCCTCTCTCTCTCTCCTCTCTTCTCCTACACTAGCAACAACAAGGAAAAGGAGGAAAGGACTTGAAGCTCTAGTTAGGTGTGGATACCGTTGGAGGCAGCACACTTGGGCTGCTCATTCACCGCTGTCCGGAATCGAAGCTTGGAGCAAAACGGAGAAGACATAATCAACTGTAAGTTCTAAACCCTCTCTTTGTAATTAGGGTTTTATTGTTTTGTATGAACCACAATCAGATTCATGGGTTGCATGGAATTGATAGGAAATTTTTGTTATTCAAGTTATTCCGCATTCTATTTCCTTCTAGTTCAATTCCCAACAGTGGTATCAGAGCCATGATTGTGCTTCATACAAACATCATATGGGCTGGTATTTATGGTACAATTAATTGGACATTGGTGTTCTAATTAGTTTTAAGAAAACTAGGGTTTTATAAAACTGTTATGAACAGTTTTCATGATAGTCATGAAAAACCGTCATCTTGTTTTGCATGCCAAAATTTGAGTTCTCCTCCAAAATTTTCGTGCCATATATGGTTAGAAAGCTCTTCGAATCAGCTTTCAAACCCAACAAACGGTTCGTCGATCCGAGTTCTGTAGAGAAAGTTATGAATTTTTTACTACAGGCTGTCTGGAAAGACAGTTTTACGCGGGAATGGAACTCTAGGTTGTTCTTCATCTTCTTCTTATATTAATTTGATTTATATTAATCATATGATGATTATATACAATTATATATACTGTATATATAATTACTATATGTATTTGATACATTAAAAATCGAATTTAAAAGAAAAACAAGATTGAAGTTCTTGAAGAGGCTGAATCTGGGTTCTTGAAAAACCCAGGTTAGTTTTCTGGTTTTTGTTCATTCTCTTCCATCAAAATCATTATGAATGATCATAGATTTAATATATATATTGTATATATGTTTATCATTGATGTTGGTATGAGTTTTGAATTAAAAACAATCAAAAAGTTTGAGTTTTAAAATTTTCCAGCAAAGCAGTTTTCTGGGCAGCATGATACAGCCATGGTTATTGGCATGTATCTTCTTCATAGGAGCAAGGCAGGGCATGAAACCACCTCTATTAGAATCGTGGGACACTAGGGGATAAACCCCAAGGGGTGCGGCAGCCATTAGATGGCATCTTCTAGGGTTTTAGAACCCATTCTCTTCATTATCGTTTTGCTGAAATTTTCTGGATAATCTTCATAGATTTATTTGCAGCGGCTGTTTGGGCTTGATTTGATCAATTAAATCTCACCTATGGGGGTCGAAAATCATATGGAGATATGACTTGAGGGTTGCCAAAGCTTGGGCAGCCATGGTTGGATCGTGGCAGCCATGAAAGCTTCTTTGAAGCTTCATCTTCTTCAGCAGGCAGCAGCTAGGGTTTATGGAAACCCCTCCCAAATTCGACCTAGGGCTCTTGGCCCTTAATCACCACCTCTGTGATGATTGTCCCAGATGTAGGAGAGTGCCCCAAGGCCTGGCATAGGCTGGCAGCAGCCATGGGTGGATCGTGGCAGCCATGGAAGCTCCATGGCAGCCTCCTTCTATTTTCGGAAATTAGGGTCTTCTTAGGAAACCCTAATCCTATGTGTACTAGGGTTTTAGAAACCCTAATTACCCTCATTAATGTGTCCTATTAGGGTTCTAATTATGACATTAATGACCAGCCTTGGTCATTAATGAACCCGGTTCTAATTAAATGCATTAGGGTTTGAGTTTATGAAACCCTAACCCTAATACATTTAAAATTTGATTTCTCCCAAATTAAATTAATTCCGAAATTAATTATATAATTAATATTGATTAATTTTAAGATGTTTTAAATTGTTTAAAGCAATTTTGGAATAAATTTATTTTCTGGAATTTTTATTTAAATAAAATTGTTTTATTTATTTAAGTTAATTCCTAATACTATAGTATTAGATACTAGTTAGTATTATTTAATTGTTTTAATTATTCTAATAATTTTGATTAATATGATTGATCAAAATTAGATGTTTTAAAGAGTTAAAACATGTTAGGATAGATTAAAATAATTTTGGGAAATTAAATGATTAAAAGGAGTTTTAATTCAATAATTGATTTCTAAATTAGGGTTTTAGAAATTCTAATTTTAGAAATTAATAAATGCCATTTATTTTGTTTTATTAAGTTGTTTTAATTATTCTAGTAATTTTGATTAATATGATTGATCAAAATACAATGTTTTAAAGAGTTAAAATCATACTAGAATAGATTAAAATAATCTTTGAAAATTATTGATTAAAAGGAGTTTTAATTCAATACTTGATTTCTAAATTAGGGTTTAGGAAATTCTAATTTTAGAAATTAATAAAACATTACCATTTTCATTATTTTAATTTTGGAAATGATATTTTGAGGTCCCCTAATGAGATTAGGAAGCATTAATGAGATTAATGAAGTCCAATTAATAGAGTTACCATAATGCCCATATGTTTTAATTGCTTACAATACTTTTATTTATGCAATATGATTGTATAATTGTGTGTGGATGATGATTATGAACTAAGCCCCCTTAAACCAATTGTGATTGGCCGTCTTATGGGTTGTGAAATATTTTTCAAAGGGTTGTAATTTTATTAAGGTGATGTAATTTATTTGGGGCTTGCATGCCACCTTCCCTCTCCCTCTCTCTCTATCATTCTCTTATGTACCCCACATTCCCCTTATGTATCCCTTTCTTTAAATTATGTAAATGTTATGTAATCGAGAGCGCACTAAGGAGCATGGTGGACCCAAAGGAGCATGATAGAGCCCAACAAGCCAATGGTGGAGACCATCAAGCCAAGGGAGCAGATTGAAGGACTTGAAAGCTTAGAGAAGTGTTTCAAGAAAGCATGCATGTTACGAATGGTTTATTTTACGATCACCTACACCCACCTTAGACCTTGGATTCAATCTATTGGCTTGGATTGAATCCTCTCAAAGTCCATAATCATCATAGTGGGAGCTTTAATTTATGAGATAATTGTATTAGCTCCAATACCATAGTTTGGTATATGTTACCTATTCACTTAGGGACTAATATCAAAATATGGTACTTTATATATGTTGATATATAATAGCATGCGATGTATGATTTATAATAGCATGAGATGTATGATTATAAATTGCATAATTTATATGTTTAAATTTTGATACATAGGATGCATGTTAATTTGATGAGACCCTTTAAAACCCCTCTTATTTAATATTAAGTTGAAAATGGAGAAGTCATTGGGGAATGAATTCTTCATTGCCTTCCATCATTATAGGATCATCTAACGTCCCTTAATGTGGGTACCTGGCTGCAGACATGTAGGAGCTACCCATGTTAAAGACATTACTTGAAACTATCACATATGAGATATCATGGGGTGCCTAAACTGGTATATACCAAGAAACTAACATGTGAGGTATATATTTGGCGAAACATACCTGTGTGAATGATGGGTTTAACTTAACTAGGGAAGTATTCCAAGAAACTAACATGTGAGGTGTATGTTCCCTAGAGGCAAAATGATTGGAACTTGCTTATGAAGCAATAGACAAAGAGTTGTCTTCTTATTGTGGGTTAGAAGTCAAGAAACTAACATGTGAGGCTTCTAGGTCACAGTGGGACCCCAATCCCCATTAGGAATGAGATTCCCGAATTCCATTAGAGGGTGTATGGAATTTGATAAAATAGTGGGAGGTACCATATGATTAAAGACCCAATCATTATGGATAAAAATGAAATCTAATTCTTTGTTCATGTAGATTACCTAATTACTCACCTCAAAACCCCTATTTCCTAATATAGGATATTGATAGTTTGACTAAACCCGATTTCTTTGATAGACTTAGGAAATTGAGAATTGTTCTCAATTTCAAAAGATTGTTTATATGCTATTAGGCCTTTTATTAAAGGCCCTCCATAAAACATCCTAAGAAGAAAAAGACACTATGCAAAATTGGCATCTTGTTGCCATGCTATATGATAGTATTGATGACTAATGAGCTTCAGAAGCAAAATTAGTCAATGCAAGTGCCTTTGATGTCCTACATCACATACAAAGGTTGTATTGTGAGTGAAATAATACTATAAAGTATAGTACTTGTAAAGGACTTCTTCTGGACTAGGATGTAATAAAAGTTGTTTATTAATAATCATTCTTTTGAAAAATGATTAATCACATAGAATAGCTTGAGAAGCTAGATGTGATTTAAAATGGAAGCATAGAGGAAAGCAAGTCTTGAAAAGTCAAAGACAAAGAAATATAATTATTTTGTAGTAAATATAAGGTATTGTAAAGGGAACTTGATAAAATATCAGTCTTCCTAGAAGAACCAAACTTTTGAAGTTTTGGTTCATGCTCTAAACTAAATTGTTAGTTAGTTCTGCTTCTTGGTTTTTGGATTCTAGTATAATCTAAATCGAAGCAGAAAGTTAAGTAGATAATAAGTTACCTTTAAAAATTTTAATAGAGCAAGAGTTGCTAAATTAATTTTGGGAACTTATTTCTTAACTAAGTCATTTAAGACATTCTAGAAATTTGATTTCCGAATTTAAATGACTAATTAGAGCGAATGCAACGTATTCCGAGAATACAAGAAATGTAGAGACTCTCATTTAAATGTAACGATTATGACTTGGTTATGAGATGACCAAACCCATCTTTTACTTAGTGAAGTGAATGAGTTACATTTATAATTTGACTATACATTGTGATGTATACAGTCATGTAGAGCATGCATTCAATTATAGTAGACTCATCTTAGAATACCATAGCTCAATGGTGAATCTAAGAGAACAAATTGAACCCTATTAAGATATGGTTTGATCCATGATGAGTTTTACTAATGTATCCATCTAGGATATACCTTAAAATTGCTACATATTGATAATTTAGGGTTCACTCCAGTTTTGTCCCAATTATATCAGATATGATATGGGAAGAAACCCAACTTAAAGAAGTTAAGGCTTGGGCTTGTGCTACGTATGTCTGGAAACATAATGTAGACAATCTGGAAATAAGGTCAAGTAAGTGTTGAATTGTGGTATATCCCAAAAGTGGTTGGGATAGTATTTCTATTACTCTAATGAACAAAAGTTGTCCATTAGGATGGTTGCTGGATTTTCTTGAGAAAGAGTTCATTCAAGAAAGATGCAAAAGTAGATAGAATTTACAGAATTGTTTGTAAAGCCACAAACCAACAAAGATCCAACCCTTGCCCCTGTTGAGGCAAAACCTTTAATTACACCACATTCTTTTCATAGATCAAATTGGATATTTCTTTAACATAAGAGAGATATTGTATCTCCATTAGAATGTGAAAGAATTGTTCTTTGGTGATAAAGATCACCAAGATAATCCTATTGATTATGATTAGGCGATGTTTGACATCAACTTGAGAAATGACTAAGAGTCATTAAATCCAATATGGACAGGTAGAGACTTAAAAGGCTTGGCTATTTAAGAATGTTTTCAACATAGGCAAAAAGTTGTCTATAAAGAAACTTGTTTGATAATAGTTATGCTGAAATCCATTTGGATCTTGTTATCTATAAACACACATTTTGAATATGAGATATGTCAAAAAGGATATAAAGATGTTATATCAAATGGTGAAAAACCATAAAAGTGTGTAAGTTATAGAAGTCTATTAATAGACTACAAGGTTCTCATAATTAGAACATCTATAAAGTTGAAGTAATCAAATTGTTTGATTTCTCTCATTGTATAGATAGACCATGAGTGTATAAAAGGTTAGTGGGAGTGCGATCGTTTTTCTTTATCCTAAGTATAGATGACATCCTAATCATTATGAATGATATATGAATGACATCCTAATCGTTTTGGTTTTTGGAGAAAAACTAATTCATGAAAGATTTGGCAAAAGCATCCAATAAGATCTATAGAGATAGATCATATAGATTGCTAAGTATCTCCAAATCATCAAACATAGTTGAAATGTTGAAGGAGTTCAACATGGAGAATTCTAAGGGAGGTCTGATTTACTTCAGATAAGAATTCATTATTCAAGGGCATGTGCCCTAGGATAACACAAGTAAGATTCTTAAAGTGTTAAGAAGCCTTATTTTACACTATGTATTGAACCTGATATCTATTCTGTTGTAATTGTTACAAATAGTTATCAATCAATTCAAATTTGGAATATTGGATTGTATATGGAAATTGTAAACTCATAGTAGATGGGTATATGGATTTGGATATAATCCATATGGGGTATATTTTATATTCACTTTAGTTGGTGAAATACTTAATGGAAGAACTGTATGAAAGATACAGTGGATTCCATTATTAAGGGTGAATTAATTGTCGCATTGTCTAGGAGACTGTTTGGATCTATAAGTTCATTTAGAACTTGGAGTTGTTCCTTCCATTGAGTTGCCCACACCTTGTTTTGTGACAACAATGGGTCTATAGCTCAAGTATAGGAATCACGGTCTCATCAAAAGTCCAAACACATAGAGCGGCAATTCCAAGTGATTAGAGGAATCATTGGAAAAGGTAATAGATACATTACAGAAGATATTATCTACATAAGTTTTTGTAGACCTACTTACTAAAGCTTTAAAACATAATTGGTTATGTCTAAGACCAACATCTTGAGAAGATAGGTATGCGATACATGGTCGATTGGCTTTAGTGCAAGTGGGAGATTGTTAGGATTATGCCCTAGAGCCAATCATAGAGATGATTGTTTAGGGATTAGGAACAATCATTTGATTTCATTTATGTATGTCACATTTATTATTGATTTAATAAAAGGGCTTATTCTATTATGTTTATATGCATCATTTATATTTACATAATATGTCCATGGAGTTAGAGTTGAGAATATGGAATTACAAAGAGTTGTAATTTTGAGACTGTAAATATATCTCTGTACTAAATTCCTAAAGCATTCCTAGTTGAAGGTTCACTATGATGGACAATAATGAACCATAGGACTAGCACTTGTTAGGTTGACTCTATAGGAGGATAGCTAGTCTCAAGCTATTTGTGTGGAGACACTACAACCAACAAGTGGGTGCCTATTACGAGAATAGGTACACTGAATGTGACCAAAGATATGAGATAAACTGAATGGAGTTTTATCCTGCCTGTCAATCAGTTTCTCATTGTTATAGTGGTACAAGTAATCCTTAGACCTGAGACACCATAGTTGTCTTATGCATGTAGCTTTAGAAGTTTGATAACACTAAGTGCAGATCCTATTCAGGGGTCTGCAAAGGTGTTCATTGGCCCTACTGCTATGTGTATGAAGGCATGTGAGTGATCAACAAGGGATCCATCACTCTCAGGAAAAAGAGAGAGAATGTCTCATATAGCATTCATAATATAACTCATTAAATCCATGGCCATGGTAGGATGAATATGAAAAGAGTTTCATGAGTTCATCAATGAGTTGATATCTATGAATGAGTATAAAGTAATTGAACTAGGGACTTGACAGACTTCCATGTCCTATTAGTTCAATTGGAGACATTGTGTTGAAGGAAGGATGCAATTGTAACCTATAAACTATAACAGAAGGGTTCTTTGTTAGATACTTATTCACCTCATTAAGGACAACACCATGAACCATATGCTAGGTGTTATTCATGGTTAGTAGAAGCCCTAATTGATATAAGTGAGTTATAATCAATTAGGGAATTGGAAGGAGTTCCAATTAGACCCTAAATGGAAAGAGTTCCATTGTGCACACCTCGTGCTATTCCTACTACTTGATGATGTGAACCCAATGGGTCACACACTAATCATGCAAGAAGAGCTTTAAGGTCTATGAGAGAAAGGGCATAATTGAATAAAAGAAAAGTTCTTAAAGGCTTAGTTTGTATTTGATATAAACTAGAGGGGTTATTGTGTAATTAAGAGTAATTACACAAAACCTTTTAGGGTTAGAAATCCCCCTCATGGCCGGCCCTATAGTGTGGATATATAAGCCACACAATGATGTGATGACATCACACTTTGGAGGCTCCCCAAGGGCTGGCCAGAATTTCCAGCCTCCCTCTCTCTCTCTCCTCTCTTCTCCTACACTAGCAACAACAAGGAAAAGGAGGAAAGGACTTGAAGCTCTAGCTAGGTGTGGATACCGTTGGAGGCAGCACACTTGGGCTGCTCATTCACCGCTGTCCGGAATCGAAGCTTGGAGCAAAACGGAGAAGACATAATCAACTGTAAGTTCTAAACCCTCTCTTTGTAATTAGGGTTTTATTGTTTTGTATGAACCACAATCAGATTCATGGGTTGCATGGAATTGATAGGAAATTTTTGTTATTCAAGTTATTCCGCATTCTATTTCCTTCTAGTTCAATTCCCAACAGTGACAAATGATCTGAGAAGTATGTTCAAGTGATGAACATACCATTGAAATGGAGAAATATACCCAAGCGATGGATATACTTAACCAAGTAAGTGACGAAATATCTGAGAAGTATACTCGAGTGATGAGTATACCATTGAAATGGAGAAATATATTCAAGTGATGAATATATTTAACCAAGTAAGTGATAATGAGGATCTGAAACTAGGAAGCATATTCAATGGGTGAACATGCTTTTAAAATGGAAGAATATATTCAAGTGATGAATATATTCAACCAAGTATGATAGAGAATGAGAATTTGAAGCTGAGAAGCATATTCAAAGAGTGAATACACTTTTGAAATGGAAGAATATATTCAAGTGATGAGTATATTCAACCAAGTGGGATGGAAAATCAAGATTTGAAATGAGGATATATGATCAATTTATCAAGATAGAACAAGCATGGTGCAAGATGAAAGTGACTTAACACATTGTCACTTGAGTTGGCATGACACAGGGGAAATATATTCAACCCTTTTGAACATAAAATCAATTCAAGGAATTGATTTCAAGATGGAATTTGATTGATTTTAAGCTCAAAAAGTGTTGAATATCTCATTTGGAAGGAGGTTTGATCACGCGTCAAGGCGAGACAAAGCGAGAAGCAAAACCAAAACAAAGTGGCTTGGGTGACCACCAGGCCTCGGGAGGCTAGCCGCCCAGGCCTGGGTGGTTACCCAAGCCCGAAGCGGAAATCCCACTTTGAATAGGAAACTTCCTATTCTGATGGGTTTTTTCCTATTTGAACTTGGATTTGTGACCTTTTCCCTATAAAAACACATCCAAGAGGTTCCTAAACCTACTTGTATTCATTCATTAGAAATTATGGAGGCTCTAGACAAATTTTTAGGAGGGTTTTTGAGAGTTATGAGTGCTGAAGCAAAATCTGAGTTCAAGTGCTTTGGCTTGGATCCATTGCTCTCCTTGAGGCATGTGAGGCTTGAAACGAACCTCTTGACTGCTACTACATATTTTTGGGATCCTCAAGTTCATGTGTTCCGCTTCAACTATGAAGAACTGTGCCCAACCATGGAGGAATTCTGTGCATTGTATGGAGTTTCAACGGTAGGTCCTTTCATTCTCCCTACTCCTCGCCCAAGCTTTCTTACTTCTTTCTCCAATCTACTTGGGATTCACTCACAATATGCCTCTACGTTTGTAAAGGACCATATGGTAGACTTGATGAAATTGGCAACCTCTTTTTTAGCTTGTGATAGTAAAGGTATTCTGAATTTTACCTTTCCTATTAAGCATGCTCTTGCCTTTTGCCTCATTGGTTGTTTTCTTATTTCCACTGGTACTCCACATGTTCCCATTCAAATCTGTGACTTGATTCCTCTCCTTGCCAAGGGCCATAACTTGATTCCCATGGTGCTAGCTGAAACCCTGAATGGTTTGGATAAAACTCATGAGGACCCAAAGGTTCCTTTAGGAGGTAGCCCCATTCTACTGCAGATGTGGTTGCTTGAAAGACTGAATTTCTTGTCACCAGTTGCCATTACACCATACAAGCCCCAGCATTACTGCCTTCGCCGCATTGAACTACCTGGGCAATTTTCATTGAGAGATTGGCTAGGTTACTTCCAAACCCTTTCTTGGAGGAGTGTCAAGTGGTTTGTATTCATATGGGGCTGCAGTGACCAGGTGCTTCTGCGGACTTCTGGATGCGCCATGGTGAGACTCATAGGACTGAGGTCTACTTCCTTCTATTGGCCTTCAAGGGTTCTTCGTCAGATGGGCGCCATGCAAACCATACCCACTTCCTTGAAAGGTGACTATCCTGTGGTGCCCGCGGGTCTTTCTGTAGTGACTTGGGCGAAGGACCGATGGCCTAGCAAGTTGATACTAACCCAAGTTACGAATACTGATGGTCCATATATGATGAGCCCCGAGTATAAGGAATGGTTGAAAAGCAATTTAGGTGAGAGAGAGACTACTCGAAGAGAAAGGATTTTTGGACTTATCAAGAACAACGAACTTGGATCTTGCAGAGAAGATATTATGGAAGCAGTGACAACAGCTTATGAACATGACTTGAGGAAGAAAAGAAGACATGAAAGAGAGAAGAAGAAAGCTGAGGAGCGAGCTGCAAAGAAGCCCAAGAAAAACTGAAGACTCAATAGAATAGGATATTTATGGCATATTTATAGTTCTTTTACTTAATACTAATGAATTGCTATGTCAATCAATTTTAGTTTTGAATAAATTGCCAATAATAAATCAAACTTGGGATTTTCTTGTTTGATTTAGACCGCACCCAAGGTAACTTTATGGGTTGCCTACGTATCTCCATGGTTTTTTTTTCTTCTTTTTTTTTTGTTTTTTTGTTTTTTGTTTTTTTTTTTTGTTTTTGAATGGAGAATCAGGTCTTACGTAGTTCTTATGCCTTAACTTTTGCCTAGGCCGCCCTTACGGGTTTTCAACCTAGCAGGCTTCAAACATGATATTTCTTCAATTGATCCAAATTAGTTGGACGAGCGAACTCAATTCCATCTAAATCCATGAGGCGAACAGCCCCTGCTGGCAATATCTCTTTGATAATGTATGGCCCACCCCAACTTGGCTTGAATTTTCCCCGCGGATCGAACACTGGAGCTCTGATTTCTTTCAGCACTACATCCCCTTTCTTTAGACCTCAATCTTTGACATGCTTGTTGAATGCTCTGGCAACTCTCCGTTGATACCCCTGAACATGATACAGCGCCCTTAAACGCCTTTCATCCAGCAAAGCTAACTCATCATAGCGGCTCTTAACCCAGTCCACTTCTGTTATCTGGCTCTCCACGGCAACTCTTAGTGAAGGAACTTCCAATTCAACTGGCAACACGGCCTCCATTCCATAAACTAGAGAATAAGGGGTAGCCCCTGTTGACGACCTTATTGATGTTCTGTAACCCCATAGAGCCAATGGCAACTTCTCATGCCAGTCTGTGTGTGAGTCCGCAGTCTTCTGTAGTATCTTCTTGATGTTCTTGTTAGCTGCTTCCACCGCTCCATTAGTCTGAGGACGGTATGGTGATGACAGACGGTGAACTATGCTGTACTTTTGCAAGAACTCATGGGTTTCTTTCTGAAAGTGCTGGCCATTGTCTGAGATAACTTCATGCGGTACCCCATATCGATAGATGATGCTGTGCTGTATGAACTGTGCTACCTTCTTGGAATTCAAGGTCTTGAAGGACGCTGCTTCTACCCACTTAGTGAAGTAGTCGATGGCGACCAGGATGTATTCATGCCCATTTGATGCCTTTGGCTTGATCTGTCCGATGATATCTATCCCCCATACCGCGAATGGCCAAGGTGATGTCATACTCGTTAAAGGCATAGAAGGCAAATGTTGTCCACTGGCGAACAGTTGGCATTTGTGGCACTTCTTGACATGTGCGTGGCAGTCTCTTTCCTTGGTAGACCAATAATAGCCTAACCTCATGATTTTCTTAGCTAACATATAGCCATTCATATGCGGAGCCCCTGTCCCTTCATGGATTTCTTTAATCAGATGCTTGGCTTCCTCCTCGGTGACACACAGCAGGTGGATCCCGTCGTATGATCTCCGATATAGCTTTCTTCCACAAAGTACATAGTGACTCGCCAACCGCCTTAGGGTTTTTCTATCGATACGAGATGCTCCTTCTGGGTATTCCCTTTCTTTAATGAACTTCTTTATGTCATGGAACCACGGACGGCCATCATTTACCTCTCCTCCTCGGATTGCACAACAGTACACAGGCTTGTCTCGGCATTCTATCACCAACGGCTTCACATTTCCCCCTTCAGGTATCTCCACCATGGATGCTAGGGTCGCCAAGGCATCGGCGAACTGGTTCTTGTTTCTTGAAAGGTAGTTGAACTCTATCTCTGAGAACTCCTTGGTTAGAGCTTCCAGATAGGCATGGTAAGGCAACAATTTCTCATCTCGAGTTTTCCATTCCCCTTTTATCTGGCAAATGATTAGTGCTGAGTCCCCGAACACTTCCAATTCTTTGATCCCCAATTCAAGTGCCGCTTCTAGTGCTAGGATACAGGCCTCATATTCAGCAATGTTGTTGGTAGCTTCGAACCCCAACTTGACCGCTAATGGTGTAAATGCCTCTTCGGGTGAGACCAGTAGGACTCCTATCCCATAACCTTTCTTATTGGCTGCCCCATCGAAGTATACTCTCCAAGTTTTTCTACCAATCTCTAGCACGTCCTCATCTGGGAATTGATCGTTGAACGGAGCGGATGATGACACCGGACAGCTGGCTAGGTAGTCTACAATGACGCTTCCCTTGATAGACTTCTGATTCACGTACTTGATGTCGAATTCATTGAGGAGAATTAACCATCGAGCAGTTCTGAATGACAATACTGGCCTTTCTACCAGGTACTTCAACGGGTCCATGCGACTTATCAAGAACACTTCGAAGGACATCATGTAGTGTCGGAGTTTCTGCGTCGCCCATACTAGTGCCACACAAGCTTTTTCAATCGCATTGTACTTCACTTCATAGTCTGTCATTTTCTTGCTTAAGTAATAGATGGCATTCTCCTTTGTAGACGCTTCGAGATATTGAGCTAACATAGCCCCCGTCGCGGTTTCGGTGACCGTTAAGTATAACAAAAGCGGCGCACCTTGCCGTGGGGGAACTAAGATTGGAGGATTGCTCAAGTATCTCTTAATGGTCTCAAAGGCCTCTTGGCATTCTTCGTTCCATACTTTTGGCACACCTTTCTTAAGCAATTTGAAGATTGGTTCGCAAACCATGGTTAAGTTGGCAATGAATCGGCTTATGTATTGAACTCTTCCCAGAAAACCCCGGATCTACTTCTCAGTGCTAGGCGGCTCCATCTCCACAATAGCTTTTATCTTCCCTGGGTCCACTTCGATACCTCTCTGAGTGATCATAAACCCCAATAACTTGCCTGCAGTGACACCAAAAGCGCACTTCTGTGGGTTGAGACGGAGATTGTACTTTTTTGCTCGCTCTAGGAATTTCTCTAGTGCCTTGAAATGCCCTTCTCTATCGACGGACTTCACGATCATATCATCAACATAAACCTCGACTTCCTTATGGATCATATCATGCAATAAGGTCGTAGCTGCTCTTTGGTAAGTAGCCCCAGCGTTTCTTAAGCCAAAAGGCATTACCTTGTAACAGTACGTTCCCCATTGCGTGATAAAGGCTGTTTTCTCCATGTCTTGAGGCGCCATCTTTATCTGGTTATACCTGGAGAATCCGTCCATGAAGGAGAGGAGTGCATGTCCCACCGTGCTATCTACCAACACGTCGATATGGGGTAAAAGAAAGTCATCCTTAGGGTTCGCGGCGTTGAGATCTCGGAAGTCGACACACATCCTCACTTTCCCATCTTTTTTAGGCACAGGCACTATATTCGACAACCATTCGGGGTACTCCACAACTTGGAGGAAACCCGCGTCTAGTTGTTTAGTTACATCTTCTTTTACTTTTAGAGCCCATTCTGGTTTTAATCTTCTGAGTTTCTGCTTTACCGGCTTCTTTAGGGAATTAGTGGGGATATAGTGTTGCACAATATCGGGGTCGATGCCAGGCATGTCTTCATAAGACCATGCAAAAGCCATAATGTTGGCTTTCAAGAGGGAGATCATCTTTTCTTTTTCAACGGGGGAGAGGGTTTTCCCAATTTTAACTATTCTTGGCAATTCATTCGTCCCTAAGTTGATTGATTCCAATTCATCCATATTAGGTTCGGTGACGCCCCTTTTCCTTTGCTCAACGAGCTCCGGGGGGACATCGTTCCTAGGATCTATATCCATGCCATAAATATCCATAGAGGAGAGAAAAGAGACACTGCATATATAGAGAAAGAAAGCACACTTTATTGACTAGGAATAATGGGAATGACACACAAAAGAAAGAAGGAAAACAAACAAATCTGTATCAATACTATGACTCCACAAAGTGAGTAAAGTAGATACATCTGTTGGGAATCGAACAAGAGGGAAAAATCGAAGTGCGGAATATAAAAATTTTTCCTACGATTCCCAATCCCATGAATCTAACTATGCATAACACAAAATCAAACCCTAACTACGAAGAGGGTTAGAACACTTACAAGATTTTTGTCTTCTCCGTTTTGCTCCAAGCTTCTACTCCGGACAGCGGTGAATGAGCAGCCCAAGTGTGCTGCCTCCAACGGTATCCACACCTAGCTAGAGTTTCAAGCCTTTTCTTTCTTCTTCCTTGTTGTTGCTAGAGGTGGAGAAGAGAGAGAGAGAGAAGAGAGCCTCCAAGGGGCTGGACGGCTAGGGTTTATTGTGCAAGCCTATTCTGCCATGTCACACATAAGTGTGACTTATATAGGCAGCCCACTAAAGGGGGCTGGCCATGGGGAAGAAACCCTAATAGGGTTATGTGTAATTACTCTTAATTGCACATTAACCCCTATTATTTGTATCAAATACAAATAGGCCTATAAAGAACTATTCTTTATTCACTAAAACCCTTTCTCTCATAGACTTTAAAGCCCTTCTTGCATGATCAGTGTGTGACCCATTGGGTTCACATCATTAAGTAGTAGGAATAGCACGAGGTGTGCACAATGGAACTCTTTCCATTTAGGGTCTAATTGGAACTCCTTCCAATTCCCTAATTGATTATAACTCACTTATATCAATTAGGGCTTCTACTAACCATGAGTAACACCTAGCATATGGCTCATGGTGTGGTCCTTAATGAGGTGAATAGTCATGTACAAAGAACCCTTCTGTTATAGTTTATAGGTTACAATTGCATCCTTCCTTCAACACAATGTCTCCAATTGAACTAATAGGACATGGAAGTCTGTCAAGTCCCTAGTTCAATTACTTTATACTCATTCATAGATATCAACTCATTGATGAACTCATGAAACTCTTTTCATATTCATCCTACCATGGCCATGGATTTAATGAGTTATATTATGAATGCTATATGAGACATTCTCTCTCTTTTTCCTGAGAGTGATGGATCCCTTGTTGATCACTCACATGCCTTCATACACATAGCAGTAGGGCCAATGAACACCTTTGCAAACCCCTGAATAGGATCTGCACTTAGTGTTATCAAACTTCTAAAGCTACATGCATAAGGCAACTATGGTGTCTCAGGTCTAAGGATTACTTGTACCACTATAACAATGAGAAACTGATTGACAGGCAGGAAAAAACTCCATTCAGTTTATCTCATATCTTTGGTCACATTCAGTGTACCTATTCTTATAATAGGCACCCACTTGTTGGTTGTAGTGTCTCCACACAAATAGCTTGAGACTAGCTATCCTCCTATAGAGTCAACCTAACAAGTGCTAGTCCTATGGTTCATTACTGTCCATCATAGTGAACCTTCAACTAGGAATGCTTTAGGAGTTTAGTACAGAGATATATCTACAGTCTCAAAATTACAACTCTTTGTAATTCCATATTCTCAACTCTAACTCCATGGACATATTATGTAAATATAAATGATGCATATAAACATAATAGAATAAGCCCTTTTATTAAATCAATAATAAATGTGACATACATAAATGAAATCAAATGATTGTTCCTAATCCCTAAACAATCATCTCTATGATTGGCTCTAGGGCATAATCCTAACAATCTCCCACTTGCACTAAAGCCAATCGACCATGTATCGCATACCTATCTTCTCAAGATGTTGGTCTTAGACATAACCAATTATGTTTTAAAGCTTTAGTCAGTAGGTCTACAAAAACTTATGTAGATAATATCTTCTGTAATGTATCTATTACCTCTTCCAATGATTCCTCTAATCACTTGGAATTGTCACTCTATGAGTTTGGACTTTTGATTAGACCGTGATTCCTATACTTGAGCTATAGACCCATTGTTGTCACAAAACAAGGTGTGGGCAACTCAATGGAAGGAACAACTCTAAGTTCTAAATGAACTTATAGATCCAAACAGTCTCCTAGACAATGCGACAATTAATTCACCCTTAATAATGGAATCCACTGTATCTTTCATACAGTTCTTCCATTAAGTATTTCACCAACTAAAGTGAATATAAAATATACCCCATATGGATTATATCCAAATCCATATACCCATCTACTATGAGTTTACAATTTCCATATACAATCCAATATTCCAAATTTGAATTGACTGATAACTATTTGTAACAATTACAACATAATAGATATCAGGTTCAATACATAGTGTAGAATAAGGCTTCTTAACACTTTAAGAACCTTACTTGTGTTATCCTACGGCATATGCCCTTGAATAATGAATTCTTATCTGAAGTAAATCAGACCTCCCTTAGAATTCTCCATGTTGAACTCCTTCAACATTTCAACTATGTTTGATGATTTGGAGATACTTAGCAATCTATATGATCTATCTCTATAGATCTTGTTGGATGCTTCTGCCAAATCTTTCATGAATTAGTTTTTCTCCAAAAACTAAAACGATTAGGATGTCATTCATATATCATTCATAATGATTAGGATGTCATCTATACTTAGGATAAAGAAAAACGATCGCACTCCTACTAACCTTTTATACACTCATGGTCCATCTATACAATGAGAGAAATCAAACAATTTGATTACTTCAACTTTATAGATGTTCTAATTATGAGAACCTTGTAGTCTATTAATAGACTTCTATAACTTACACACTTTTATGGTTTTTCACCATTTGATATAACATCTTTATATCATTTTTGACATATCTCATATTCAAAATGTGTGTTTATAGATAACAAGATCCAAATGGATTTCAGCATAACTATTATCAAACAAGTTTCTTTATAGACAACTTTTTGCCTATGTTGAAAACATTCTTAAATAGCCAAGCCTTTTAGGTCTCTACCTATCCATATTGGATTTAATGACTCTTAGTCATTTCTCAAGTTGATGTCAAACATCGCCTAATCATAATCAATAGGATTATCTTGGTGATCTTTATCACCAAAGAACAATTCTTTCACATTCTAATGGAGATACAATATCTCTCTTATGTTAAAGGAATATCCAATTTGATCTATGAAAAGAATGTGGTGTAATTAAAGGTTTTGCCTCAATAGGGGCAAGGGTTGGATCTTTGTTGGTTTGTGGCTTTACAAACAATTCTGTAAATTCTATCTACTTTTGCATCTTTCTTGAATGAGCTCTTTCTCAAGAAAATCCAGCAAACATCCTAATGGACAACTTTTGTTCATTAGGGTAATAGAAATACTATCCCAACCACTTTTGGGATATACCACAATTCAACACTTACTTGACCTTATTTCCAGATTGTCTACATTATGTTTTCAGACAAACGTAGCACAAGCCCAAGCCTTAACTTCTTTAAGTTGGGTTTCTTCCCATATCATATCTGATATAATTGGGACAAAACTGGAGTGAACCCTAAATTATCAATATGTAGCAATTTTAAGGTATATCCTAGATGGATACATTAGTAAAACTCATCATGGATCAAACCATATCTTAATAGGGTTCAATTCGTTCTCTTAGATTCACCATTGAGCTATGGTATTCTAAGATGAGTCTACTGTAATTGAATGCATGCTCTACATGACTATATACATCACAATGCATTAGTCAAATTATAAATGTAACTCTTTCACTTCACCAAGTAAAAGATGGGTTTGGTCATCTCATAACCAAGTCATAATCATTACATTTAAATGAGAGTCTCTACATCTCTTGTATTCTCAGAATACGTTGCATTCGCTCTAATTAGTCAGTTAAATTCAGAAATCAAATTTCTAGAATGTCTTAAATGACCTAGTTAAGAAATAAGTTCCCAAAATTAATCTAGCAACTCTTGCTCTATTAAAATTTTTAAAGGTAACTTATTATCTACTTAACTTTCTGCTTCCATTTAGATTACACTACAATCCAAAAACCAAGAAGCAGAACTAACCAACAATTTAGTTTAGAGCATGAACCAAAACTTCAAAAGTTTGGTTCTTCTAGGAAGACTGATACTTTATCAAGTTCCCTTTACAATACCTTATATTTACTACAAAATAATTATATTTCTTTGTCTTTGACTTTTCAAGACTTGATTTCCTCTATGCTTCCATTTTAAATCACATCTAGCTTCTCAAGCTATTCTATGTGATTAATCATTTTTCAAAAGAATGATTATTAATAAACAACTTTTATTACATCCTAGTCTAGAAGAAGTCCTTTATAAGTACTATACTTTATAGTATTATTTTACTCACCATACAACCTTTGTATGTGATGTAGGACATCAAAGGCATTTGCATTGACTAATTTTGCTTCTGAAGCTCATTAGTCATCAATACTATCATATAGCATGGCAACAAGATGCCAATTGTACATAATGTCTTTTTCTTCTTAGGATGTTTTATGGAGGGCCTTTAAGAAAAGGCCTAATAGCATATGAACAATCTTTTGAAATTAAGAACAATTCTCAATTTCCTAAGTCAATCAAAGAAATCGGGTTTAGTCAAACTATCAATATCCTATATATTAGGAAATAGGGGTTTTGAGGTGGGTAATTAGGTAATCTACATAAACAGAGAATTAGATTTCATTTTTATCCATAATGATTGGGTCTTTAATCATATGGTACCTCCCACTATTTTATCAAATTCCATACACCCTCTAATGGAATTCGGGAATCTCATTCCTAATGGGGATTGGGGTCCCACTGTGACCTAGAAGCCTCACATGTTAGTTTCTTGACTTCTAACCCACAATAAGAAGACAACTCTTTGTCTATTGCTTCATAAGCAAATTCCAATCGTTTTGCCTCTAGGGTACATACTCCTCACATGTTAGTTTCTTGGAATACTTCCCTAGTTAAGTTAAGCCCATCATTCACACAGGTATGTTTCACCAAATATATACCTCACATGTTAGTTTCTTGGTATATACCAGCTTAGGCACCCCATGATATCTACATATGTGATAGTTTCAAGTAATGTCTTTAATATGGGTAGCTCCTACATGTCTGCAGCCAGGTACCCACATTAAGGGACGTTAGATGATCCTATAATGATGGAAGGCAATGAAGAATTCATTCCCCAATGACTTCTCCATTTTCAACTTAATATTAAATAAGAGGGGTTTTAAAGGGTCTCATCAAATTAACATGCATCCTATGTATCAAAATTTAAACATATAAATTATGCTATTTATAATCATACATCTCATGCTATTATAAATTATACATCGTATGCTATTATATATCAACATATATAAAGTACCATATTTTGATATTAGTCCCTAAGTGAATAGGTAACATATACCAAACTATGGTATTGGAGCTAATACAATTATCTCATAAATTTAAGCTCCCACTATGATGATTATGGACTTTGAGAGGATTCAATCCAAGCCAATAGATTGAATCCAAGGTCTAAGGTGGGTGTAGGTGATCGTAAAATAAACCATTCGTAACATGCATGCTTTCTTGAAACACTTCTCTAAGCTTTCAAGTCCTTCAATCTGCTCCCTTGGCTTGATGGTCTCCACCATTGGCTTGTTGGGCTCTATCATGCTCCTTTGGGTCCACCATGCTCCTTAGTGCGCTCTCGATTACATAACATTTACATAATTTAAAGAAAGGGATACATAAGGGGAATGTGGGGTACATAAGAGAATGATAGAGAGAGAGGGAGAGGGAAGGTGGCATGCAAGCCCCAAATAAATTACATCACCTTAATAAAATTACAACTCTTGTAAATAATAACATCCCATTCATAAGACGGCCAATCACAATTGGTTTAAAGGGTATAGTCCATAATCATCATCCAAGCACATACATACAATCTCATTGCATAATGTAAAGAAAAACTGTAAGCATTAAAACATATGGGCATTATGGTAATTCTCTTGAATGATTTACATTAATCTCATTAATGCATCCTAATCTTATTAGGTTTTAACAAAAATATCCAGAATTAAATAAAGTCTTAACATTTAAGACATTACAGTTTCAATTAATCAAATTAATTTAAAACATGTAAAGTTTCCTAAAATAACTCTTATATCCAATATTAGGGTTTCCTTAATTAAACAAAACAATTTCATTTAATTAAGAATTTCCAGATTTCAATTTAATCCCTAATTGTGTTTTAAACCATTTAAAACATTATAAAATTAATCAATATTAATTAAATAATTAATATAGGAATTAAATAAAATCATTAAAATGATGAATTAGTGTATTAGGGTTTCCTAAAACCCTAAACCCTAAATGCATAACCCTAAACCCTAAATGCAAGCCCTAATCATTAAATGCCTTATGATTGGTCATTTAATGTCCAATCATTAAAACCCTAGGTTCATATGGTATTTAATAAAAGGGATTAGGGTTTAATTAATGCCAAATAGGGTATTAATTATCCTTAATTAATTACACTAATTAGGGTTTCCAAAACCCTAACCCTAGACATCATTAATGGTATTAATTATGCCCTAACAATCAATAACCATGATTGGTCATTTAATGACCAATCATTAACTCTTAATTAAGGTAATTAATATTCCAATTAGGGTTTTAATTAATGCCATAACGAAATTAGGGTTTCATCATTAACTCAAAATTAGGGTTTCATCCTTAACTCTATGCAGCCGTCACTACCAGGGGGCTGCCTGAGCTAGGCTAGGCTGCCATGGCCACCAACGACTGTGGGAGGCCATGGCCAGTCATGGGACAACATCCTAGGCGTGTGGGACAAGACTCTGGACACGTGAGAAGTGGTGGAAGTGGCTGCCATCATCAAGAACAATCAGGGTTTCCAAAACCCATTGCTGGAGCCATTGTTGCAGACCTTGAAGGTCACAATAGCTTCTAAATCCTTATCAATTCGACTCCTCCATTGAAACCAGCTTTTGTATCATGTCCCTACATGAAATACTAAGCTAATAGAAGAGGTTTGGATGATCAAATCATCACCAATTGTTCTAAACAATTAAAACAACAATAGGCTGCCCAGAATTTGACAGCACACTGTCCATGGTCAGAAATTGATTTAAAACCCAGCAAGATGAATGAATTAGGCTACCAAACGAATTTTCCCAGTATCCTACATGTCTTAGGAAACTAATGCAATTGGTTTCATGCAATTTGGAGTTCCCTAACTCAAGTTCTAATCAAAACTCCATTGATGACTTTTCTGCAGAGAAAATCTGCTATGCTGTTCATGAAAAATTTTCAAACTTTTTGAATCTTTTTCCATCAAAACCTTTTTGAAACTTAAAGAAAATCATATACACATGATATATAATGATCCTACAATGATCTTCCATCATAAATACAGCAGCTTTAATTAGAATTAATTGCAAGAACCTTAGGGTTCTAAAACCCAGATTCAGCCTCCATGGTGTTCTTCTCCTTCTTCCTTCTGTTCTAGCATCTTAATCCAATTATGATGCATCTAAATGCTTGGGAACCTTTCCCTACCATGTCTAGAACATAACCCAAGTGGTGGCAACCATTGCCATGCCTTTGATCTCCATCAATAACTCAAAGTTGTGGCTATTGCATCATTCCCGAGCAAAACTGTCTTTCCAGACAGCCTGTAGTAAAAAATTCATAACTTTCACTACAGAACTCGGATTGACGCACCGTTTGTTGGGTTGGAAAGCTTATTCAAAGAGCTTTCTAACCATATATGGCTCAAAAATTTTGGAGAAGAACTCTGAATTCGGCATGCAAAACAAGATGACGGTTTTTCATGGCAACCATGAAAACTGTTCATAACAGTTTTATAAAACCCTAGTTTCCTTATTCTTCTTCTCCAAACTCAAACCCTATGCAACCTATTGCATCCATGGCTACACTTAACCATCAATTAGAAGAGGAGTAGAAGAGAATTGACCTAGGGTTCCAAACCCTAGGTTCAGCCATGGAGGAAAACCAATTATGCAGAAAAAATTTTCCAGATTTTTGAATCATTCAACTACACCATAATTACCAGCCCATATGTATTTTGTATTATGCATAATCATGGCTCTGATACCACTGTTGGGAATCGAACAAGAGGGAAAAATCGAAGTGCGGAATATAAAAATTTTTCCTACGATTCCCAATCCCATGAATCTAACTATGCATAACACAAAATCAAACCCTAACTACGAAGAGGGTTAGAACACTTACAAGATTTTTGTCTTCTCCGTTTTGCTCCAAGCTTCTACTCCGGACAGCGGTGAATGAGCAGCCCAAGTGTGCTGCCTCCAACGGTATCCACACCTAGCTAGAGTTTCAAGCCTTTTCTTTCTTCTTCCTTGTTGTTGCTAGAGGTGGAGAAGAGAGAGAGAGAGAAGAGAGCCTCCAAGGGGCTGGACGGCTAGGGTTTATTGTGCAAGCCTATTCTGCCATGTCACACATAAGTGTGACTTATATAGGCAGCCCACTAAAGGGGGCTGGCCACGGGGAAGAAACCCTAATAGGGTTATGTGTAATTACTCTTAATTGCACATTAACCCCTATTATTTGTATCAAATACAAATAGGCCTATAAAGAACTATTCTTTATTCACTAAAACCCTTTCTCTCATAGACTTTAAAGCCCTTCTTGCATGATCAGTGTGTGACCCATTGGGTTCACATCATTAAGTAGTAGGAATAGCACGAGGTGTGCACAATGGAACTCTTTCCATTTAGGGTCTAATTGGAACTCCTTCCAATTCCCTAATTGATTATAACTCACTTATATCAATTAGGGCTTCTACTAACCATGAGTAACACCTAGCATATGGCTCATGGTGTGGTCCTTAATGAGGTGAATAGTCATTTACAAAGAACCCTTCTGTTATAGTTTATAGGTTACAATTGCATCCTTCCTTCAACACAATGTCTCCAATTGAACTAATAGGACATGGAAGTCTGTCAAGTCCCTAGTTCAATTACTTTATACTCATTCATAGATATCAACTCATTGATGAACTCATGAAACTCTTTTCATATTCATCCTACCATGGCCATGGATTTAATGAGTTATATTATGAATGCTATATGAGACATTCTCTCTCTTTTTCCTGAGAGTGATGGATCCCTTGTTGATCACTCACATGCCTTCATACACATAGCAGTAGGGCCAATGAACACCTTTGCAAACCCCTGAATAGGATCTGCATTTAGTGTTATCAAACTTCTAAAGCTACATGCATAAGGCAACTATGGTGTCTCAGGTCTAAGGATTACTTGTACCACTATAACAATGAGAAACTGATTGACAGGCAGGAAAAAACTCCATTCAGTTTATCTCATATCTTTGGTCACATTCAGTGTACCTATTCTTATAATAGGCACCCACTTGTTGGTTGTAGTGTCTCCACACAAATAGCTTGAGACTAGCTATCCTCCTATAGAGTCAACCTAACAAGTGCTAGTCCTATGGTTCATTACTGTCCATCATAGTGAACCTTCAACTAGGAATGCTTTAGGAGTTTAGTACAGAGATATATCTACAGTCTCAAAATTACAACTCTTTGTAATTCCATATTCTCAACTCTAACTCCATGGACATATTATGTAAATATAAATGATGCATATAAACATAATAGAATAAGCCCTTTTATTAAATCAATAATAAATGTGACATACATAAATGAAATCAAATGATTGTTCCTAATCCCTAAACAATCATCTCTATGATTGGCTCTAGGGCATAATCCTAACAACATCTTATTGAATTAGGGAAATATTACTAAACTAAGACACCTACAAGCTGCTATCAGGTAGGCCAAGGTCTTCTTCTTCATGGATCTCCGCAATGACACCACATTCAAGGTACCAATTCAGGAATGGCACGGTAGCATGGCTAATGGATGAACCCTGGAGTTCTTCAATGGTCGAGTCTTCTACGGTGAGGATCATGTCTTGGAACATTTCAGTCATAGCCCCCGCATCAAGGTTCTCTGCCCAATCTTCCTCTTTCTTTTCCCAGAACTCATCATTGATGACTTCATCATCCACCATTTCAACTGTGATTGGATACCATTCGGTGAAGAAGATTTCAAAACCCAGAACTCGGATCTTGGTAGCTTGGTCAAAGGTGGGCTCTGGAAACCCGCAATATAGAAAATCATCCCCTTCTTTGACGAAGTAACCATTCAAAGTAGGTCGATATGGCGAGATCTTCAGGTCTGGCACCCTTCCCTCGGCTTTGGCTCTTACTTTCTCTTTGTTCCTCTTCAGCATTTCCGCATAATCATTTTTGGAGGGCTCATATCCTAACCCAAAAGTATATGAGGTGACACGGCTTTGAATAGACGTAGGGATCCCTTGTTGGCGACGCCCTAGCCCCATGCCTGGAAAGAAACTCATCCTTCTCATGATTTCACCAACATGCAAGTTGCCATGGGGGCAAAAGTCCAAGGGTATTAATTCACCCTTTTCGAGCTCTTTCTCAATGCATTGGACATAGTCAAACCCAGATAGCGGTATCGCTGCTGATTCGGTTTGTATCTCACATATAGGCACACCTGCGAGTTTCAATTCATAGTCCCCTTGAAGCGTTACTATGGCTCCTTCATAAGGAAACTTCACCTTTTGATGGAGTGAAGATGGCACAGCCCCAGCAGGATGGATCCAAGGTCGGCCCAACAGTAAGTTGAAACATGACGGCACATCCAACACTTGGAATTCCACCCTAAATTCAGTGGGTCCCATGATAAGAGGCAAAATAACTACCCCTATTACTTCTCGACGGGTGTTGTCATAAGCTCTTACGGTCTGCCCGGATGGCGTGAAATCAGTGGGTCCCAAACCCAAAACAGTGGCAGTTCGGAGAGGACATACATTCAGTGCGGACCCATTGTCGATAAGAACGGTGGGAACCCTCTTCCCCATAGTGTCAACGGTCACATAGAGAGCTTGAGAATGGCTCGGCCCGCTTTTAGGTAGGTCTACATCGATGAACACGATGGTTGAGTTCTTGGGAGTTGGATTCACCAAATGTACCAATCCCTCGGGGGATGTGTCAACAGGCACTTGTATCTGATTCAACAGTTTCAACACGGTCTGTCTGTGCTTATGCGAGGCCATGAGCAAGCCCCAAATAGTAATGTTGGCATTGGTCTTCTTCAGCTGCCTAAGCACTTCATCCTCTTCTTCTTGCAAGCTAGGACGCCTCTGCCCTTCCAAATCTTCCAACGGATTTTCAGATTCTAGGTGGGGGGGCTTGAAATGACGACCCCTTCTGGTTATATGGTCCAACTCATCATCGCTAGCCCATATGTCATGGACTTCCTCGGAGTCATTCATCAAGTCATCCCATTCTATCATGTCGATGCTCTCCATCTCTGTCAGCAAGTCATCCCAACCTGAAGGGACTATCGGCTTATCTAATATCGGACTTGGGCTTGAGTACAGCACATAGTAATCAAATTTCCCCGACGCTTCACCTAATAGGCCAACCTGAGGATCCCCTGCTTCATATCTTTCTTTCAACTCTTGTTGGATAGATTTCTTTGGCAATAACAAAACCTTTTGGTCAATGAGGTCTTGGATGATCTTTTTTAGTATGGAACAAGCCTCGGTGTCATGACCGGGTGCACAATGGTATTGGCAATATTGGTGAGGGGTTGAGGGCCTTGGCTTTGGTGGAAGTGGCATGATAAGGCTGTTATTGTGGCAAATGGTGAAGACACGGGTTAAGGTCATGGGGAGCGGAGTGTATTGTCTTATGGGATGGCGAGGGCGAGAGGATTCAACCCCAATGGCATTTATGGTGTTAGGTGGGGGTGTGTTGTTGTGTGATGGGAGAGGATTACGGGTGACATTTGGACGGGTTGGTGGTGAAATGACTTGCTTGTCAATGAGGTCTTGGACTTGGTGGCGAAGGCGAATACAGCGATTGGTGGCATGGCCTTTGGATTGGTGGTACTTGCAGTACTCATTCTCATTGTAGCTCTTGGGTAAGGGATTTGGTGGAGGTCTTGGGTCGAGTGGCTTCAATAGGTCACGGCTTATGAGCTTTTCAAGGACTCTTTCGAGTGGCATGAATAGGTCAGTGAATTGGCGAGGTGGATTGACATCATTGAGAGAAAAGGGTTGGATTAGTTGAGTTATGGTGTTGACCTCGGCATTGTTCTTCCCAGTAAAGTTTGTCTTGCGACTCCTCACTTCCTCAGTCTTGATTGTCCCATCATTGATAGCATCTTCAACCTGCGTGCCAGCCCCAATGAGAGCTTTGAAATTTGGGAAATAGTGGGCAAATAGGTGCTTGTGATACACGGGCAGCAGGTTCTTAACCACTAACTAAATTTGGTCCTCCTCATTCGGCCTATCCGTTATTCTCAACGCCTTTTGTCTCCACCTTGTAATGTAAGCGGAGAAAGTTTCATAAGCCCCTTGCTTGGTAGTTTCTAGGTCCCTTCGAGTAACGTCCACCTCTGTGTTATACTTGTAGTGCTCTGAAAACTCATTGCATATGTCTTCCCAAGTCCGGGTTCTATTCTCATCCAAGGATAAGAACCATTTCAAAGCAGAAGTGGCCAAGGTTTCATGGAACATTTGAGCTAAAAGCTCGTCAGTAGCCCCTCGAGGGTGCATAGCTCGCACGTACATCTTCAAATGAGTCTTAGGGCAACCCGTCCCATCGAACTTTTCTAACTCCGGCATCTTGAATTGTAGTGGAATACGAGCCGTTGGAAACAGGGATAGAGTTCGCACATCGACCATGTCATCAGCCCTGCGAATCCCTTTTATGGTTCTCTCCAAAGCTTCTACCTTGCTAGCTAACACGGAATCACTGCTAGTACCTTTCCCCTTGGCTTCCCCTTCTAGGTTGGTGACCTCAGGTTTCGAGCTACTTTCCCCCCTTGTCTTGGTGTTCTCATTGGATTGAGGTCCCTCTTCGGTGCCAGCCCCATGAGGTATACCCGAGGAATGGGCCTTAGAGCCATTTTGTTCAAGATCCGCCATCTTCTGTTGGTTCTCTTGAGCCATTTTCAATGCGGTATCGGATGTCTCGGCGGTATGGTCAAGCTTGGCCATGATGGCTTTCAGGCAAGCCTCAAGGTCAAAGTGCCCCTCACTAGTTCTTTCTTCGGCTATGTCTGTCTGATGGGTAGACTCAACACTCACTAGACGCCCTTGTGGATTGCGGATCCAAGCCAGCACGTCTATGGATAGAAAAGTTTTAACCTTTAGCCTAAGGACTTGTCCTAAACCTCCATATTTTCCTTAATGAACTCGGTCTCTACACCATGTTCAATTAATTCATTCCTTTTATCCAATTACCTTTACAGGGATCATGGATTAAGGGTATGTTTTAAAGAATAGGGCATAGAGTCCTTCAACTAGGTTTAATTAATCCCCTAGGACTAGCACATCACAAACATAGCTTTACATCCTATTTCCTTAATTTATTCCTCCTAACCCATGGCCTTAACGAAGGCTAGGGTTTAAAGGTCTATGTTAAGGGCATAAGATATAAAGCCTCACACCACAAACACGGCATAGCATCATTACAAACAATTGTGGGTGCATAAAGGTGAGACCGTAGTGTCCTACAAGTCTGTCTATATGGACTAATGATAAGGGTAGGCTAGGGTCCTTCACTTGCTTGAGCAATCCTTATACCTAACCACATGTGGCATCAGGAACGCCGCGTGGGTCCAGCAGTACGTGATTAACTCATTTAATATACCCAAGGGCAAGCCCAAGGGTACTAGGCAAGAGAGGTTGATAGCTTTCGCCCCAACACATGGAATCAGGAAAACCAAGGTTGAGACTAGGCCGATCGTTGGCAAGGATACATCGAAGGACATCGATCCTAGCATGCAAGAGTTTGCGCACACAATGCAATAAATGAAAGCACACAATCAAGCAGATGCAATGTGATTGATTTTAATTAAACATAAGAAATTAACCTAGCCCATTTAAACTTTATAGAGTCTAGCCCACATATCCCCAGTGGAGTCGCCAAACTGTGAAGCCCGGAAATTGGGCCCACAAGGGATTGAAAGAAAATGGGTTTGAAAAAGAAAAAGGAAAGGAGTCGCCACCTTATTTTTTAAAGGAAACAAGGAAAACCCTAAAAATCAGGTTGTTTTAGGAAAACAATTTGAATGACTCCATAAAAAAAGGAAAGGCAAAAACCAATCTTTTGAAAACCAAAGAAATCGGGGATTCGGAGGCTAAGTTATGACATGGGAAGGTTCTAGGCAAAGCCTATAGGCACCCATGTCACCCTTTCGGTCTCTCAGTTCATTTGGGCTAAATTAAAGTCTTTTCCATACAAAAATCAGCAAGTATATCATCAGAAGAATTGCATGCATATCATATATTTCATTCATCCATCCATGCATAATAAGCAAACAAAACAGAAAATAAAAAGAAGAAAAGAAAACAAAAAGAAACCTAGGATGCTTGGATCCTAGAACGGACTTGAGCCTCACGAAGAGCGCCTACGTACCATGCAGCGAAATACATGGATCAAAGTCCACGTAGTTCAATTAGAATTAAGGTTAAGACTTAATATAAACCTATGGTTAAAACCCTAGGTTTCCTTATTTGATCAAAAGAGTTGAATATGATAGAAAGTTTGATTTTAGGAAAGAAATCCACAAAATGGAAACTTTAATAAAAACCAGAATTTTATTTATGAAGGAAACCTTTGATTAAACCATAGACTTGTATTAAAAATTAACCCTAGATAGGGAGAACAGAATGAGTTAAGAAGAAAGGTGAATTGGGGCACCTTCACACCCGCTTACCTGAGCGCAATTAGCTCCAAGCATTTAGCCATTTCAGACATGAGCAGCCATATTTGCCATAGGACAAATACCACACCTTATTCTTTCTCAAACACTCAAGTATTAATGCATAAAGTGGCTCCCCTTGTGTTTGTAATTGTTCGTGGCTCTTTAGGTCTTTAGAGTGAATCAAACCAACACGAATCCTCCTCTTTGTCAAAGTGGTATCACAGCAAAGAGATCAAAACTCACTCAACTTTGAAAAGAAATAGAAAACAAAAAGAGAACAAGAGAAAAGAAAAGTGATTTTCGTCACTTTGCAGCAGCAGCAACTTCAATCGCATTTTTGGGTATGAAAACGTTGGATTTGGACAAAGCTTGTGAAATACAAAGTTGTAGATAATTAAATTATCTTTCTAACAAGACCAATTTCATCAAATTCTGACTTTGGATGAAAAAGTTATGATTAAAATACGACTGCTGGTTTTCAGAAAATCTGCTGCTGAATTATGACGAATTTCACTCCCTCCAAACCCTCTTCTCCTCCCCCTTGTTTAAAGACATTAAGAGAGTATTTATAGCTGAAATCTGGAGTTTCCCTTTCCTTCCTAGACTAGGTTTCTTTGGAGAATAATCAAAAGGTATTTTATAATGATAAAAGACTTCTAATCTGAATAGGAAAAGGAAATTGTCTTTTATAAAAATTGGGAGACTGACCGCTAACACGCATGCACATGTATCGTATGTGCGTACACACACTCATCACATACGTACACGTGTTAGTGTCATGATAAAAATGGCTAATTTAATAAAATAATTTTTTTTCATTTTAACCAAAAATCTCATGCTGTGATTTGCACTAATTCTTCAAGGATAATCCGTAAATAACCACACTAAACTCATCATCAGGCCATATCAAAATTGAACTTCATGAAACACTTTTGAGGGTAAAATGATGACTAATGAAAGTCAATTTGAGAAGATTTGGTTGGTAATTGTGAGTCAATTAGAGCTAACCCAAGGAAGGGTCAATTAACCAACTTGAACTACATTGAGCCATTTTAATCCCGAGCCATTGACTTACCAAATTGAACCTAGAAATACCTCTTATGCATCCATATGAACTCCAATTGACAATTTGGAGATCATTCCAAGGTCAAATGAAAAGTTTGGGACTTAAAAGACGATTATGCCCCTCAAGTCACAAAAGCTCTTATTATCCCTCAAGATCAACTCCAATTTGAACCAAAATTCATATCCATTGTCCTTGTGACTCTAGAAAACTAATGCAAGTGACTAGACTCAAAAACAAAACAAAAACATGCATGAAATGATGAGCCCTAGTAAGGTGGTGCAAAAATGGGGTGTGACACTATGAACTCACATTGACTCAAATTTTCATGAGAAAGGCACCATAACATCATCATGATAGATTCAAACAAGCACAACAAGTATCCATAATAAGGGATAAGAAAGTTTGGTTTTAGGTGGCAAGTACAAAACACAAGCATGAAATGCAAAAAGATAGCCATTGTCTCATTGTTTCTACAAGCCCAACAAGAAAGTAAATGAACTTAGCGGTTCCCAGAGCTTCTTTTGCGGCTCGGCCCAGCTCCGTCACGACCCCCATGAGGTGCTCTAGGAGGGCGCATTGCTGGTGGTGGCTGCATATACAAAATCCATTGCAAAGAGGCTAAGTATGAGAATAGGGTTGGTTGAAAACCACAAATAGGAACTTTAAAATGGGTTGAACACTTACCATGACATCCAAACGAGCTTCCGCCATGGATTTGGCTAAGCTCATCCTCACAAGGTCACACCTCAAGCCCTCACTCAGGTTAATAAACTCTTGGGCATATGCCGCAGGCACCTAGGATAATCAATAAGGGTAAAATTGAAGGTAATGTTCAAAGAAAGAAAGAAATACCCATAAAGAGAACTCACCTGTTCTCGATTTGGGTCGATCCTGGGGGACTCATCAAATGCAGGATGAGTGATAGCGGTCTTGACAAAGTCTGACCCACTGCACAAATCAATGAACCAATTCGGCTGAGGCAAGGGTAGTGACCTATCCCCCTCCATCTCATCTTCCTCAGAGCCAGGAACCACTCCTGAGCCCACTGTCGAGCTATGCCCTCGTGCTCGTCGACCCTGCAAGTGTTTACCTATTAAATAGAGTCTCTACCAAAAGAAAAGGCTAGGAGAATGTTAAAGACTTACCCCCTGAGGAGGGAGGCCTGTCACCCTGGGCCTCATCAAATATTAGAGACAGAAAGTGTCATATGCAATGTCAGGAGAAGTGAAATCCTCCGCATCCCAGCCTCTCAAGGCATCCCACAACTCTTCCCCCTCCATTAAGTTAGCATGCCTCATGTTAAGTGGTGGAGGCATTGGAGCCATGGCGGCATTCACATCACCCATGACTTGTCGTAAGACACGCTCCCCTAGGTACCAATACCTACCCACGGGGCCTTCCAAGAGCACCCTCTTGCCCGTCAGCATCAAGCTAGGAATGCATCGCTTGGGTAGCATTGGTACCCATATCTTCCATGGATTCCATTCAATCTGTTCAAAAATCCAAAATGAGAAATTGGGAGTAAAAGGAAAAGGAAAAGAATAGGGAAAGAATTTCACCATATCAGCAGTGAGGCTTGCTAGGTGAGCTCTAGCAAAGGCGTAATCATGACGATTCGCCGCCCGAATGGATACATAACTAGGGGAGTAATTCTTGAGGGTAGGCTATTCAATGGTTTCCTCAGCGAGGGATGGGCGACATAGGTTGAGGTACTCATAGCACCAAACCTGTCAAAAATTGAGAAAAGAGTCAAAAAGAAAGATAATATAAGAAAAAAATAAAAAGGAATGAAAGGGAAGTAGCATTACCTCCCAAACAAAGGGCATCCCACCGAAGTCCTTAGTCACACCACGTGACATGTCACACATTGTGCGATACATGGTGCCTAGAGCAGCCCCTCCCCAGTTGAACTTCCTGATCTTGTCAACATCCTCCATGCTTGCAAGAAGGCCCAAAGGGGCTAGGTCGCCCGTGCCGGCAAAGAATGTGCATGAAATCATGTAAAGGAGGAATGCCCTTGTAATACAATCGGGGCTCGCACCCTCGCTCTCCCTTTGCTTAGCAAACTTGTTGAAAAGCCAAGTGCGTCACACTGCTTTCTTGATTACCTCGATTTCCATCCCTAGGTAAGCTAGGAGATAATCCTCATCCGTGTGAGCCTCCTCATAGAATTCCAAGCTTTTGCCCTTAATACTTAAGCCCGTGATCATGGTGAAGTCCTTGGGGGTTAGTGTCATCTCCCCAAAGCCAAAATGGAATGTATTGGTGGTGTCCCACCATAGCTCAGACAAGGCTAGCAAAGCTTGCCTATCACATTGGTCATTCCATAGAGAATCTAGGAATGGGCCAAAACCGGCCTTCTCGATATAGCCTTTGGTGATGGGTTGGAAGTTTTCCATGTTCCGCCACCATTCAATGAGTCCTTTGACAGAGGACCGAGTGCGCATGTCTTGAAAGTTGGGCTATAGCCATTGAAAATACCTCGAGGGTTAGTTGAAAGAACATAGAAACAATAAACCTACACTAGCAATTGGTTTTAAATCGTTTTCCAAAAGATGTCAAAAGTTTGTTTTTATTCATGAAATGAATTGCTAATAGATGTTTATGAGTTTACTTGTTCATATGCCTTAATTTGGCAAGGATTGATCACTTTTTTATCACTTGGGCATTTTATCGAACACTTGGTGGGTGACACCTCCCAAGCCTTGAAACAAAAGAATTTTGTATAGTCAATCCTTGTTAAATCATAGCATATTACTCATTTGAATGTTTACTTGTTGATATACATTGATTTGGTGAAGATTGAACATCTTTATTTCACTTGGGAATTTTATCGAACACTTGGCGGGTGCCATTTTTCAAGCTTTCAAATGAAAAGAATTTGTGTGTTCAATCCTTGCCAAATCAAGGGATATCACTCAACAACCCAAGGGGTATTCAAAAGAAGTAGAAGGGAATGCAATTTCCTCAAAAGAATCGAAAGATTCAAAAGAAAAGTGTTAAGTTGGGTAAACTTACTTCTTGTTGGGAATGGATGAATGAGAGATGCTTCTCGGGTTCAAGCAACACCCTAGTTTGTGGGGCATCATAGAGTGGTGCCTTGTATGTGCTTTTGACCCCATAGAATGGATACTTGGTGCTTGAGTCCTTGCTTGATGACATCCTTGATGATGGAGTTGGGTTTGTGAAAAATGGGTTTGATTTGGTTTGATTTCACAAAATGATGTGAATTGGTTGTTTTGATTGCTAAATGGGCTTGATTTGTTGTTGTTTGATGTGCATATGATGTTTGGATTGAATGGTTTTGAAGTAGGAATGAGAGAATGAGAGTTGGAGATGATAGGATGAGAGTTTAGAGAGAGAAACTCTCTAATTTTCGGGTTGGGAGAATGAGGAAATGAGTGTGCAAGCATGGGTTAAAAACCCAGAATTTTTTCAATAGAGGGCCTCGGGTAACCGTCCACCCTTGGACGGTCAGCCGTCTTGCCCTGGACGGTTGACCATCTGAGGGCAGATGGTCACCCTAGCCCGCTTTGCCCGTTTGCCCCGTCTCGCGCGCTTGCGACCTCTAAACTTCTCCAAATTGACTTTTTGTGCAATCCTTGAGTTATGGGATGAATATATCTCTCAAGTTTATCAAGTTTCAATGAAATTTTTGAATCTTGGGTGATTGTATTCGCCCGCATAACGAGGAGTTGCAATGGCCATGATAAATGGCTTTCTCATGAATTGAGCTTGGTGTTGAATTGATTGACTTACAAGTCTTGGAATTCAATTCTCTAGGAGATGATAGTGATATCATATCATGTGATAAGGATAATTTCACATGAAATGACTTGCTAATCATGTGATAAAGATAACTTCACATGAAATGACGATCCATGAGTTATGCAATAACTCCCCGTCTTTGTTACTTCCACAGAAAGTGGCACAATTTCCCATGAAATGACGATCCATGAGTTATGCAATAACTCCCCGTCTCTGTTACTTCCACAGAAAGTGGCATGAAATGATCCCTGAGTTATGCAATAACTCCCCATCTTTGTTGTTTCCACAGAAAGTGGCACAATTTCACATGAAATGACGATTCATGAGTTACGCAATAACTCCCCGTCTTTGTTACTTCCACAGAAAGTGGCACAATTTCCCATAAAATGATGATCCATAAGTTATGCAATAACTCCCCGTCTTTGTTACTTCCACAGAAAGTGGCACAATTTCACATGAAATGATGATTCATGAGTTATGCAATAACTCCCCGTCTTTGTTACTTCCACAGAAAGTGGCATGAGTTATGAAATAACTCCCCATCTTTGTTGTTTCCACAGAAAGTGGCACAATTTCACATGAAATGATACATGAGTTATGCAATAACTCCATATCTTTGTTGTTTCCACTGAAAGTGGCATGAAATCATAATTTGATGAGTCATGAGTTATGAAATAACTCACCACCTTTGTTATCCCCAGTGAGACGGGCATGAAATGCACTTGGTTTTGAATTGATGGACATTCAATTCACCAATAATTCACATAAAATGATGATCTATGAGTTATGAAATAACTTGTTTTGAGAATTCCAATGCAATTGGTAGGATACCTTGTGATGCACTAGTGCAACTAGCTTTGCGTCATGAGAAGACCATGTGGATATCACTAATGCAATTAGTGCATGGTAAAGGCATTTGCATGAGCGCACCAACGAAGTTGGCATGCATAGAAATGCATTCAATTATTTGCTTCGATGAAATCGTCGCATGCTTGGATATAACGAAGTCTATCCTTTTGGTTCCCTTTGAGTTTTTTGGTATTAATGAGATTAATCCATCAAGCAAAAATGTGTTGTTATATCACTAATGCAATTAGTGAAAGGTAAAGGCATTTGCGTGAGCGCACCAACGAAGTTGGCATGCATAGAAATGCATTCAATTCTTTGCTTCGATGAAATCGTCGCATGCTTAGATATGACGAAGTCTATCCTTTTGGTTCCATTTGAGTTTGTTGGTATTAATGAGATTAATCCATCAAACAAAAATGGGTTGTTCTTTAATCATTGGCTCACAAGTTAAACTTGTTCACCAATGAGGGGCTTCTGTCACACCCCATTTTTGTCACCTTAGCTAGGACATGTCATTTCATGTAGGATTTTGAGTCCTTTTTGAGTCTAGTCTTTTGCATTGAGTTTCTATGGCGTTGAATATCATGTGTATGAATTTTGAAGTGATTTGGAGTTCATCTCGATAGTCAATAAGAACTTTTGCGACTTTAAGGGCATAATCGTCTTTTAAGCCGTATATTTTCCATTTGACCTTGGAATGAATCCCGAGTCATTCCATTGAGTTCATATGAGTATATAGAGTCCATATATAGGTTCAATTTCATGAATTAATGGTTTAAGATCAATTCGGCTCGTAATGGTTCGGGTTGGCTAAAAGACCCTCTCTTGGTTTGCTCAAATTGACTCATAAGACCCAACCAATTTTCTCTCATTTAACTTCAATTGGGCTTTATTTATGTCCTAAACATGTTTAGAAAGATCAATTTTCGATTGGGAAAGCATTCGGTTCGACCTCGTGTACAAACCCAGCTTAGCGACGGTGAGGCACCATGGTTAACCACCTTTGTAAAACCCAACCATGCACCCATGGTTGAGGATTTTTGTCCCAAAATACTTAAAAATGTGTTCCCCTTCGAAACACGGTCGTTTTGGCTTTTATTTCGTCAAAATCGGACTTAATTTGAGCATTTTAGGACTTCTACAGCGAGTAGGAGTCAGAACCGGAGTGAAACAAGGAAAGCCCTCGGGTAACCGTCCGGGGCTGGACGGTCAGCCGTCTGGGCCCAGACGGCTAACCCTCCAGGCCTAGTTGGTCACCCGAGGAGTCCTTCTTTAAGTCAAACTCTGACTCTTCTTTCCCTCTTTTGACGGTTTCCTCCGCCAAAACAACTTGCCTGAGCTTAGGAGTGTGTAGGTTTGAGTTGTTTGAGCACCAAGAGAGTCTCTAATAGCCCTAGGATCATTATTTAGTGAATTAATCCTAGCCATTGGTTTAGGGGGTTAGTTCTCTATATAAAGGACATGATATTCAGCACATAGGGGGAGGTTAATTGCACTTTACACTTAGAGAGAGAGGGAGCTACGAGTTTGGAGAGCTAGAGGGACATCAAGAGGAGGCTCTTCAACCCCAAGCAAGCAAGGAAACAAGGAGTTTGAAGACAAGGAAGGTTCTACAAGAGGTAAGCTTCTTCTTGAATGCTGAACATGAGTTTTCTCCTTCTCCTTCTCCTTCTTCTTCTATGATAGTCCTAGTGCATGATATAACTCCACATGTTAGGGTAGTTCCATGTTTTTATGATGTGTTGTGTATGATTTTGAGCTAGTTCATGGCTTTATATGCTTGATAATCCCTGGTTTGCTAGGGATTTAAAAGTATTACTCTTTTTATCCTCTTAAATCATGCATAGTTCACATGTTTAGGTTGCTGTGATTATTATCATGAATTGATGTTCCTGTTAGTTAGTATATATGATATGAATGATGTTCATGATAATTTGAGCATGTCTTAGAGTCATTTAGTAGGTTTTAATGCATAGTTGTGAGATTAGGGTTTCGATAACCTTGAAATCGCGTAGGTCTTATACAGCATGTTTAGCTTAGTTTTTTGGGTTGTTGCTCATCATAATCATTCTATATATGCTGCATATAGTTGAATCATGCTAGGTTTGCATTCATATTAGTGGATTTCTTGGTTTCTATGCATGTTAGCTAGGTTATTGCATGTAGGATTGAGTTAGAGTCCTTAGTTATTCATTATTCTTGTTGTTTGCATGATTAATGGATGATTTTAGGCTTTGTCATGGTTCTGTCCAGATTAGGATTTTGTTTTCTTTGCATGATTATGTGCACTTGTAAGGGTGCAAACAGGTACAATGCTTGTCCTATTGCAAATAGGGCTGCTATGGTCTGAAATGGCTAATGATTGGAGCTTGTGCGCTCAGGTAAGTAGGGTTTGAAGGTGCCCCAATTCACCTTTCTTTTTCTTTCTTTTCTCTTCTCCCTCTTAGGGTTACTTCTTAATACAAGCTTATGGTAATAATCAAAGGTTTCCTTCAATATAAAATTCTGGTTTTTATCAAGGTTTTCCTCTTATGGAAGTTTTCTGTTTTGGATTAAATCAATGTATTTTCAAATGAGGAAACCTAGGGTTTTTACCATAGGTTTGTATTAGGTTGTAACCCTATTCTTTTCGAACTACATGGACTTTGATCCATGTATTTCGCTGCATGGTACGTAGGCGCTCTTCGTGAGGCTCAAGTTCGTCCTAGGATCCAAGTATCCTAGGTTTTTCTTTTCTTTTCTTCTTTTTTCTGTTTTGTTTTGTTTGTTTGATTATGCATGAGATGATTCGATGGAATATATGATATGCATGCTGCCTCGTGATGATATATGTTGATATTTGAGTGGAAAAGATATTAAGTTAGCCCAATTAAATTAAGAGACCAACTCGGGCGATGTGGGTGCCTATGGGCTTTTGCCCAGAACCATCCCACGTCGTAACTTAGCCCCCGAATCCAATTTTCTGGTTTCAAAGACTTTGCTTTTCCTTTAATGGAGTCATGTGGTTTTGAAAATAAAACATTTTTGTGGTTTTCCTCTTTTCCCTAAAAAATGAGGTGGCGACTCCTTTTTGTTTGTTGTCTTTAAACCCATTATCATTTTTGCCAAACCCTTGTGGGCTCCGCGCTTCTTTTTCGTGGGTTCACACATGGGTGCATGGTTAGTTTTTACAAAGGTGGTTAACCATGGTGCTTCACCGTCGCTAAGCTGGGTTTGTACACAAGGTCGAACCAAATGCTTTCCCAATCGAAAATCAATCTTTCTAAACATGTTTAGGACATAAATAAAGCCCAATTGAAGTTAAATGAGAGAAAATTGGTTGGGTCTTATGAGTCAATTTGAGCAAACCAAGAAAGGGTCTTTTAGCCAACCCGAACCATTATGAGCCGAATTGATCTTAAACCATCAGTTCATGAAATTGAACCTATATATAGACTCTATGCACTCATATGAACTCGAGGGAATGACTCGGGATTCATTCCAAAGTCAAATGGAAAATATACGGCTTAAAAGACGATTATGCCCTTAAAGTCGCAAAAGTTCTTATTGACTATCGAGATGAACTCCAAATCACTTCAAAATTCATACGTATGATATTCAATGACATAGAAACTCAATACAAAATACTAGACTTGAAAAGGACTCAAAATCCTACATGAAATGATATGTCCTAGCTAAGGTGACAAAAATGGGGTGTGACACAATGCAATAAATGAAAGCACACAATCAAGCGGATGCAATGTGATTGATTTTAATTAAACAATAAGAAATTAATTTAGCCCAATCAAATTAACTGAGTCTAGCCCTCGACATCCCCAGCGGAGTCGCCAAACTGTGAACCCCGGAAAAATGGCCCACAAGGATTTGGCGGAAAAGAAGTATATGGAATGGGTGAAAGACAACAAACGAAAAGGAGTCGCCACCTCATTTTTTAGGGAAAAGAGGAAAACCACAAAAATGTTTTATTTTCAAAACCACATGACTCCATTAAAGGAAAAGCAAAGTCTTTGAAACCAGAAAATTGGATTCGGGGGCTAAGTTACGATGTGGGAAGGTTCTAGGCAAAAGCCCATAGGCACCCACATCGCCCGAGTTGGTCTCTTAATTTGATTGGGCTAACTTAATATCTTTTTTCACTCAAATATCAGCAAATATCATCACAAAGCAGCATGCATATCATATATTTCATCCAATCATCCATGCATAATCACTCAAATAAAACAAAACAGAAAAATAAGAAAAGAAAAGAAAAGCCTAGGATACTTGGATCCTAGAACGGACTTGAGCCTCACGAAGAGTGCCTACGTACCATGCAGCGAAATACATGGATCAAAGTCCACGTAGTTCGAAAAGAATAGGGTTACAACCTAATACAAACCTATGGTAAATACCCTAGGTTTCCTCGTTTGAAAATATATTAATTTAGTCCAAAATCGAAAACTTCCACAAGAGGAAAACTTTGATAGAAAACCAGAATTTTATAAATGAAGGAAACCCTTGATAATCACCATGTGTTCGTATTAAGAAGTAACCCTAGGAGGGAGAAGAGAAAAGAAAGAAGAAAAGTGAATTAGGGCACTTCATACCCTACTTACCTGAGCGCAATAGCTCCAAGCATTAGCCATTTCAGACCATAGCAGCCCTATTTGCAATAGGACAAGCATCGTACTTGTTTGCACCCTTACAAGTGCACCAAATCATGCAAAGAGAGCAATATACTAATCTGGACAGAACCATGACAAGGCCTAAAATCATCCATTAATCATGCAAACAACAAGAAAAATGCATAACTAAGGACTCTAACTCAATCCTACATGCAATGACCTGACTAATATGCATAAAAAATCTACCAAAGACACACAACAAGCATAAGAGACTCCAATAATATCAATAAACATGATAGCAAAGCATATTCTAACCAAAAAAGATGATATTTCATGTAAAATATGAAAATAGGCCTCCCTACGGCGAGCTTTCTTAAGCAAAACTATCCTAAGATAGTTTCACATAAAAAAGTCATTATGGGGAGGTGCAACCAACATATCCTACGTAAAATATATATATTAGAACACAATAGAAGTGATTTCATGCTTAAACACATCACAGAAAGCTCTCATGCGAAACCTCACTCAACGAAAAGGATAATTATCCTTAGAAAAGGATAATGTCTCCAAAAACCCTATAAAATCTACTACATGAATGCAAACCTAGCATGATTCAACTATATGCAGCATATATAGAATGACTATGATGAGAAACAACTCAAAAAGTTAAGCTAAGCATGCTGTATGAAACTTGTGCGAATTCAGGGTTATCGAAACCCTAATTTCACAACCATGCATTAAAACCTATGAACTAACTCGAAGACATGCTCAAATCATCATGAATATCATTCATATAATATATATTAACTAACAGGAGCATCAATTCATGATAACTATCACAGCAACCTAAACATGTGAACTACGCATGATTTAAGAAGATAAAAAAGATAATACTATCAAATCCTAAGTAAACCAGGGATTATCAAGCATATAAAGCCATAAATCATCCTAAAATCATTCATACAACATCACACAAGCATTGAATTCAATCCATAAGAAGAGCTATTTCATGCACTATAACTATCCTAGAAGAAGAAGAAGAAGAAGAAGAAGGAGAAGCAGAAAATTCATGTTCAGCATTAAAGGGACATGCTTACCTCTTGTAGACTCTTCTTTGTCTTCAAACTTCTTGTTTCCTTGCTTGCTTGGGGTTGAAGAGCCTCCTCTTGATGTCCTTCTAGCTCTCCAAACTCGTAGCTCCCTCTCTCTCTCAATGTAAAGTGCCATTAACCTCTCCCTATGTGCTGAATATCATGTCCTTTATATAGAGAACTGACCCCCTAAACCAATGGCTAAGATTAATTCATTAAACAATGATCCTAGGGCTATTAGAGACTCTCTTGGTGCTCAAACAACTCAAACTTACACACTCCTAAGCTCAAACAAGTTGTTTTGGCGGAGGAAACCGTCAAAAGAGGGAAGATAGAGTCAGAGTTCGAGTTGAGGACGGAGTCCTCGGGTGACCAACTAGGCTTGGACGGTTAGCCGTCTGGGCTTGGACGGCTGACTGTCCAGCCCCGGACGGTTACCCGAGGCCTCCCTTTCCGCTTCGGTTTTGACTTCTACTTGCTTCAGAAGTCCTAAAATCTTCAAATTAAGTCCGATTTTGACGAAATAAAAGCCAAAACGACCGTGTTTCGAAGGGGAACACATTTTTAGGCATTTTAGGACAAAAATCCTCAACCATAGGTGCATGGTTAGGTTTTACAAAGGTGGTTAACCATGGTGCTTCATCGTTGCTAATCTGGGTTTGTACACAAGGTCGAACCGAATGCTTTCCCAATCGAAAATTGATCTTTCTAAACATATTTAAGATGTAAATAAAGCCCAATTGAAGTTAAATGAGAGAAAATTGATTGGGTCTTATGAGTCAATTTGAGCAAACCAAGAAAGGGTCTTTTAGCCAACCCGAACCATTATGAGCCGAATTGATATTAAACCATTAATTCATGAAATTGAACCTATATATAGACTCTATGCACTCATATGAACTCGAGGGAATGACTCGGGATTCATTCCAAAGTCAAATGGAAAATATACGGCTTAAAAGACGATTATGCCCTTAAAGTCGTAAAAGTTCTAATTGACTATCGAAATGAACTCCAAATCACTTCAAAATTCGTACACATGATAGTCAACGCCATAGAAACTCAATGCAAAAGACTAGACTCAAAAAGGACTCAAAATCCTACATGAAATGATATGTCCTAGCTAAGGTGACAAAAATGGGGTGTGACACATATTATACTCATGGATTCATGCTCGGGAAGTTTTGTTGGATGATTTAGAGCTTTAATATGATGATTTCAAATGCCCATAGTTGGAAGAGCAATAGAGAGTTCTAGAACAATTTTCGTCCAAAATATGCTTTAAAACCAGATTTCGTATTTGTGCCATAACTTTTGACTCAAAAGTCAGATTTTGATGAAATTAGTCTTGTTAAAAAGGTTTTTTAAAGCTCTACAACTTTACATCTAATGAAAATTTTCCAATTCCAACGTTTTCATGCCCAAAAAGGCCCTTAAAGTAGCTGCTGTTGTAGGGTAGCGGGAATAAGGTTTTTTTTTTTTACATTCTTTTTAATCCCACATCGGTTGGAGAAGAATAATACCTCTTCCTAGCTCTATTATAAATAAGGGTCCTCACCTCCTTCATAGGGGAACCGAGTCTCAGTTGAACTTTCCTGAGTAAAGTTTAGGTTCGAGTATCTAGCTCGAAGGAAACACCCAATGGTGCCTTCTTGAGCGAATCACTCGTCCTAGAGAAAAGAATTTGAGTTGCTAAGCTTGAGAGGGAAACACCCAATGGTGCCTTCTTGAACAAACCACTCGTCCTAAAAAGCTTAGGAAGGCATTCGTGGAGCGATTCGCGTGGACCCCTGCCAAAGTTTGTGGAGGTGAAATAGAGCTTGTCACGTTCTATCAGGTATGATTCTAAACTTTCTCTAGCATGTTCAAGCTTATGCCATGATATAAATGTGATATTGCATGTTCCCTTGAGTTTTATTAATCATAGGATTTTATTAGTTTTTTTATCCTAAATCAAACTAGTTTATTAAACTAAAGTTGTTTTCATTAAAGCAAATTATTTTCAAAGCAAGAGTTTGATTATGGATTGGATTCTAATAGAGTCCTACGAGGAGTGAAACTCTCCTCCCAACTTATTTTTTCGAACTACGTGGACTTTGATCCATGTATTTCGCTACATGGTACGTAGGCGCTTTGAGGTTCAAGTCCGCCCTAGGATCTAAGTATCCTAGCTTTGTTTTGTTTTCTTTGTTTTTGTTTGTTTATTATGGATGGAATATATGATATGCATGCAATTCTTGTAATGATATACTTGCTGATTTTTGTATGGTAAGACTTTAATTTAGCCCAAATAAACTAAGAGACTGAAAGGGTGACATGGGTGCCTATAGGTTTTGCCTAGAACCTTCCCATGTCATAACTTAGCCTCCGAATCCCGATTTCTTTGGTTTCTAAAAGACTGTTTTTGCCTTTCCTTTTTAAATATGGAGTCATTCAAATTGTTTTCTTAAAACAAACTATTTTTAGGGTTTTCCTTGTTTCCTTTAAAAAAATAAGGTGGCGACTCTTTTTTTTTTTCAACCTATTTTCTTTTCAATCCTTGTGGGCCAATTTCTGAGGTTCACACCTACATGAAGAAAACATGCAAGAGATCGATATGCTAGAATGGGGAAATCCTGAGGAGAAGCCTATGGGGAAAGAAAAGCTCGTCGAGAGGGAAGTGCTAAAGAAACCGAGTAAGCCTCGAAAGTCATTTCAGCAACAGTTGAAGGAAAGGTATGATGCCGGAGACCCTGAAGTGGGTTTATTGGGGGAACCATCTGGGAAGTTTGACTTCTATGTTCTCTACACTGCACCGCCTCCAATAAAAATTCCTGTTCGTGCAACCGGATAGGGAAATCCATGGGAAGATGAGCAACCAACAGAGAAATCCCCATTCCATGTAACCGGATGGGGAAAATCATTGAAAGAGGAACGGTCGACAGAAAAGTCTCTAATGCAAGAGGTAGATATGCTTGAATGGGGAGACATCATGGGAGAATCTTGCAGCGATGAAGTAAATGATCTATGGGCAGACTCTGAGGAAGTTGATCACTTGACTAGGGGCGATCGTCATTTCAAACCATCCTACCTTGAGAATGAAAATCCGGTGGAAGCACTAGAGAAGGGGCAAAGACCTGAAATCCACGACGAAGAGGATGAAGTCCTAAAGCAATTGAAAAAGACTCAAGCCAACATTACCATATGGGGATTGCTTATGGCTTCTCTCAAGCACCGTCAGACTATGCTTAAGCTCTTGAACCATGTCCAAGTACCCATCGATACTTCACCGAAAGGATTGGTGAGTCTTATAACCCCTGTCGAGAAAGCAACTACCATAATCTTTACGGAAGCTGATTTGCCAAAAGGGAGGAGAGATCATGTGCAAGCTTTGAACATAACTGTTGATACCCTAGGGAAACGAGTCCCCACCGTCCTTATTGACAATGGTTCCGCTTTGAATGTGTGTCCACTTCGTACTGCTACATCTCTTGGGTTGGGGCCTACAGATTTTGTGCCATCTGGGCAATCAGTGAGAGCATATGACAACACAAGAAGGGAGGTGATTGGTATGCTGACATTACCGTTGATTATAGGACCGGCAGAGTTTGAAGTTGAATTCCAAGTTCTTGATGTTCCTGCCTGTTTCAATCTCTTGCTAGGCCGACTATGGATCCATCCAAATGGGGCCATCCCATCATCTTTGCACCAAAAGGTTAAGTTCCCCTACAAAGCATCTATTGTGACCCTACAAGGAGATTATGAATTCGCTGCTAGTCAAATGTCAAGAATCCCCATTTGTGAGATCAAGCACGATCCTTCAGATATGCCATTGTCAGGGTTTGAATATGTGCAGGTTATCAACTCAGCACCCGCAAGTAGAAAACTTATCCCACTAGACTTTTCACCACATGGGAACTTGCGTATTGTTGAGATCATGAAGATCATGGGTTTCTTTCCTGGCATGGGAATGGGACCAAGGCACCGAGGAATCTCAGAGCCAATTAAGCAACAATCGGCCTTGCATACCTTTGGTTTGGGATATAAGCCAACACAAGCAGATTACAAGGAACAAGCGTGGTTGAGAAAATAGAAGGAAATTGCTAAAGCTCGCGGGCACATTATTATTCACCCGCTTAAGCCTTATAAGCCAACCTTGAATGGGTGCTTTATAAAAGAAGGAGAAGATTTCCTGTATTGTGGTTTCCCAGAACCTACTTATGTGGAGTCCATCAGAGCTAGAGTCCCTGGGTTTGAGATTTTCTTTAAGACCGAGTGGTAACCGATCACGACAACCATGGTTGAGGATTCTGCAGTAGATAGCGACAGAGAAGAAGTGGATTGGGCAGACAACATGGATTCAGAGGTTATGGGCAGATTGTTTTCAGAATGTGTGCTAGCCATCGAGGATTGTGAAGAAGTTCCAGTTCCAGCATTCCAGACAGTCAGCGAGCCACCTCAGAATTGGTAAGCCGAAGGATCCCCCGTTCTTATTCCAAGGAAAGAAGAATCTAAGCCAGTAGAGGATATGTAGGTTTTCTTTTGAGTCTTGAGTAAGCAAACAATTTGTCTTTGTTTAAAGTATTTCATTTGTTGAGTCCTTTAGAGTTGTCATAAGTTTTGTTGTTTCAGAGTCTTTAATTAGTGATTGGTACTTTCTTTATTTTCTCGCAGAGATTATATCCATTGTCTTCGGGCCTTTTTGTCTCTTAATGTGTGTGGCATGGAAATAGACCCTAGAGACGCTGATATCCCTCCCGAGCTCGTTGAGCAAAGGAATAAAGGGATAGCACAACCAATTACAGAAGAACTAGAATCAATTAATCTAGGGACGAATGAATTGCCAAAAATAATTAAAATTGGTACAACACTTTCCCCTTCTGAAAAAGAACAATTGGTTGAGTTGTTGAGAGAAAATCTAGAAGCGTTCGCCTGGTCTTATGAAGATATGCCCGGAGTAGACACATACATAGTGCAGCATCACATTCCTACCAATCTTGACATGAAGCCTGTTAAGCAGAAGTTAAGGAGAATGAAGCCTGAGTGGGCGTTGAAGATAAAAGAAGAGGTGATCAAGCAGATAGAAGCTAAGTTCCTTAAGGTTGTGGAATACCCTGAATGGCTTGCAAATATAGTACCAGTTCCAAAGAAAGATGGCAGAGTGCGTATGTGTGTAGACTTTCGTGATTTGAATAAGGCATACCCTAAGGATGACTTTCCACTACCACACATTGACGTGTTAGTCGATAGTACCGCAGGGCACGCTCTTCTTTCTTTTATGGATGGTTTCTCGGGTTACAATCAGATCAAGATGGCACCAGAAAATATGGAGAAAATATCCTTCATCACTCAGTGGGGGACCTATTGTTACAAAGTAATGCCGTTCGGGTTAAAGAATGCAGGGGCAACTTATCAGAGAGCTGCTACCACCTTGTTGCATGACATGATACACAAAGAGGTCAAGGTTTATGTCGACGACATGATTGTCAAGCCAAAAGATAGGGAAGGACATGTGGCTATGCTCAGAAAGTTCTTCGATCGTATCATAAAGTACAAGCTTCACCTCAACCCTCAGAAATGTGCTTTTGGAGTCACTACCGGAAAGCTGCTAGGCTTCATGATAACACAGAGAGGAATCGAAGTGGATCCAAGCAAGATCAAGGCCATTCTCGAGATGCCGCCGCCTAAGAATGAGAAGAAAATCCAAGGTTTCTTGGGGAGATTGCAGTACATAAGTCGATTCATAGCTCAACTCACTACCATTTGTGAGCCCGTTTTTAAGCTATTAAAGAAAGGAGAACCGAAAGAATGGAACGAGGAATGCCAAAATGCTTTTGAAGCCATTAAACGCTACTTAAGCAATCCACCAATACTGGTTCCACCTAGAGAAGGAGAGCCGCTGTTGATGTACTTAACCGTTACAGAAACTGCTATGGGGGCAATGCTTGCACAATACTTGGAAGAGTCGAGGAAAGAGAATGCCATCTACTATCTGAGTAAGAAAATGACAGACTATGAGGTGAACTACAACGCTATGGAAAAGACTTGTGTGGCACTGGTGTGGGCCTCTCAAAAACTCCACCATTACATGCTATCTTTCTAGGTGTTCCTTGTTAGTCGCATGGATCCACTCAAATATCTGCTTGAAAAGCCAATGTTGACCTATCGTACTGTGCGATGGTTAATGTTGTTATCTGAATTCGATATCAAGTACGTAGTACAAAGCTTGATAAAAGGGAGAGTCATTTCAGAACACTTGGCAGAGAATCCAGTTTCAGAAGGGGATGGCATTGAATAAGGGTTCCCTGATGAGGACATATTGGAGATAGAAAAGAAGCCATGGAAAGTCTACTTCGACGGTGATGCAAATAAAATGGGCTTCGACATTGGAGTCTTGTTGATTTCTCTTGATGACGCCCACACCCCTCTGGCAATGAAGTTAGGGTTCGAGGCCACAAACAACATCACCGAATATGAAGCTTGCATTCTAGGGTTGGAAGCAACCCTAGAGTTAGGAGTTGAAGAATTAGAAGTGTACAGAGACTCAGCCTTGATTATCTGCCAAATCAAAGGGGAATGGAAGACTCGAGATGAGAAGTTGTTACCCTATCACGCTTATCTAGAATCACTTACCAAAGAATTCGATAAAATAGAGTTCCACTACTTGTCAAGGGTAAAGAACCACTTCGCTGACGCTCTTGCTACACTTGCGTCCATGGTGGAAATCCCAGAAGGCGGAAATGTCCGTCCACTCGTGATTGAAAGAAGAAAAGAGCCAGTATACTGCTACAGTATTTAGAATAGTCAAGTAACAGATGGGCGTCCGTGGTTCTATGACATCCAGAGGTTCGTAGAGAAAAGGGAATATCCTGAAGGAGCTTTGAAGGTTGACAGGCATACGCTGAGAAGATTGGCTACCCACTACATGATGTGCAGTGGAAAGTTATATAGACGATCCTACGACGGCATCCACTTGCTTTGTGTGACGGAGGAAGAAGCTCAAAGAATAATTGAAGAGGTACATGAAAGAGCAGGGGCACCTCACATGAATGGGTACATGCTAGCTAAGAAGATTGCTCGTCTCGGTTACTAATTGGTCCACCATGGAAATAGACTGTCATCTGCATGTCAAGAAATGCCATAGCTGTCAAATCTTTGCCAATGTTCAGCACCTTCCATCGATGCCTTTGAATACTATGTCATCCCCTTGGCCCTTTTCAACCTGGGGAATAGATATCATTGGAAAGATCCATCCTAAGTCAAAGGAAGGTCATGAGTTTATCTTGGTGGCAATAGATTACTTCACTAAGTGGGTAGAGGCGAAGTCCTACAAAACTTTGGGGTCAAAGCAAGTGGCCCATTTCATTAAGACCCACATTATTTGTCGATATGGGGTTCCACATGAGATCATATCAGATAACGGACAACACTTCCGAGGTGAGGTAGAAGAAATCTTATAGAAGTACAGCGTTCGAGTTCACAAGTCTTCCCCTTATAGGCCACAGACAAATGGAGCAGTTGAAGCAGCTAACAAGAATGTAAAGAACATACTGCAGAAGTCGGCTAAGAAGTACAATGACTGGTCAGAAAGGTTGCCACTCGTCTTATGGGGTTACCGCACTTCAATCAGATCTTCTACGGGTGCTACACCGTACTCATTGGTTTATGGCATGGAAGCAGTTCTCCCAATCGAGTTAGAAATTCCTTCTCTCAGGGTAATAGTGGAAGACCAGTTGTCTGAAGTAGATTGGATACGAAACAGATATGATGAGCTAGTTCTGCTTGATGAGAGGCGTTTAAATGCCCTATACCATGTTCAAGGTTATCAGCACAGAATAGCTAGAGCTTTCAACAAGCGCGTCAAAGATCGTGGCCTAAAAGATGGGGACATAGTGCTGAAAGAAATCCGTGAGCCTATCTTTGATCCAAGGGGCAAGTTCAGGCCTAATTGGGGTGGTCCCTACATCATAAAGGAGATATTACCAGGAGGAGCAGTTCAATTGATGGATTTGGATGGAATAGGGTTCTCTCAACCAACCAATTTAGATTAACTCAAGAGATACCATGTGTAAAGCTTGATAAGTTGAAAACCCGTAAGGACGGCCTAGGCAAAAGAAAAGCATGAACTACGAGGGCCTGATTCTCCATCATTCCAAAAAGAAAAAGAAAAAAAAGAAAGAAAAGAAAGAAGAAAAAAAGAAAAGAAAATGTTTATAACATGATGGAGATACGTAGGCAGCCCATAAAGTTACCTTGGGTGCGGTCCAATTGAATTGAAAAGAAAAGAAACAAGGAGCATAGCAATGTATAAAGCAATTCATAAATCAAAGTTAATTGTTTAATAGCAATTCATTCGAAACTAGAGAAATTGATAATAGCTTTATTTGTAATAATTGTGAGTCTCAAAGGGCTATTATTGTGCTTAACATGCTTAAAATTCAAACGGGTTGCTAATTCCTTGCTCTCTGAGAAGTCTTCTTTGTTCTAGTAGTCTTGTTCGCTTTGGTGTCGTCCTCCCTTGGCCTCTTTCTACTCCCCAGTGAAGGAATCCCAATCAACTCAGCTACTTGAGCCCTCATTGTTGTTTCTTTGTGACCAATGTCTTCAGATAACCACTTCTTGTATTCCTTGCTAAGCTCATAAGGTCTATTAGTGTTTGGAACTAGGGTAGCAGAGTTCCAACCGTTCCATCTATCCTCCATCCATTTAACCAGAGACTGAGAAACGGGTTGAACGGGGTGAACTTGCCTTGAATTTGTCTGGGTGGTACCTGCTCGATTGTTTGGAATTGATTGAACTGCACCAAATTGCCGAAGGATTCGAGATGGCCAGTAAAAAGAAGTCGCTATCAAGCCCATCAACTTGATAAGTGTACAGCCCACAGTTCGCAGGAGTACCTTTTCATCGCACTTCCAGTGAGGCACGTGCCAACAGATAGATCGCCATGAGGTATGGTACAGCATATTAAGCAATTCGTTAGGAGAAGCATCTGGAGGGAATTCAGGTACACACAGACGGAAGTGCTAAGGCCCATAATTTGCAACACGAGGAGATGGTAAGAGGTTTAACCTCTCTAGCAACCACATATGAAGAAGGAGGGGTCTGCCCTCAAAGTTCGCCTCAAACCGATCTTGTACCTTGTCTAGCCCATTGAGAGTTTCCGCTAGAACCATTGGAATTATGTTTCGGGACTTGGAAAGAGGAATAACAAGTTCACAAATTTCAATTGGGACAAACAACGTACCATTGGTGATGAGAAACCGCCCAATCAAGCAGAAAGCTAAGGCGTGCTGACGCGGTTGAGACAAAGGTAGCCCACATAACCTCCCAAGGGGCAGAAAAGACGTTGCTAGCTTGTTTAAATCTACCATGTTATCTTTTATGAAGGCCATAGCATCATGGGTAGAGATTTCTAGAAGAGAAGCAAAGGAAGAAACATAACCTTGTCGAAGGTATGGAATGATGAAAGGTCCTGATGGTTGCACTTCGAACAACGCGCAAAATTCCTCATGAGTGGGGTAAATTTCATTGCGATGAAAACGGAAAACATGAAGCTCGGGATCCCAAAAGTATGTAGAAGCATAGAGCATAGTCCAATTTACTTTGACTTTGGCGAGGGAATAGAGCGCGTCCAAGCCATAACTCTTGAAAACCCTTTTGTCTTCCTTACTCATGTTGCTGAAACCAAGTGTCAAAAAGCTATCAAAAGTCTCCATGATTTGATGTTGAATGAATAATAATGGTTTATGAACATGTGGGGGGTGTTTTTATAGGCCTTTAGGCTCAAATTTGAGTCCTAGAAGGTTTAGGAGTCAAAAAAGCATCAAAAAGTCGCAAAAACGCGTAAACAGCGAAACCGCTCAAGAGACCGGTTCACCAACCGGTCCAACCAGTTGGGCCCAACCGGTCACCCGAGCTGGTTTTCCTCAATTCCTGGTTTTGACCCTCATCGACCTCCATATGCTCCAGAAGGCCAATTTTGACCATTTTGAGCTCAAATTGACTCAATTTTGTGTCAAGAGTCATGAAATTCAAACAACAAGAGATAGATATCATAATTCAAAGGTGGGGAATGCATGAACTTGGTTTTGAAAGAAAGAACTGTTTGGAATCAAACTAGAGAGGAAAAATACAAAGGCGGAATTTAAAATTTTTCCTACGATTCCCAAACCCATGAATCTTAATTATGCTTAATACAAAACAAAAACCCTAACTAGAAGAGGGTAGAATTACTTACAGTTGATTCAAGTCTTCTCCTTTATGCTCCAAGCTTTTTCTTCTCCTTTTTGCTCTAAGCTTTGTCTCCGGACAGCGGTGAATGAGCAGCCCAAGTGTGCTGCCTCCAACAGTATCCACACCTAGCTAGAGCTTGATGTCCTTTCCTTCTTTCCCTTGTTGATGCTAGAGTAGGAGAAAAGAGGAGAGAGAGAGAGACAGGTGAAATTTTTCGGCCAGCACTTGGGAGCCTCCAAGAGTGCTTCAAGTGATGATGTCATCACATCATAAAAGGCTTTAAATAGCCTCCAACTAGGGCCGGCCAAGGGGGGTCTCCAAACCCTAATCTAATTTGTGTAATTACTCTTAATTACACAAGTAGCCCACTAGTTTGCATCAATTACAAATTAGCCCCTTAAAGAACTTTTCTTTAATCACTTATACCCTTTCTCTCATAGACAATCAAGCTCTCTTAGCATGATCAGTGTGTGACCCATTGGGTTCACATCATTAAGTAGTAGGAACAGCACAAGTTGTGCACAATGGAACACTTTCCATTAAGGGTCTAATTGAAACTCCTTTCAATTCCCTAATTGATTATAACTCATTTATATCAATTAGGGCTTCTACTAACCATGAGTAACACCTAGCATATGGCTCATGGTGTGGTCCTTAATGAGGTGAATAGTTATTTACAAAGAACCCTTCTGTTATAGTTTACAGGTTACAATTCCATCCTTCCATCAACACAATGTCTCCAATTGAACTAATAGGACATGGAAGTCTGTCAAGTCCCTAGTTCAATTACTTTATACTCATTCATTAATATCAACTCAATGATGAACTTATGGAAACTCCTTTCCATATTCATTCTACCATGGGCCCATGGATTTAATGAGTTATATTTAATGAATGCTGTATGAGACATTCACTCTCTTTTTCCTGAGAGTGATGGATTCCTTGTTGATTACTCGCATGCCTTCACACACATAGCAGTAGGGCCAATGAACACCCTTACAGACCCCTGAATAGGATCTGCACTTAGTGTTATCAAACTTCTAAAGCTACATGTATAAGACAACCATGGTGTCTCAGGTCTAAGGATTACTTGTACCACTATAACAATGAGAAACTGATTGACAGGCAGGTTAAAACTCCATTCAATTTATCTCATATCTTTGGTCACATTCAGTGTACCTATTCTTATAATAGGCACCCACTTGTTGGTTGTAGTGTCTCCACAAAAATAGCTTGAGACTAGCTATCCTCCTATAGAGTCAACCTAACAAGTGCTAGTCCTATGGTTCATTACTGTCCATCATAGTGAACCTTCAACTAGGAATGATTTAGGAGTTTAGTACAGAGATATATTTACAGTCTCAAAATTACAACCCTTTGTAATTTCATATTCTCAACTCTAACTCCATGGACATATTATGTAAATATAAATGATGCATATAAACATAATAGAATAAGCCCTTTTATTAAATCAATAATAAATGTGACATATATAAATGAAATCAATTGATTGTTCCTAATCCCTAAACAATCATCTCCATGATTGGCTCTAGGGCATAATCCTAACAAGAACTTGAAAGATAACATAAATGCCTATATAGGCTTAATACAAGGTTTTCACAAGTTAAGAGTTTCTAGATGCTTAAATTGAGTTTCTTAAACTTGAAATAAGTTTCTTCAACGCTTCCTTGGTGGTTTCCTTCTCTTGCTGGGCCCTGCTTCTTCTATTGGTGGAGGAGGTGGTGGAGCCGCGGCTGGGTTGTACTGAGGGAAGGAATCAATCTGCAAGTTTCCAAGAAAATAAATGATTTGAGTACTATGGTTTGAAAGAAAACCAAAGATTTTCAAAAGTTTGTGATTTGAGCTATTCTTACTGGGTGCGCGTGTTCGCCCGCTCTATACGCCTCTTGCCTTGATAGGCTTAGGCTCATCCTCATCATGTCCCTCCTCAGACTAGCATTGAGATTGATCCATTCTTGTGTATACCCAGTGGGTGTCTGTGAAGAGAAATTGGGTAATAAATGTCTAATGAATGTTTGGGAATAAGGAGAATCAAGTTAACCTTGAAACTTACAGTCTCATATCGAGGATCTATCTGTGGAACCTCGTCCATCATGGGAGGTGCTATGGTTGTGGGTACAATGTCACCTCCTTGGCACAAATCAATGGACCACTTAGGACGTGGTAAAGGGGGCAGTGTGTCCCTATCCACGCCCTCATCATCACTTTCCATATGCACCCCTGACACACCCGAGGTTGAACCCACCGTGGAATGGTGACCATGAGCTCGCCGTCTCTAGAAAGAGTTGCACATAGTCAGCTAGGAAACACTTGTAAAGCATGTATAGGGTTGAGTATGTACTTACCCCTACAGGTGGAACTCCTACGACCTTAGGAGGCATCAAATACCTCCTACAGAAACTCTCGTAGTTCCCATTCGGAACTATGAAGTCACTCGCATCCTTGCCTCGTATAGCTTTGATCAATTCGCACCCCTGCAAGGAGTTGGCATGTCTCATGCTCTCAGGTGGTGCCATAGGAACTATAGCTGCACTGATGTGGCCTTTTACTTGGCGCCAAACTCTCTCCCCAAGGTACCAGTAGCGACCCATAGGACCTTCTAGGAGGATCCGTTTCTCTGTCATATCAATACACCTGTGACATTGCTCTTCAAGGGCATATTTCCATTGTGCCCATGGGTCCAGTCCACCTGATCCATGAATTGGTGTTAAGTGAAAGAATTGAAAAAAGATGGAATTCAAAAGATAAAAGCCTTGGAGATTACCTTGTCAGCAGTAATGCAAGCCAGGAATGCCCTAGCATGGGCATAGTCATGTTTATTGTCCACCAAATCACACCTGTTGTCGATGTGATAATTGGACATAACAGGCCATGAGGGACCATTGTCAATGAGGGCGGGACGCTCAAACCCCAAGTACTCGTAGTCCCAAATCTGTTTTCAAAGAGAAAATGAATTTCAAAAGAAGATGATTATGTATACTCATGGCAAATATTTTTAAGGAAAGCTTGTAGGTTGATTTACCTCCCAGATAAAGGACATCCCGCAGTGGTTTGTGCTTACTCCACGTGATCTACCACTCATGGACCTATACAATACAGCAAGGGCAGCACTACCCCAGTTGTAGTCGCCCATCCCCCAAACATCCTCCATGCAAGCAAGATGCCCTAAAGGGGCGACATCGCCAAAGCTAGCAAAGAATATGCTGGACAACATGTATAGCATAAAAGCTCAGGCAAGACAAGATGGATCTGCATCATCCTCTTCTCTTTGATCACCAAAATGAGTCTTTAGCCAAGTTCTGCGCACTCCACCCTTTTGAACTGGTACCACGGTCCCGAGTTGTTCCAAGAGGTAATAGGAATCCCCGTGGGCATTCTCATAATAAGATAATCTCCGCTCACCTAAGCGAAGTCTTGTGATGACAGTAAAGTCCGTTGGGGTAAGAGTCATTTCCCCAAAACTGAAGTGAAAGATGTTAGTGGTGTCCCACCACAACTCAGTGAGGGCCAACAAAGCTTGTTTGTCTGTCTCTCTGCTCCACCCACAAAGCATTCAGAAAGTCCCCAAAACCCGCATTAACTATAATCTTCTAGGTTTCGGGTTGCCGTGTGGCCATTTTGCACCACCACTCAATAATTCCCCCAAGGGCATGTCTTGTCCTGTCCTCAAAGTTTGGCTACAAAGAATAAAGGAAATCATGGAAATTGTTATTTTGAGTATTTGCTATGCTTAATGAATAAATCAAGAATGCTTAAATTCATGGTTTTTCAAGTTTTTCAAAAAAGTTTACACATGTGAAAAGAAAGTTCTTTACAAAGGAAAGAATTTCAAAAATCAAAGGTTAACATTCAAGAGAATACCCATGAGTTTTCCTTGGGTTGGTTAAAGCACTTGAAAGAAAAAGGAGAATTTTATCAAATACTTGGTAGGCATTGTTATGACTACAAAGTTTTATAAAAGAAAGTATTTCAAAAATCATAGGTTAATATTCTAGGGAATGCCCTTAAGTTTTCCTTTGATTTTCCAAATTATTTGAAAAAAAAATGGTTTTATTTGGTAGGCATTGTTATGGCTACAAAGTATTTATAAAGAAAAAGTGCTCCAAAATTCATGGTTCGGCATCCCAAGAGAAAGCCTTTGAGTTTCCCTTTGATTTTCTAGGGTATTTGAAAGAAAAAGAATGATTTTATTCTTTTGAGAATTTTATCAAACACCTGATGGGCATAGCTATGCCTACATGATTTTTGTAAAGAAAAGTATTGGTAAACTCATGGGTAAACCTCCTAGAGAATACCTTTGATGTTTTGTTTAAGAACTTTGAGCATTTGAAAAGAAAAAGAATGACTTTATTCTCATGGGAATTTTATCAAATACTTGACGGGCATAGCTATGCCCACATGATTTTTGTAAAGAGAAGTATTGGTAAACTCATGGATAAACCTCCTAGAGAATACCTTTGATGTTTTGTTTAAGAATTTGGAGCATTTGAAAAGAAAAAGAATGATTTTATTCTCTTGAGAATTTTATCAAACACTTGGTAGGCATAGTTATGCCCACATGATTTTTGTAAAGAAAAGTATTGGTAAACTTATGGGTAAACTTCCTAGAGAATACCTTTGATGTTTTGTTTAAGAACTTTGAGCATTTGAAAAGAAAAAGAATGATTTTATTCTCTTGAGAATTTTATCAAACACTTGGTAGGCATGGTTATGCCCACATGGTTTTTGTAAAGAAAAGCGTTTCTAAACTCATGGGTAAACCTCTTGGAGAATATCTTTGATAGTTTGTTTAAGAACTTTGAGCATTTGAAAAGAAAAAGAATGATTTTATTCTCTTGGGAATTTTATCAAACACTTGGTGGGCATAGTTATGCCTACAAGGTTTTTTGTAAAGAAAAGAACTTCAAAATTCATGGGTTAGCATTCTAGAGAATGCTCTTGATTTCACTTTTGATTATCTTGACTATTTGAAAGCAAAAAGAAAGATTTTATTCTCTTGGGAATTTTATCAAACACTTGGTGGGCATAGTTATGCCTATGTTGGAAAATGAGGTCTTTGTATATAGAAAACTCCCAAAAATTGTCAAAATAGCAAGAACTCAATGCATCCCATTCATAAGAATAGCAAATATTTGAAAAGAAACAATGAAATGAAAGAATAAGAATGAACTTAAAGGAGTTGGGAATTATCTTACCTCATTCATGGAATGGATGTAGGAGAGATGATTGTAGGGTTCCAAGAGCAAGCTATCCGGTTGATCTTCATAATGAGGTGCTTTGTATGTTTTCTTGAGGAAGTGATGTGGATACTTGGCATCGGAGTATTTATTTGATGAAGAACTCATGTTGGGTGTTCTTGAGAAAATGGGTTTGATTTGAAAAAGTAAGTTGGGAAGGATGATTTAATGAATCAAAGGTTGTTTTGATTCCTTGAAAGTAATGTTGTTGGTGTTTAATCACCACAATGATTCAAGTTTAATGCCAAAGTTTTGGTATTTTGGAGTTGGGAATGTTGGGTTTTGGGTTTCTAGAGAGAGAAGCTGTAATGCCCGTAATTTTCAAATAGGGTATTAAGGGTTTAATCTATGGTTAGCGTAGTTAATCCCTTGATTTGTCAGATGATTACATGCATGGGTAATGCATGTGCATGATATTTCGATGTTGGATGTGTTTTGATGCTTGTGTTTGTGCATTGAGTATCTTTCGGGTGCGTTTAGCCTTATTTGCAACTTAAGGGTTTAAGCTGCTGAAATTTGGCTAAGTGTTGGAGAAAAGTGGATTTTTGTAAATCTTCGTTTTAAAGGATAATTTTTGGCGGTAATGGGAGTTTGTAATATTATAAGACATTGGTGATTTTATGGGATTTTATTAGCATGTTTGGATTGGGTTCCATGCATGTTTGTTTTCGGAAAATCTGTCGGGCGATGGATTTTGTACTAAAACTTGAAATTTAGATTTTGATATATTGGGTATTTGATTTTTTTGATATTTTATTTGGATTCAAATGGGGGGTTATTTGCTTATTTTCATTAAATAACTTAAAGTAAAAGGAAGAAGAAAGAATGGAGAAGATTAAATGTTTTTAATGAAAATAAGGCAGGGATGTGTACTGTGTGGGTTTATACACAATTGCCTGAGTTACTGGGCAATTTCAGCAAGGGACGATCGATCGTGCCCTGGGGACGATCGATCGTGGGTGTCCCAGAAACATGAATTGGGTTCTGTTTTTCACGATCGATCGTGCCCTCAACCCACGATCGATCGTGCATCGCGGGTTTTGCAAATTTTTTTGCGTAAAATGACGAAAATGCCCCTCACCCTTTATAAAAACCCATCCCTACGATTTTAGACCAAAATCTGGTCTTTTTGGGCTGAGAAAGAGAGAAAGAGAGGGAGAGAAGGAGAAGAGAGGGCGGAGGCTCGACGGCATCTCGTCGGAGCTCGGCGACCTCGATCCGACACCGGCAAGCTCGGATCTAGCGTATTTTAGCCCGATCTACGCATGTATGGTGGTGGATTTGGGTTTTTCTCTCTCTTTGAGGCTTAGGAATGCATTATTAGGGTTGGATCCATATTCTCCAACCTCTTGGTAGAGCTTGGAGCTTACTCATGGTGATTTTAGCTTGGATTTCGTGGGTGTTGGCATGGGTTGTCATCCTCACCAACTCTTTCGCATTTGTAGAGGTATTTCTCACATTTTGGAGTTAGGTTTTGTAATTTATTTTGGGTTATTGTCTCATTCTTACATTTTTGGGTTATTCATGCATATTGGGGAGCTTTGGTGGTGATTTGGAGTTGGGACCTCCATTACCAACATCATCCATGGCATTTTGGAGCGTGCATTGCATCCTAGGGCTTGGAGTTCATACCCACGGTATCAAAGGTTGCATTTTTCCACGCATTTGGTTGAGGTAGGTGCAATTTACATAGGTTTAAACTATTGACATGATAATATGGTATATATTATCATATTATTTGGTATTCTTGGGCCTAGAATATGAATATACATGATTTATGGAATAAATCTTAAATGGGACTTTGGGGTATTGGATAACATAAATTGGAAATTATGTTTATTAATGAGTTGGTTTATTTTATACATTAAATGGAATATAATTGTACTGATTTTACGGGTATTTATGATGTTATCATAAATTGGTATAATGATGTGATTATTTTCCACTATGGTTTATGTGGTATATTTTGAAGATGATTTTGGTTATAAAATCATTTTATGGTTTATCGCATTGCATGTTGGCATAATCATGCATTAAATGGATTTAATGAATACTGGGTAAAAGTATTGCATTAAAAAGGGGTCATTGGAATTGGACTACTTGCAGCCAATGGGACTTTGCGGTGTTTTCCATTCCTTTGGTCCTGGGGTACTTTCCGGTTCCAGGTAGGAACCCTTGTGTTCCCGAATCAGAGGCTACTTTCCGGTTCCAGGTAGGAACCCTTGTGTTGTCCTCTTGGAGGTGGGTTTAAATCCTCCGTTTCCGCGCGAAGACTCCTGCGGGAGTGGTTGGTAATAAATGGATTAATGGAAATTGGACATGAGTCACATGCATGGGGCATTATGCATTATTTATTTTAAGTTATGGGTTATAACTTATTTTCGGAATCGTAATATACTTGGTTAGTATATTTTTCTTTAAATGATATAATGGGTTTTATTTATATCATTGCTTTAGTTTACTATGTCAAATTGTATCTACTGAGTCGTTGGACTCACGCCTATTACTTTTAAATGTTTTTCAGATAATCCAGGGATTGGTTATGCTATCTTGGGCGGAAGATGCTATTAGTGGAATTATTTTAAGTTAATTGTTAATGTATTTTTGGGGAAGAATATGTAATTAATTGGGTTTCTATTGGGTTAATGTAAATTCAATCCGGGTTGTAATTTTTAACTACTTATGGTTGTGTGTATGTGGAATGCGATGCATGGGATGATACCACCACCATGGATGACAGGAGATTTTTATGTATGGATTTTATAACAGGTTTTCCCGATGGTATGTCCTATCTACGGATGGGTCATGCCGAAAATTCTTTTAAAATGTTGAGGATTTTAACACGTGTCATCCATATTTTATCAAAGGATTTATTAAAGAAAAAGCTTGTTTTATTATTATTAATCACGGCTTAATTAATTTGGGTCGTGACAGAAGCTCTCAAAAACCAAGTTGGAAGGATGAACAAATGAGGGAAGGTGCAAGGCTTTATAGCCAAAACACCAAAAAAATGCAGCAGAAAAACACCCTCTCGGGTGACCGGTTGGCCCCAACCGGTCCAACCGGTTCGGTCCAACCGGTCCACCAATTCAGTTTTTCATTTTGTGCAATTTTCGCACATTTTCGCTTAACCGGGCCCCTTTTCGCTTGATTTTTTGATGAAATCTCTCTTGAAAGGCCTAGAACCTGATGTGAATGATTTGAAATGAATGAAATGATGAGGGATTAGTCACTAATTGAATTATTAGTGCACTTATGGTGATATTTGCAAGCCCACTTTGACATTTGCTTTGTTAAAGGGCTTTATCTTTGGATGATGGAAGGATGATGCTTATGATATTTGTTTGGAACCATGGAATTTTATATTCCTTGATTTCTTGTGATTGAATTGCTATTGTTATTTATTTCTTGAGAAAATTATAGCACGTTGGAATTGATTGAGTGTTCTTGCTTATTTTTAATCCTCGGGTTAAAATAAAGCTTGTTTGATTGGATGATGAGTTGATTGAATGCTTGGGATGCTTTGTGAGGATCATGAAATTGTTATTTCTTGATTCTTTATAATGAATTGACATTGCTATTAATTTCTTGAGGAGATTATAGCATAATTGGAGTGTGTGCCTTGCTTAATTTTAACAAAGATTATTAAAATAAAGCCTATGATTGCTCGATTGGAATATGTTTTGAAAGTATGTTTAAATGACTCTTTGAGTCACATACATGGATTGTTTGAATTGCTATTAATTCTTTGAGGAAATTATAGTACAATTGGAATATTTGCTCCACTTAATTTTAACAAAGATTGTTAAAATAAAGCTTGTCATTGCTTGAATAGAAGTGTTTGTGATAGTATGTTTAAATGACTTTTTGAGTCACATACATGATTTGTTTTGCATTGCTATTTATTTCTTGAGGAAATTATAGCACAATAAATGGATTGCCCTTGCTTAATTTTAACAAAGCTGTTAAAATTAAAGCTTCATGATTTTGTTTAGTAAGCATGGTGTGTTTAAATGACTCTTGTAGTCACACACAACCCCCTATCTTGTGCGTGTCCTCATTAGAAAGAATGAGCGTACATTATAGAAGCATATGTGTTCCTATTAGAAAGAATAGGCATATGAGAGTATAGTGTGTTTAAATGATCCTTGTGGTCACACACGCCCCCTATCTTGTGCGTGTCCTCATTATAAAGAATGAGCGTACATTATAGAAGCATATGTTCCCCTATTAGAAAGAATAGGCATATGAGAGTACCGTGTGTTTAAATGACTTTCATAGTCACACACAACCCCCCTATTTTGTACAAGTGTACATTATAGTAGTCATGAACATCCCCAATAGTCACTGTTAAAGTTCAAGTTTTGGTTCCTTGCCCTTTTTTTGTGAAAATGGGCTGTCTTTTCTAACATTGGTGTCATTTGCGAAGCAAACTCCACCAATGAGGGGCATCTGTAGACACCCCATTTTCATCCCCATGAGTTCATGATAGCATTTGGTTAGGTTTAGAAGCATTTAGGAGTCCCTAAGCTTTAAAGGACACTTTTGCCCTTTTAAGCCTTAGGAGAATAGGTCATCATTGCATGCATATTTTTGTCTCTTTGTTGAGTCCCATCACTTGCATTTAGTTTGTAGGATCATTTTGGATATGTGTGTCAAATTTGGTTCAATTCCAAATAGGTTTGGATAGTTAATTAGAACTTTTGCGACTTGAAGGGCAATTTCGTCTTTTACTTCATATATTTTCCAATTGACTTCCAAATTTGTTCCGGAGTGTTCCATTGACCTTAGAATGATGAAATGAGTCTAATTAAAGTGCCAATTTAATTTATTAATAGGTTTGGGATTGGTTCACCACATTACCCTATGGTTAATTGACCTTTTTTTCGGGTAATCGCCTCATGAAAACCCAGCCACCTGACCTTGGTCAGGGATTTTTGGTTCAAGAATATTCTAGGCTTATTCTACATTGAATCCTTGAAATTTTGGCTTTTGAATCACTCAAATCGGAGTTAAAATGAAGAATTTGTGTCCGTTTGAAGTTCGGAGTCCGAACCGAGTCAGAATTCCAAAATTTTTGGATTCCTCTTGGGTGACCGGTTCACCCCAACCGGTCCAACCGGTTGGCCAACCGGTCCAACCGGTTCGGCCCTACCGGTCACCCGAGCCCTTCGTCCTGATTTATCTCTCTTTGAGTTTTTGACGAAATGGGACTCTACCACTCCGAATTTCAGCCTTCTAAAGGACTTCTAAGCCTATTGGGAGGTGGTTTTGAGTTGTTTAACATTCATGGGATTTAATTACAGCCCTAGATTGGATTTATGGTGAATTAATCTCAACCATTGGTTCACATGGTTGGTTGGTTATAAATAGAGGCTCACTCATCAACATAAGGGACTTTTGGCTTATTTGACACTTCATATTCATAAGAGAGAGAGGGACCACGAGTTTGCACACACCCATATCACTTGGAGGAGGCTTTCTACTACAATTTTGAAGGAGAACTAGAAGGGAATCAAGCCAAAGAGAAGGAAGAACATAGCGAAGACCTTTGCTTTGTTGTAAGTCTTCTTTGTATCCTTTTACGATTCTTTCTTCTTCTACTCCATTCTCTGCATGGTTATGGCTTAATATTGAATTAGGAATCATATATACTCTATATTTTAGAGTGTATATGATTCAAATATGATGTGAATGCATGTTAGTGGATTAGGATTGTGAATTGTTTGCTGGTAGGATAGTTTCTCTCTTAAGAATAGAGGTACGTTTTGCATAAAAAATCAATTGATGTGTTTAGGCCGTTTTCTCTTTATGGTTCAATTATATGCATGATTTTAAGCATCTTTTGTATAGGACATGTTAGAGTTATGCCCTAGAGCCAATCATAGAGATGATTGTTTAGGGATAAAGGAACAATCATTTGATTTCATTTATGTATGTCACATTTATTATTGATTTAATAAAAGGGCTTATTCTATTATGTTTGTATGCATCATTTATATTTACATAATATGTCCAAGGAGTTAGAGTTGAGAATATTGAATTACAAAGAGTTGTAATTATGAGACTGTAAATATATCTCTGTACTAAACTCCTAAATCATTCCTAGTTGAAGGTTCACTATGATGGACAGTAATGAACCATAGGACTAGCACTTGTTAGGTTGACTCTATAGGAGGATAGCTGGTCTCAAGCTATTTGTGTGGAGACACTACAACCAACAGGTGGGTGCCTGTTAATAGAATAGGTACACTGAAAGTGACCAAAGATTTGAGATAAACTGAATGGAGTTTTAACCTGCCTGTCAATCAGTTTCTCAATGTTATAGTGGTACAAGTAATCCTTAGACCTGAGACACCATAGTTACCTTATGCATGTAGCTTTAGAAGTTTGATAACACTAAGTGCAGATCCTATTCAAGGGTCTGTAAAGGTGTTCATTGGCCCTATTGCTATGTGTATGAAGGCATGTGAGTGATCAACAAGGAATCCATTACTCTCAGGAAAAAGAGAGATAATGTCTCATATAGCATTCATAATATAACTCATTCAGTCCATGGCCATGGCAGTGTGAATATGGAAAGGAGTTTCCATAAGTTCATCATTGAGTTGATATTTATGAATGAGTATAAAGTAATTGAACTAGGGACTTGACAGACTTCCATGTCCTATTAGTTCAATTGGAGACATTGTGTAAATGGAAGGATGCAATTGTAACCTACAAACTATAACAGAAGGGTTCTATGTTAGATCTTATTCACTTCATTAAGGACAACACCATGAACCATATGTTAGGTGTTATTCATGGTTAGTAGAAGCCCTAATTGATATAAATGAGTTATAATCAATTAGGGGATTGGAAGGAGTTCCAATTAGACCCTAAATGGAAAGAGTTCCATTGTGCACACCTCGTGCTATTCCTACTACTTGATGATGTGAACCCAATGGGTCACACACTAATCATGCAAGATGAGCTTTAAAGTCTATGAGAGAAAGGGTATGAGTGCATAAAGAATAGTTCTTTGAGGCCTATTTATATTTGATATAATTTATAGGGGTTATTGTGCAATTTAGAGAAATTGCATAACACCCTAATAGGGTTTCCCCCTAGGGCTGGCCCCCTTGAGTGTGGACTATATAAGTCACACTTTAAAGTGATGACATCATCACAAGAAGAAACCCCAAGGGGCTGGCCGAAATTTTCCAGCCCCCTCTCTCTCTCTCCACTCTTCTCCTACACTAGCAACAACAAGGGAAAAGGGGAAAGGACTTGGAGCTCTAGCTAGGTGTGGATACTGTTGGAGGCAGCACACTTGGGCTGCTCATTCACCGCTGTCCGGAATCAAAGCTTGGAGCTAAAAGGAGAAGACAAAAATTCTGTAAGTGTTCTAACCTTCTTCATAGTTAGGGTTTGATTTTGTATATGCATAGTTAGATTCATGGGCTGTGGAATCAAAGGGAAAATTTTTTTATATTCCGCACTTCTATTCTTCCCTCTTGTATGATTCCCAACAGTGGTATCAGAGCCATGATTATGCATGATACAAAATACATATGGGTTGGAATTATGGTGTAATTGAATGATTCAAAAATCTGGAAAATTTTTACTGCATAATTGTTCTTCTCTTTGGCCGAACCTAGGGTTTGGAACCCTAGGTCTATTCTTCTTCTTCTCCTCTTCTAAATCATGGTTAAGAGTAACCATTGATGCAAAGGTTGCATAGGGTTTGAATTGGGAGAAAAGGAAATAGAAAAATGGGTTTTTCTTCAAAGGGTCGAATCTGGGTTTTTAGAACCCAGGGGTTCTTGCAATTAAAATCAATCAAAGCTTCTGTATTTTTTATGCAAATCCATTGTAGGATCATTATATATCATGTGTATATGATTTTCTTTAAGTTTCAAAAAGGTTTTGATGGAAAAAGATTCAAAAAGTTTGAAAATTTTTCATGAACAGCATAGCAGATTTTCTCTGCAGAAACGTCATCAATGGAGTTTTGATTAGAACTTGAGTTAGGGAACTCCAAATTGCATGAAACCAATTGCATTAGTTTCCTAAGACATGTAGGATAATGGGAAAATTCGTTTGGTAGCCTAATTCATTCATCTTGCTGGGTTTTGAAACAATTTCTGACCATGGACAGTGTACTGTCAAATTCTGGGCAGCCTACTGTTGTTTTAATTGTTTAGAACAATTGGTGATGATTTGATCATCCAAACCTCTTCCATTAGCTTAGTATTTCATGTAGGGACATGATACAAAAGCTGGTTTCAATGGAGGAGTCGAATTGATAAGGTTTTAGAAGCAATTGTGACCTTGAAGGTCTGTAACAATGGCGCCAGCAATGGGTTTTGGAAACCCTAATTGATTTTGATGAAGACAGCCACTTGGACCACTTCCCACGTGTCCAGAGGCTTGGCACACACCCTTAGGATGTTCTCCCATGACTGGCCATGGCCTCCCACAGTCGTTGGTGGCCATGGCAGCCCCACCAAGCTCAGGCAGCCCCTTGGTAGTGACGGCTGCATAGAGTTAAGGATGAAACCCTAATTTTGAGTTAATGATGAAACCCTAATTTCATTATGGCATTAATTAAAACCCTAATTGGAATATTAATTACCTTTATTAAGAGTTAATGATTGGTCATTAAATGACCAATCATGGTTATTAATTGTTAGGGCATAATTAATACCATAAATGATGTCTAGGGTTAGGGTTTTGGAAACCCTAATTAGTGTAATTAATTAAGGGTAATTAATACCCTATTTGGCATTAATTAAACCCTAATCCCTTTTATTAAATACCATATGAACCTAGGGTTTTAACGATTGGACATTAAATGACCAATCATAAGGAATTTAATGATTAGGGCTTGCATTTAGGGTTTAGGGTTATGCGTTTAGGGTTTAGGGTTTTAGGAAACCCTAATACACTAATTCATCATTTAAATGATTTTATTTAATTCCCATTGTGAACCCACGGAAAAGCGCGCAGAGCCCACAAGGGTTTGGCAAAAATCAATATAGGGGGTTTAAAGACAACAAACAAAAAGGAGTCGCCACCTCAATTTTTAAGGAAAAGAGGAAAACCGTAAAAATGTTTTATTTTCAAAACCACATGACTCCATTAAAGGAAAAGCAAAGTCTTTGAGACCAGAAAATTGGATCTGGGGGCTAAGTTACGACGTGGGAAGGTTCTGGGCAAAAGCCCATAGGCACCCACATCGCCCGAGTTGGTCTCTTAATTTAATTGGGCTAACTTAATATCTTTTCCACTCAAATATCATCATATATCATCACAAGGCAGCATGCATATCATATATTCCATCGAATCATCTCATGCATAATCAAACAAACAAAACAAAACAGAAACAAAGAAGAAAAGAAAAGAAAAAACCTAGGATACTTGGATCCTAGGACGGACTTGAGCCTCACGAAGAGCGCCTACGTACCATGCAGCGAAATACATGGATCAAAGTCCACGTAGTTCGAAAAGAATAGGGTTACAACCTAATACAAACCTATGGTAAAAACCCTAGGTTTCCTTATTTGAAAATACATTGATTTAATCCAAAACTGAAAACTTCCACAAGAGGAAAACTTTGATAAAAACCAGAATTTATCATTGAAGGAAACCCTTGATAAACACCATAAGCTTGTATTAAGAAGTAACCCTAGGAGGGAGAAGAGAAAAGAAAGAAAAAGAAAGGTGAATTGGGGCACCTTCAAACCCTACTTACCTGAGCGCACAAGCTCCAAACATTAGCCATTTCAGACCATAGCAGCCCTATTTGCAATAGGACAAGCATTGTACCTGTTTGCACCCTTACAAGTGCACACAATCATGCAAAGAAAGCAAAATACTAATATGGACAGAACCTTGACGAGGCCTAAAATCATCCATTAATCATGCAAACAACAAGAATAACGAATAACTAAAGACTCTAACTCAATCCTACATGCAATGACTCGACTAACATGCATAAAAACCTATGAAACATACTATATGAATGCAAACCTAGCATGATTCAACTATATGCAGCATATATAGAATGATTATGATGAGCAACAACTCACAAAACTAAGCTAAGTATGCTGTATAAAACTTATGCGATTTCAGGGTTATCGAAACCCTAATCTCACAACTATGCATAAAAACCTACTAAATGACTCTAAGACATGCTCAAATTATCATGAACATCATTCATATAGCATATACTAACTAACAGGAGTATCAATTCATGATAACAATCACAGCAACCTAAACATGTGAACTATGCATGATTTAAGAAGATAGAGCGAATCAGGCTATCAAATCCTTGGTAAACCAGGGATTGTCAAGCATATAAAGCCATAAACTATCCTAAAATCATTCATATACTATCCTAAAAACATGGAACTAACCTAACATGTGGAGCTATATCATGCACTAGAACTACCATAGAAGAAGAAGAAGAAAGAGAAGCAAGAGACGCAGAGAATTCATGTTCAGCACTAAAGGGATAGGCTTACTTCTTGTAGACTCTTCCTTGTCTTCAAACCTCTTGTTTCCTTGCTTGCTTGGGGTTGAAGAGCCTCCTCTTGAAGTCCTTCTAGCTCTCCAAACTCGTAGCTCCCTCTCTCTCTAAGTGTAAAGTGCAATTAACCTCCTCCTATGTGCTGAATATCATGTCCTTTATATAGAGAACTGACCCCCTAAACCAATGGCTAGGATTAATTCATTAAACAATGATCCTAGGGCTATTAGAGACTCTCTTGGTGCTCAAACAACTCAAACCTACACACTCCTAGGCTCAGACAAGTTGTTTTGGCGGAGGAAACCGTCAAAAGAGGGAAGATAGAGTCAGAATTTGAGTTAAAGAAGGATTCCTCGGGTGACCAACTAGGCCTGGACGGTTAGCCGTCTAGGCCCAGACGGCTGACCGTCCAGCCCCGGACGGTTACCCGAGGCCCTCCTATTTCCGCTTCGGTTTTGACTTCCACTTGCTTCAGAAGTCCTAAAATCTTCAAATTAAGTCCGATTTTGACGAAATAAAAGCCAAAACGACCGTGTTTCGAAGGGGAACACATTTTTAAGCATTTTAGGACAAAAATCCTCAACCATGGGTGCATGGTTAGGTTTTACAAAGGTGGTTAACCATGGTGCTTCACCGTCGCTAAGCTGGGTTTGTACACAAGGTCGAACCGAATGCTTTCCCAATCGAAAATTGATCTTTCTAAACATGTTTAGGACATAAATAAAGCCCAATTGAAGTTAAATGAGAGAAAATTGATTGGGTCTTATGAGTCAATTTGAGCAAACCAAGAAAGGGTCTTTTAGCCAACCCGAACCATTACGAGCCGAATTGATCTTAAACCATTAATTCATGAAATTGAACCTATATATGGACTCTATATAACCATATGAACTTGATGGGATGACTCGGGATTCATTCCAAGGTCAAATGGAAAATATACGGCTTAAAAGACGATTATGCCCTTAAAGTCGCAAAAGTTCTTATTGACCATCGAAATGAACTCCAAATCACTTCAAAATTCATACACATGATATTCAATGCCATAGAAACTCAATGCAAAAGACTAGACTCAAAAAGGACTCAAAATCCTACATGAAATGATATGTCCTAGCTAAGGTGACAAAAATGGGGTGTGACAGAAGCCCCTCATTGGTGAACAAATTTCACTTGTGAGCCAATGATCAAAGAACAACCCATTTTTGTTTGATGGATTAATTTCATTAATACCAACAAACTTAAATGGAACCAAAAGGATAGACTTCATCATATTCAAGCATGCGACGATTTCATCGAAGCAAAGAATTGACTACCTACCAACATTCGTTGGTGAGCTCATGCAAATGCCTTTACCATGCCCTAACTGCATTAGTGATATAACAACACGTTTTGTATGTTGGATTAATCTCATTAATACCAACAAACTCAAATGGAACCATAAAGATAGACTTCGTCATATCCCAGCATGCGACGATTTCATCGAAGCAAAGAATTGAATGCATTTCTATGCATGCCAACATTCGTTGGTGCGCTCATGCAAATGCCTTTACCATGCACTAATTGCATTAGTGATATCCACATGGTCTTCTCATGATGCAAAGCTAGTTGCACTAGTGCATCACAAGGTACCCTACCAATTTCATTGGCATTCTCAAAACGAGTTATTAATTTCATAACTCATAAATCATCATTTTATGTGAATTATCGGTGAATTGAATGTCCATCAATTCAAAACCAAGGGCATTTCATGCCAGTCTTACTGGGGATAACAAATGTGGTGAGTTATTTCATAACTCATGACTCATCGAATTATGATTTCATGCCACTTTCAGTGGAAAAAAACAAAGATATGGAGTTATTGCATAACTCATGTATCATTTCATGTGAAATTGTGATTTCATGCCACTTTCTGTGGAAACAACAAAGACAGGGAGTTATTTCATAACTCATGAATCGTCATTTTTTGTGAAATTGTGCCATTTTCTGTGGAAGTAACAAAGATGGGGAGTTATTGCATAACTCATGAATCGTCATTTCATGTGAAGTTGTGCTACTTTCTGTGGAAGTAACAAAGATGGGGAGTTATTGCATAACTCATGGATCATTCATTTCATGTGGAATTGTGCTTATCACATGATATGAGACCCAATTGTAAGTCAATTGATTCAAAATCAAGCTCATTTCTTATCATTTTATGTGAAACTATCTTTATCACATGGAATGACAATGTATTGGGAGTCATTCAACTCCAAATCAAGTGCATTTCATGTGAAATTGTCTTTATCACATGAAATGATAATGTATTGAGAGTCATTCAACTTCAAAATCAAGTTCATTACTTATCATTTCATGTGAAATTATCTTTAACACATGAAATGACATTGAATAGAGAGTTAATTGATTGGAAATCAAGCTTATTTCATGTCATTTCATGTGAAATTATCTTTATCACATGATACAACATTGATTTTGAAAGTCAATTGATCGAAAAACAAAGTGCATTTCATGCCCTCTTCACAAAGATAGCAAGTTACTTCGTAACTAGCATAGCTCATGAATCGTCATTTCACGTGAAGTTATCTTTATCACATGATTAGCAAGTCATTTCATGTGAAATTATCTTTATCACATGATATGATATCACTATCATCTCCTAGAGATATGAATTCCAAGACTTGAAAGTCAATCAATTCAACACCAAGCTCATTTCATGAGAAAGCCATTTATCATGGCTATTACAATTCCTTGTTATGCGAGCGAATACAATCACCCAAGATTCAAAAATTTCATTAAAACTTGATAAACTTGAGGGATATATTCATCCCATAACTCAAGGATTGCACAAAAAGTCGATTTGGAGAAGTTTAGAGGTCGCGAGCGCACGAGACGGGGCAAATGGGCAAAGCGGGCTAGGGTGACCATCTGCCCTCAGATGGTCAACCGTCCAGGGCAAGACGGCTGACCGTCCAAGGGGGGACGGTTACCCGAGGCCCTCATCAAAAAATTATGGGTTTATAAAACCCAACACTTGCATCCTCATTCCCACATTCTCCTAGCTCGAAAATTAGAGAGTTTCTCTCTCTAAACTCACATTCCATCTTCTCCATCTCTCATTCTCTCATTCCTACTTCAAAAATATTCAATCCAAACATCAAATGCACATCAAACAACCAATTCACATCATCTTGTGAAATCAAGCCCATTTAGCAATCAAAACAACCAATTCACATCATCTTGTGAAATCAAACCAAATCAAACCCATTTTTCACAAACCCAACTCCATCATCAAGGATGTCATCAAGCAAGGACTCAAGCACCAAGTATCCATTCTATGGGGTCAAAAGCACATACAAGGCACCACTCTATGATGCTCCACAAGCTAGGGTGTTGCTTGAACCCGAGAAGCATCTCTCATTCATCCATTCCCAACAAGAAGTAAGTTTACCCAACTTAACACTTTTCTTTTGAATTTTTCGATTCTTTCGATGAAATTGCATTCCCTTCTACTTCTTTTGAATACCCCTTGGGTTGTTGAGTGATATCCCTTGATTTGGCAAGGATTGAACACACAAAATCTTTTCATTTGAAAGCTTGAAAAATGGCACCCGCCAAGTGTTCGATAAAATTCCCAAGTGAAATAAAGATGTTCAATCTTTACCAAATCAATGTATATCAACGAGTAAACATTCAAGTGAGTAATATGCTATGATTTAGCAAGGATTGACCATACAAAATTCTTTTGTTTCAAGGCTTGGGAGGTGTCACCCACCAAGTGTTCGATAAAATGCCCAAGTGATAAAAAAGTGTTCAATCCTTGCCAAATTAAGGCACATGAACAAGTAAACTCATAAACATCCATTAGCAATTCATTTCATGAATAAAAACAACTTTTTAACATCTTTTAGAAAACAATTTGAAACCAATTGCTAGTGCAAGCTTATTATTTCCATGTTCTTTCAACTAACCCTCAAGGTATTTTCAATGGCTATAGCCCAACTTTCAGGAGATGCGCACTAGGTCCTCTGTCAAAGGACTCATTGAATGGTGGCGAAACATGGAAAACTTCCAACCCATTGCCAAGGGCTATGTTGAAAAGGCCGGTTTTGGTCCATTCCTAGACTCTTTGTGGAATGACCAATGTGATAGGCAAGCTTTGCTAGCCTTGTTTGAGCTATGGTGGGACACCACCAATACATTCCACTTTGGCTTTGGGGAGATGACACTAACCCCCAAGGACTTCACCATGATCACGGGCTTAAGCATTAAAGGCAAAAGCTTGGAGTTCTATGAGGAGGCTCACACGGATGAGGATTATCTCCTAGCTTACCTTGGGATGCAGATCGAGGTAATCAAGAAAGCGGTGCGACGCACTTGGCTTTTCAACAAGTTTGCTAAGCAAAGGGAGAGCGAGGGTACGAGCCCCGATTGTATTACAAGGGCATTCCTTTTGTACATGATCTCCTGCACATTCTTTGCCGGCACGGGCGACCTAGCCCCTTTGGGTCTTCTTGCAAGCATGGAAGATGTTGACAAGATTAGGAAATTCAACTGGGGAGTGGCTGCTCTAGCCACCATATATCGCACAATGTGTGACATGTCACGTGGTGTGACCAAGGACTTCGGCGGGATGCCCTTTGTTTGGGAGGTAATGCTACTTCCCTTTCATTTCTTTTTTTCATTTTTCTTTTAGATTATCTTTTCTTTTTAACTCTTTTCTCAACTTTTGACAGGTTTGGTGCTATGAGTACCTCAACCTATGTCGCCCATCCCTTGCTGAGGAAACCATTGAATGGCCTACCCTCAAGAATTACTCTCCTAGTTATGTGTCCATCCGGGCGGCAAATCGTCATGATTACGCCTTTGCTAGAGCTCACCTAGCAAACCTTACTGCTGATATGGTGAAATTCTTTCCCCATTCTTTTCCTTTTCTTTTTTTTTTTTTTGCTCTCAATTTCTCATTTTGGATTCTTGAACAGATTGAGTGGAATCCCTGGAAGATATGGGTACCAATGCTACCCAAGCGATGCATTCCTAGCTTGATGCTAACGGGCAAGAGGGTGCTCTTGGAAGGCCCCGTGGGTAGGTATTGGTACCTAGGAGAGCGTGTCCTACGCCAAGTCATGGGTGATGTGAATGCCGCCATGGCTCCAATGCCTCCACCACTTAACATGAGGCATGCTAACTTAATGGAGGGGGAGGAGTTGTGGGATGCGGAGGAGTTCACTTTTCCTAACATTGCTTATGACACTTTCTGTCTCCAATATCTGATGAGGCCCAGGGTGACAGGCTTCCCTCCCCAGGGGGTAAGTCTTTAACATTCTCCTAGCCTTTGTTTTTTGATAGAGACTCTATTTAATAGGCGAACACTTGCAGGGTCGGCGAGCACGAGGGCATAGCTCGACAGTGGGCTCAGGAGTGGTTCCTGGCTCTGAGGAAGATGAGATGGAGGGGGATAGGTCACTCCCCTTGCCTCAGCCGAATTGGTTCATTGATTTGTGCAGTGGGTCAGACTTCGTCAAGACCGCCATCACTCACCCTGCATTTGACGAATCTCCTAGGATCGACCCAAATCGAGAACAGGTGAGTTCTCTTTATGGGTATTTCTTTCTTTCTTTGAACATTGCCTTCAATTTTACCCTTATTGATTATCCTAGGTGCCTGCGGCATATGCCCAAGAGTTTATTGACCTGAGTGAGGGCTTGAGGCGTGACCTTGTGAGGATGAGCTTAGCCAAATCCGTGGCGGAAGCTCGTTTGGATGTCATGGTAAGTGTTCCACCTATTCAAAGTTCTCATATGTGGTTTTCAACCAACTCTATTCATACTTAGCCTCTTTGCAATGGATTTTGTATATGCAGCCACCACCGGCAATGCGCCCTCCTAGAGCACCTCGTGGGGGTCGTGACGGAGCTGGGCCGAGCCGCAAAAGAAGCTCTGGGAACCGTTGAGTTCATTTACTTTCTTGTTGGGCTTGTAGAATTAATGAGACAATGGCTATCTTTTTGCATTTCATGCTTGTGTTTTGTACTTGCCACCTAAAACCAAACTTTTTATCCCTTAGTATGGATACTTGTTGTGCTTGTTTGAATCTATCATGATGATGTTATTGTGCCTTTCTTATGTAAATTTGAGCCAATGTGAGTTCATAGGAGTGAAAATGGCCTAAAAAGGCCATCCGAACACGAAAATAGGCAAAACCGGGCGAAACAAGGCAAAACAAGGCGGAGGCCTCGGGTGACCATCTGGCCCCGGACGGTTAGCCGTCTGGGCCTAGACGGCTGACCGTCCAGCCCCGGACAGTCACCCGAGGTCGACGCGCTTTTTCGCGATTTTTCAGGAATTTTGCGATTTTGACGGTTCTACTTCCTTTAGGACTCGAATTTGTGACCCTTTTCCTATAAAAACACATGAGGGGAGTCTTCTAACTCACCTATTTTCATTGACAATAATTATGGAAGCCTTGGATGGGTTCTTAAGAGGGTTTTTGGCAGTCATGGCTGCCAAAGACAAAACTGAGTTTAAGCGCTTCGGCTTGGAACCATTGCTCTCTATAAGGCACGTGAAGCTCGAGACGACCCTTCTCACTGCTGCTACATACTTCTGGGATCCTCAAATCCATGTCTTTCGATTTAATTATGAAGAATTATGCCCAACCATGGAGGAATTCTGTGCTTTATTTGGAGTTTCTCCCGCAGGGCCATTCATTCTTCCTACACCTCGTTCGGATTACCTTGCTTCCTTCTCGGATTTTCTTGGCATTCCCCAAAGGGACGCAACGATCTTCGTCAAGGGTCATATGGTGGACTTAATGAAGTTAGCAACCTCATTCTTGGCTCATGATAGCGAAGGTACTCTGACTTTCACCCTTTAAATTCAGCGTGCACTCGCTTTTTGCTTAATTGGTCGCTTTCTCATATCCACCGGCACTCTTCAAGCCCCTGTTCAAATATGTGAGTTGGTTGCCCCTCTTCTCAAGCGACATAACATTATTCCCTTGGTATTAGCTGAAACCTTGAATGGTTTAGATAAAATTCATGGCAACCCCAAAGTGCCTTTAGAAGGTAGCCCCTTTTTACTGCAAATGTGGCTGCTCGAGCGCTTGAACTTTCTATCTCCCACCACTATCACTCCATACAAGCCCCAGCACTTCTGTCTGCGCCGAGTTGAACTCCCTGGGCCGTTCTCTTTAAGAGATTGGTTGGGTTATTTCCACACGCTGTCATGGCGGAACATCAAATGGTACGTCTTCACATAGGGGTGTAAAGAGCAGGTACTTTTTCGAACCTCGGGATGTGCTTTCGTCAAACTCATAGGACTGAGATCGACTTCCTTCTATTGGACTTCGAGAATTCTTCGCCAGATGGGCGCCATGCAAACCATACCGTCCTTAACAGGACCTCGTTGCTTTGTGGAACCTGTCGGGCCTACCATAATCAAGTGGGCGAGGACTCGCTGGCCTACAAACCTGAAATTGACTCAGATTGCCAACACTGAAGGACCTTTCGAGATGAATAAAGAATACAAGCAATGGTTGAAGGATGATTTGGGCGATAGGGAGACTTCTCGCCGAGAAAGAATTTATGACCTTATCAAGGACACGAGACTTGGACTTTGCAGAGAAGACATTCTTGAAGCAGTGGAGGCATCCCACGGCCATGACTTGCGAAAGAAAAGAAGACTTGACAGAGAGAGACAGAAGACAAACAAGACGACTCTGAAGAAACTCAAGAGGACTTAAAGACTCAAAGAATAGAATATCTATGGCATGTCGATAGTTCTTTTACTTAACATCAATAAATTGTTATGTCAAACAATTAGTTTCAAATAAATTGCCAATGATAATTTACTTTTGAGAATTTGCTGTGATTGTGTTGTTTGGACCGCACCCAATGTAACTTTATGGGCTGCCTACGTATCCCCGTTTTCTTTTTTTTTCCTTTTTTTTTCTTTTATTTTTTTATTTTTTTTCTTTTTCTTTTCTCTCTTTTATTTTTTTCTTTTTTTTTTCTTCTTTTTTTTTTCTTTTGGGGAATCAGGTCCTCGTAGTTCAAATGCCTTAACTTTTGCCTAGGCCGCCTTTACAGGTTTTCAACCTAGCAGGCCTTATACATAATACTTCTTTAATTGATCCAAATTGGTAGGACGAGCGAATTCGATCCCATCCAAATCCATAAGTCGAACAGCCTCTGCTGGCAATATTTCCTTGATGACGTACGGTCCACCCCAACTTGGTTTGAACTTTCCTCGAGGATCGAAAATTGGAGCTCGGATCTCTTTCAACAATAAATCCCCTTTCTTCAAGCCTCTGTCTTTGACATGTTTGTTGAATGCCCTTGCGACTCTTCTCTGGTACCCTTGCACATGGTAGAGAGCCCTCAATCGCCTCTCATCTAGCAATGCCAACTCATCATAACGACTTTTGATCCAGTCCACCTCTGCTAGCTGACTTTCCACTGCAACCCTTAACGAAGGAACTTCTAATTCCACTAGCAGAACAGCCTCCATCCCATACACTAGCGCATACGGCGTAGCCCCTGTTGATGATCTGACTGACGTTCTGTACCCCCATAATGCCAATGGTAGCTTCTCATGCCAATCAGTGTACGTGTCAGCCGTTTTCTGTAATATCTTCTTGATGTTCTTGTTGGCGGCTTCCACTGCGCCGTTTGTCTGCGGGCGATACGGGGACGACAAGTGGTGAATGATCTTGTACTTCTGCAAGAGTTCTTTGGTCTCCTTCTGGAAATGCTGACCGTTATCTGAAATGACCTCATGCGGTACCCCATATCGGTAGATAATGTTGAGCTGTATAAACTGCGCCACCTTTTTAGCATTCAAAACTTTGAAGGAAGCCGCTTCCACCCACTTGGTAAAGTAATCGATGGCTACCAAAATGTATTCATGACCATTGGATGCCCTCAGCTTAATCTGTCCGATGATATCTATTCCCCACACTGCGAATGGCCATGGAGTTGACATGCTTGTTAAGGGCATGGAGGGCAAGTGTTGTCCGTTGGCGAAGAGCTGACACTTGTGGCACTTCTTGACGTGGGCATAACAATCCCTTTCCATTGTAGACCAGTAATACCCTAGTCTCATGATCTTCTTAGCCAACATGTATCCATTCATATGCGGAGCTCCCACTCCTTCATGGATTTCTTCGATGAGTTTTCTGGCTTCTTCCTCTGTGACACACAGCAAGTGAATTCCGTTGTAAGACCTCCGATACAGTTTTCCTCCGCATACCACATAATGGCTTGCCAATCTTCTCAGTGTTCGCCTATCCACGCGAGATGCTTCTTCCGGATATTCTCTTTCCTCAATGAGCCTTCTTATGTCATAAAACCAAGGGTGGTTATCTGTTACCTCTCCTTCTTGAATGGAACAGCAATAAACAGGTTTCTCTCTGCATTCGATCATGAGTGGTTTCACGCTTCCTCCTTCTGGTATTTCCACCATTGAAGCTAGAGTCGCTAAGGCATCAACGAACTGATTCTTGTTTCTCGACAAGTAATTGAACTCGATCTCCGCGAACTCTTTGGTCAGTGCTTCCAAATAGGCATGATAGGGCAACAGCTTCTCATCGCGAGTCTTCTACTCCCCTTTTATCTGACAGATGATCAATGCTGAATCTCCGAACACCTCTAATTCTTTTATCCCCAATTCTAACGCAGCCTCCAATGCTAGGATGCAGGCCTCATACTCTGCTATGTTGTTGGTGGCTTCGAACCCCAATTTGACTGCTAAAGGCGTGAAGGCTTCTTCGGGTGAGACTAGTAGCACTCCTATGCCATAACCTCTTCTGTTTGCAGCTCCATCGAAGTAGACTTTCCAAACCTTTTTCTTGATTTCCAGAATATCTTCGTCGGGGAACTCATCATTGAATTGGGTTGATGACGACACAGGGCAGCTTGCCAAATGGTCTGCAATGACACTTCCTTTAACGGACTTCTGCGCCAGGTACTTTATGTCGAACTCATTGAGGAGAAGTGACCAACGAGCGGTCCTGTACGATAGGACTGGTTTTTCTAGCAAATACTTTAAAGGATCCAATCGACTTATCAACAGGACTTCGAAAGACATCATGTAATGACGGAGTTTCTGGGTAGCCCATACCAATGCTACGCAAGCCTTTTCTAGCGCATTGTACTTTACTTCATAATCTGTCATTTTCTTGCTCAAGTAGTAGATGGAATTTTCCTTTTTCGACCCTTCAAGGTATTGAGCTAACATGGCTCCCGTCGCGGTTTCGGTAACCGTTAAATATAACAGTAATGGTTCACCTTGCCACGGGGGAACCAAGATTGGGGGGTTACTCAGATACTTTTTAATGGTCTCAAAGGCTTCTTAACAATCCTTATTCCATTCCTTGGAAACGCCCTTCTTAAGCAGCTTGAAAATTGGCTCGCACACCATGGTCAGATTGGCGATGAAACGACTTATGTATTGAACTCTCCCCAGAAAACCCCGGATCTGCTTTTCCGTTCTTGGTGGCTCCATCTCCGTGATAGCTTTTATCTTCCCTGGATCAACTTCAATTCCCCTTTGAGTGATCATGAAACCCAACAGCTTCCCTGCGGTGACTCCGAAGGCACACTTCTGAGGATTCAGTCGGAGGTTGTACTTCTTTGCCCTTTCTAAGAACTTCTCCAATGCCGCGAAATGTCCTTCCCGGTCTATAGATTTGACTATCATGTCGTCCACATACACCTCTACTTCTTTATGGATCATATCATGCAATAGGGTTATAGCAGCTCTTTGGTAAGTAGCCCCAGCATTTCTCAAGCTAAAAGGCATTACCTTGTAGCAATACGTGCCCCACTGCGTGATAAAAGCCGTCTTTTCCATGTCTCGAGGCGCCATCTTTATCTGGTTGTAACCGGAGAACCCATCCATGAAGGAGAGAAGAGCATGGCCTGCCGTGCTGTCCACCAATACATCGATATGCGGTAAAGGGAAATCATCCTTTGGGCTCGCAGCATTAAGGTCGCGAAAGTCAACACACATTCGCACTTTCCCATCTTTTTTAGGCACAGGCACTATGTTAGACAGCCACTCAGGGTACTCCACAACTTGGAGAAACCCGGCATCTAATTGTTTAGTTACCTCTTCTTTTACTTTCAAAGCCCATTCTGGTTTTAATCTTCTTAATTTTTGCTTTATAGGCTTTTTAGTGGGATTAGTGGGGATGTAATGTTGCACAATATCTGGATCAATGCCAGGCATGTCCTCATAAGACCATGCGAAGGCCTCTACATTGGCTTTTAGAAGTATTATCAATTTTTCTTTTTCAGCAGGTGAGAGAGTTATCCCAATTTTAATTATCCTTGGCAATTCATCTGTCCCTAGATTGATTGATTCCAATTCATCCATGTTAGGTTCGGTAACACCCCTTTTCCTTTGCTCGACGAGCTCCGGGGGGACGTCATTCCTAGGATCTATATCCATGCCATAGATATCCATAGAAGAGAGAAAGGAAACAAAACTACTATCAGGTAAGTCGAGGTCCTCGCCCTCAAGAACTTCTGCAATGGTACCCTCTTCAAGATACCAATTAAGGAGCGGCATGGCTGCATGGTGAATTAAAGAACACTCGAGATCCGATTCCTCTACAGCAAGAACCATATCTTGAAACATTGTAACCATGGCTTCCGAATCCATCTGCTCTGCCCAGTCCTCGCTCTTCTTTTTCCAATAGTCATCATTGATTGCTTCATCATCAACCATTGTAGCAGTGATGGGATACCACTCAGTAAAGAATATCTCAAACCCCGGAACTCTCGCCTTGGTTGCTTTGTCAAAGGATGGTTCGGGAAATCCACAGAATAGAAAGTCCTCCCCTTCCTTAACAAAGTAACCATTCAAAGTAGGTCGGTATGGCGAGATTCGGATATCTGGCGCCCTTCCTTCTGCTTTTGCTTTGACCCTTTCTTTGCTTCTCTGCAACATCTCCATATGGTCCTTTTTGGAAGGCTCATACCCCAATCCGAAGGTATAGGTGACAATGCGGCTCTGAACGGATGCCGGTATGCCTTGCTGACGGCGTCCTAGTCCCATGCCTGGGAAGAAACTCATTTTCTTCATGATGTTCCCCACATGCAAATTGCCATAAGGGCAAAAGTCGAGAGGTATCAACTCTCTCTGTTCAGGCTCTTTTTCTATGCATTGAACATACTCGAACCCAGACAATGGTGCCCCCACGGGCTCGGGCTTGATCTCGCAAATGGGTACCCCCGACGACTTTAAGTCATAATCACCTTGAAGTGTGACGATGGCCCCTTCATAAGGGAACTTGACTTTTTGGTGCAATGAAGAAGGGACAGCCCCTGCAGGATGAATCCAAGGTCTTCCCAACAAGAGGTTGAAGCACGACGGGACGTCCAGCACTTGGAACTCCACTCTGAATTCTGTAGGCCCCATAATCAGCGGCAAAGTGACCACTCCAATCACCTCTCTACGGGTATTATCATAGGCTCTCACTGTTTGCCCGGATGGCATGAAGTCTGTTGGATCCTGTGAACCCCGAAAATTGGGCCCACAAGGGATTGAAAGAAAATGGGCTTGAAAAAGAAAAAGGAAAGGAGTCGCCACCTTATTTTTTAAAGGAAACAAGGAAAACCCTAAAAATAGTTTGTTTTAGGAAAACAATTTGAATGACTCCATAAAAAAGGAAAGGCAAAAACCAATCTTTTGAAAACCAAAGAAATCGGGGATTCGGAGGCTAAGTTATGACATGGGAAGGTTCTAGGCAAAGCCTATAGGCACCCATGTCACCCTTTCGGTCTCTCAGTTCATTTGGGCTAAATCAAGATCTTTCCATACAAAAATCAGCAAGTATATCATCACAAGAATTGCATGCATATCATATATTTCATTCATCCATCCATGCATAATAAGCACATAAAAACAGAAAAAGAAAAAGAAGAAAAGAAAACAAAAATAAACCTAGGATGCTTAGATCCTAGAACGGACTTGAGCCTCACGAAGAGCGCCTACGTACCATGCAACGAAATACATGGATCAAAGTCCACGTAGTTCGATTAGAACTAAGGTTAAATCCTAATACAAACCTATGGTAAAAACCCTAGGTTTCCTTATTTGATCAAAAGAGAATTGATAGAAAGTTTGATTTTAGGAAAGAAATCCACAAAATGGAAACCTTAATAAAAACCAGAATTTTGTTTATGAAGGAGACCTCTAATTAAACCATAGGATCATATTAAAAATTAACCCTAAATAGGGAGAAGAGAAGGGATAAGGAAGAAAGGTGAATTGGGGCACCTTCACACCCACTTACCTGAGCGCAATTACTCCAAACATTAGCCATTTCAGACATAAGCAGCCCTATTTGCCATAGGACAAATACCACACCTATTTGCACCCTTACAAGTGCTCAAAACCATGCAAAAACACTAACATGCAAATCTGGACAGAATAGTATTATGACCTAAAATCATCCACTAAGCATGCCAATAGCGAAAACAGCGAACAATAATAAGTCCTAACATATTCCTAGAACCATATCATGCACAAAAACCCTAGAACATACTAATATGCATGCAAAACTATCATGTTTACTCCATATGAAAAACATATACAGCAAACACGAAGAAAAACCAAATAAAAAAGTCTACTTTATCATGCTATATGAAAACAAACACGAAACAATGACTCTAAAACCCTAAACTCACAAATATGCTTAAAAACATACAAAACATACTTTAATCATGCTAAAACCAAACTAAACAGAAATTAAATCATGCATATTAACTAAGTAAAGCAATATAACATGATGAAAATCCTAACTCTAACATGCAATGACACTAATCCTAGCACAAGGACAAACAGGAGCACGAGAATCATAACTATGCATTAAAAACCTAAAGGACAGCCCTAAAGCATGCTAAACAGTAGATAAAAAAATAGATATTCCATGTATATTAACTAGCTAGAGTGTTAATACATGATAAAAAAGTTACCTTTAACATGCAATAAGCCTAACCCATATGAAAACCTAGTTTAAGCTTGAATAGAGAAGGAGAATACCTTAGGAAGGGCCTTCCTTTGTGTTTGTAATTGTTCGTGGCTCCTCAGGTCTTTAGAGTGAATCAAACCAACACGAATCCTCCTCTTTGTCAAAGTGGTATCACAGCAAAGAGATCAAAACTCACTCAACTTTGAAAAGAAAATAGAAAACAAAAAGAGAACAAGAGAAAAGAAAAGTGATTTTCGTCACTTTGCAGCAGCAGCAACTTCAATCGCGTTTTTGGGTATGAAAACGTTGGATTTGGACAAAGCTTGTGAAATACAAAGTTGTAGAGAATTGAATTATCTTTCTAACAAGACCAATTTCATCAAATTCTGACTTCGGATGAAAAAGTTATGATTAAAATACGACTGCTGGTTTTCAGAAAATCTGCTGCTGAATTATGACGAATTTCACTCCCTCCAAACCCTCTTCTCCTCTCCCTTGTTTAAAGACATTAAGAGAGTATTTATAGCTGAAATCTGGAGTTTCCCTTTCCTTCCTGGACTAGGTTTCCTTGGAGAATAATCAAAAGGTATTTTATAATGATAAAAGACTTCTAATCTGAATAGGAAAAGGAAATTGTCTTTTATAAAAATTGGGAGACTGACCGCTAACACGCATGCACATGTATCGTATGTGCGTACACACACTCATCACATACGTACACGTGTTAGTGTCATGATAAAAATGGCTAATTTAATAAAATAATTTTCTTTTCATTTTAACCAAAAATCTCATGCTGTGATTCGCACTAATTCTTCAAGGATAATCCGTAAATAACCATACTAAACTCATCATCAGGGCCACGGGACTTAAGTACCTCATATGCATCCATATGAACTCCAATTGACAATTTGGAGATCATTCCAAGGTCAAATGAAAAGTTTGGGACTTAAAAGACGATTATGCCCCTCAAGTCACAAAAGCTCTTATTATCCCTCAAGATCAACTCCAATTTGAACCAAAATTCATATCCATTGTCCTTGTGACTCTAGAAAACTAATGCAAGTGACTAGACTCAAAAACAAAACAAAAACATGCATGAAATGATGAGCCCTAGTAAGGTGGTGCAAAAATGGGGTGTGACAGAAGCCCCTCATTGGCGAACAAGTTACACTTGTGAACCAATGATAAAGAACAACCCATTTTTGGCCAAAAAGCCCGGAGAAATCACACACTGATACCAACAATGATGGGAGGTTGAAAACCTGAGACTGAAATAAGGAAGTGTACTCAAGTCATGAGTATACTTAAACCACTGGGGGTTAAGAATTGATAAGAGAAGCATATTCAAGCCACTACGAATGAACATACTTTTGAAACGGAGAAATATATTCTAGTCACGAATATATTTAACCAAGTGATGAGAATGAGATCTGAAAAGTACGTTCAAGTGATGAACGTACCTTGGAAATGGAGAAGTATATTCAGGTCACGAATATATTTAACCAAGTGAGTGACAAAATATCTGAGAAGTATACTCAAGTGATGAGTATACCACTGAAATGGAGAAATATATTCAGGTCACGAATATATTTAACCAAGTAATGTGAGAATGAAATCTGAGAAGTATACTCAAGTGATGAGCATACCATTGAAATGGAGAAATATATCCAAGCGATGGATATATTTTACCAAGTAATTTGAGAATGAAATCTGAGAAGTATACTCAAGTGGTGAGCATACCATTGAAATGGAGAAATATATCCAAGTGATGGATATATTTAACCAAGTAATCTGAGAATGAAATCTGAGAAGTATACTCAAGTGGTGAGCATACCATTGAAATGGAGAAATATATCCAAGCGATGGATATCTTTAACCAAGTAGGATAAGAATAATCTGAGAGGTGTATTCAAGTGATGAGTGTACTTTTGAAATGGAGAAATATATTCAGGTCACGAACATATTTAACCAAGTGATGAAAAAGATGTTGAGAAATATACTCAAGTGATGAGTATACTTAATGATTAAAAAAGACTGAGAAGTACGTTCAAGTGATGAACATACTTTTGAAATAGAGAAATGTATCCAAGTGATGGATATATTTAACCAAGTAAGCTGAGAAATACACTCAAGTGATGAGCATACCATTGAGATGGAGAAATATATCCAAACGACGGATATATTTAACCAAGTAAGATAAGAATAATCTGAGAAGTGTACTCAAGTGATGAGTACACCATTGAAATGGAGAAATATATTCTAGTCACGAATATACTTAACCAAGTAAGTGACAAGTATGTTTAAGTGATAAACATACCATTGAAATAGAGAAATATATCCAAGTGATGGATATACTTAACCAAGTAAGTGACAAGTATGTTTAAGTGATAAACATACCATTGAAATAGAGAAATATATCCAAGCGATGGATGTACTTAAGCAAGTAAGATAGAGAATAATCTGAGAAGTATACTCAAGTGATGAGTATACCATTGAAATGGAGAAATATATTCAAGTGATGAATATATTTAACCAAGTAAGTGACAAATATTCTGATAAGTATGTTCAAGTGATGAACATACCATTGAAATGGAGAAATATACCCAAGCGATGGATATACTTAACCAAGTAAGTGGCAAAATATCTGAGAAGTATACTCAAGTGATGAGTATACCATTGAAATGGAAAAAATATACCCAAGTGGTGGATATACTTAACCAAGTAAGTGACAAATGATCTGAGAAGTATGTTCAAGTGATGAACATACCATTGAAATGGAGAAGTGTACCCAAGCGATGGATATACTTAACCAAGTAAGTGACAAAATATCTGAGAAGTATGTTCAAGTGATGAACATACCATTGAAATGGAGAAATATATTCAAGTGATGAATATATTTAACCAAGTAAGTGATAATGAGGATCTGAAACTAGGAAGCATATTCAATGGGCGAACATGCTTTTGAAATGGAAGAATATATTCAAGTGATGAATATATTCAACCAAGTATGATAGAAAATGAGAATTTGAAACTGAGAAGCATATTCAAAGGGTGAATACACTTTTGAAATGGAAAAATATATTCAAGTGATGAATATATTCAACTAAGTAGGATAAAAAATTAAGATTTGAAATGAGGATATATGATCAATTTATCAAGATTGAACAGGCATGGTGCAAGAGGAAAGTGACTTAACACATTGTCACTTGAGTTGGCATGACACAGGGGAAATATATTCAACCCTTTTGAACATAAAATCAATCAAGGAATTGATTTCAAGATGGAATTTGATTAATTTTAAGCTCAAAAAGTGTTGAATATCTCATTTGGAAGGAGGTTTGATCACGCGTCAAGGCGAGACAAAGCGAGAAGCAAAACCAAAACAAAGTGGCTTGGGTGACCACCAAGCCTCGGGAGGCTAGCCGCCCAGGCCTGGGTGGTTACCCGAGCCCAAAGTGGAAATCCCACTTTGAATAGGAAACTTCCTATTCTAATGGGTTTTTTCCTATTTGAACTTGGATTTGTGACCTTTTCCCTATAAAAACACATCCAAGAGGTTCCTAAACCTACTTGTATTCATTCATTAGAAATTATGGAGGCTCTAGACAAATTTTTAGGAGGGTTTTTGAGAGTTATGAGTGCTGAAGCAAAATCTGAGTTCAAGTGCTTTGGTTTGGATCCATTGCTCTCCTTGAGGCATGTGAGGCTTGAAACGAACCTCTTGACTGCTGCTACATATTTTTGGGATCCTCAAGTTAATGTGTTCCGCTTCAACTATGAAGAACTGTGCCCAACCATGGAGGAATTCTGTGCATTGTATGGAGTTTCAACGGTAGGTCCTTTCATTCTCCCTACTCCTCGCCCAAGCTTTCTTACTTCTTTCTCCAATCTACTTGGGATTCACCCACAATATGCCTCTACGTTTGTAAAGGACCATATGGTAGACTTGATGAAATTGGCAACCTCTTTTTTAGCTTATGATAGTAAAGGTATTCTGAATTTTACCTTTCCTATTAAGCATGCTCTTGCCTTTTGCCTCATTGGTCGTTTTCTTATTTCCACTGGTACTCCACATGTTCCCATTCAAATCTGTGACTTGATTCCTTTCCTTGCCAAGGGCCATAACTTGATTCCCATGGTGCTAGCTGAAACCCTGAATGGTTTGGATAAAACTCATGAGGACCCAAAGGTTCCTTTAGGAGGTAGCCCCATTCTACTGCAGATGTGGTTGCTTGAAAGACTGAATTTCTTGTCACCAGTTGCCATTACACCATACAAGCCCCAGCATTACTGCCTTCGCCGCATTGAACTACCTGGGCAATTTTCATTGAGAGATTGGCTAGGTTACTTCCAAACCCTTTCTTGGAGGAGTGTCAAGTGGTTTGTATTCATATGGGGCTGCAGTGACCAGGTGCTTCTGCGGACTTCTGGATGCGCCATGGTGAGACTCATAGGACTGAGGTCTACTTCTTTTTATTGGCCTTCAAGGGTTCTGCGTCAGATGGGCGCCATGAAAACTATACCCACTTCCTTGAAAGGTGACTATCCTGTGGTGCCCGCGGGTCTTTCTGTAGTGACTTAGGCGAAGGACCGATGGCCTAGCAAGTTGATACTAACCCAAGTTACGAATACTGATGGTCCGTATATGATGAGCTCAGAGTATAAGGAATGGTTGAAAAGCAATTTAGGTGAGAGAGAGACTACTCGAAGAGAAAGGATTTTTGGACTTATCAAGAACAATGAACTTGGATCTTGCAGAGAAGATATTATGGAAGCAGTGACAACAGCTTATGAACATGACTTCAGGAAGAAAAGAAGACATGAAAGAGAGAAGAAAGCTGAAGAGCGAGCTGCAAAGAAGCCCAAGAAAAACTGAAGACTCAATAGAATAGGATATTTATGGCATATTTATAGTTCTTTTACTTAATACCAATGAATTGCTATGTCAATCAATTTTAGTTTTGAATAAATTGCCAATAATAAATCAAATTTGGGATTTTCTTGTTTGATTTAGACCGCACCCAAGGTAACTTTATGGGTTGCCTACGTATCTCCATGGTTTTTTTTCTTCTTTTTTTTTTGTTTTTTTTTTTTTGTTTTTGAATGGAGAATCAGGTCTTACGTAGTTCTTATGCCTTAACTTTTGCCTAGGCCGCCCTTACAGGTTTTCAACCTAGCAGGCTTCAAACATGATATTTCTTCAATTGATCCAAATTAGTTGGACGAGCGAACTCAATTCCATCTAAATTCATGAGGCGAACAGCCCCTGCTGGCAATATCTCTTTGATAATGTATGGCCCACCCCAACTTGGCTTGAATTTTCCCCGCGGATCGAACACTGGAGCTCTGATTTCTTTCAGCACTACATCCCCTTTCTTTAGACCTCGATCTTTGACATGCTTGTTAAATGCTCTGGCAACTCTCCGTTGATACCCCTGAACATGATACAGCGCCCTTAAACGCCTTTCATCCAGCAAAGCTAACTCATCATAGCGGCTCTTAACCCAGTCCACTTCTGTTATCTGGCTCTCCACGGCAACTCTTAGTGAAGGAACTTCCAATTCAACTGGCAACACGGCCTCCATTTCATAAACTAGAGAATAAGGGGTAGCCCCTGTTGACGACCTTATTGATGTTCTATAACCCCATAGAGCCAATGGCAACTTCTCATGCCAGTCTGTGTGTGAGTCCGCAGTCTTCTGTAGTATCTTCTTGATGTTCTTGTTAGCTGCTTCCACCGCTCCATTAGTCTGAGGACGGTATGGTGACGACAGATGGTGGGCTATGTGTTAGAGTTATGCCCTAGAGCCAATCATAGAGATGATTGTTTAGGGATAAAGGAACAATCATTTGATTTCATTTATGTATGTCACATTTATTATTGATTTAATAAAAGGGCTTATTCTATTATGTTTGTATGCATCATTTATATTTACATAATATGTCCAAGGAGTTAGAGTTGAGAATATTGAATTACAAAGAGTTGTAATTATGAGACTGTAAATATATCTCTGCACTAAACTCCTAAATCATTCCTAGTTGAAGGTTCACTATGATGGACAGTAATGAACCATAGGACTAGCACTTGTTAGGTTGACTCTATAGGAGGATAGCTGGTCTCAAGCTATTTGTGTGGACACACTACAACCAACAGGTGGGTGCCTGTTAATAGAATAGGTACACTGAATGTGACCAAAGATTTGAGATAAACTGAATGGAGTTTTAACCTGCCTGTCAATCAGTTTCTCAATGTTATAGTGGTACAAGTAATCCTTAGACCTGAGACACCATAGTTACCTTATGCATGTAGCTTTAGAAGTTTGATAACACTAAGTGCAGATTCTATTCATGGGTCTGTAAAGGTGTTCATTGGCCCTATTGCTATGTGTATGAAGGCATGTGAGTGATCAACAAGGAATCCATTACTCTCAGGAAAAAGAGAGAGAATGTCTCATATAGCATTCATAATATAACTCATTCAGTCCATGGCCATGGCAGTGTGAATATGGAAAGGAGTTTCCATAAGTTCATCATTGAGTTGATATTTATGAATGAGTATAAAGTAATTGAACTAGGGACTTGACAGACTTCCATGTCCTATTAGTTCAATTGGAGACATTGTGTAAATGGAAGGATGCAATTGTAACCTATAAACTATAACAGAAGGGTTCTTTGATAGATACATATTCACTTCATTAAGGACGACACCATGAACCATATGCTAGGTGTTATTCATGGTTAGTAGAAGCCCTAATTGATATAAGTGAGTTATAATCAATTAGGGAATTGGAAGGAGTTCCAATTAGACCCTAAATGGAAAGAGTTCCATTGTGCACACCTCGTGCTATTCCTACTACTTGATGATGTGAACCCAATGGGTCACACACTGATCATGCAAGATGAGCTTTAAAGTCTATGAGAGAAAGGGTATGAGTGCATAAAGAATAGTTCTTTGAGGCCTATTTATATTTGATATAATTAATAGGGGTTATTGTGCAATTTAGAGAAATTGCATCACACCCTAATAGGGTTTCCCCCTAGGGCCGGCCCCCTTAGTGTGGACTATATAAGCCACACTATGATGTGTGACATCATCACAAGTTGAAATCCCAAGGGGCTGTCCAGATTTTCCAGCCCCCTCTCTCTCTCTCCTCTCTTCTCCTACACTAGCAACAACAAGGGAAAAGAAGGAAAGGACTTGAAGCTCTAGCTAGGTGTGGATACCGTTGGAGGCAGCACACTTGGGCTGCTCATTCACCGCTGTCCGGAATCAAAGCTTGGAGCAAAAAGGAGAAGACTAAAATTCTGTAAGTGTTCTAACCCTCTTCATAGCTAGGGTTTGATTTTGTATATGCATAGTTAGATTCATGGGCTGTGGAATCAAAGGGAAAATTTTTATATTCCGCACTTCTATTTTTCCCTCTTGTATGATTCCCAACAGTGGTATCAGAGCCATGGCTATGCATAATACAAAATACATATGGGCTGGAATTTATGGTGTAGTTGAATGATTCAAAAATCTGGAGAATTTTTACTGCAGAATTGTTCTTCTCTCTGGCCGAACCTAGGGTTTGGAACCCTAGGTCTATTCTTCTTCTACTCCTCTTCTAAATCATGGTTAAGGGTAACCATTGATGCAAAGGTTGTATAGGGTTTGAATTGGAAGAAGAAGAAAAAGGAAAACTGGGTTTTCTGAAGAGGGTCGAATCTGGGTTTTAGAACCCAGAGGTTCTTGCAATTAAATTCAATCAAAGCTTCTGTATTTTTGATGCAAATCCATTGTAGGATCATTATATATCATGTGTATATGATTTTCTTTAAGTTTCAAAAAGGTTTTGATGGAAAAAGATTCAAAAAGTTTGAAAATTTTTCATGAACAGCATAGCAGATTTTCTCTGCAGAAAAGTCATCAATGGAGTTTTGATTAGAACTTGAGTTAGGGAACTCCAAATTGCATGAAACCAATTGCATTAGTTTCCTAAGACATGTAGGATAATGGGAAAATTCGTTTGGTAGCCTAATTCATTCATCTAGCTGGGTTTTAAATCAATTTCTGACCATGGACAGTATGCTGTCAAATTCTGGGCAGCATACTGTTGTTTTAATTGTTTAGAACAATTGGTGATCATTCGATCATCCAAACCTCTTCTAGAAGCTTAGTATTTCATGTAGGGACATGATACAAAAGCTGGTTTCAATGGAGGAGTCGAATTGATAAGGATTTAGAAGCTATTGTGACCTTCAAGGTCTGCAACAATGGCTCCAGCAGTGGGTTTTGGAAACCCTGATTGTTCTTGATGATGGCAGCCACTTCCACCACTTCTCACGTGTCCAGAGGCTTGTCCCACACCCCTAGGATGTTCTCCCATGGCTGCCCATGGCCTCCCACAGTCGTTGGTGGCCATGGCAGCCTAGCCAAGCTCAGGCAGCCGTCTTGGTAGTGACGGCTGCATAGAGTTAAGGATGAAACCCTAATTTTGAGTTAATGATGAAACCCTAATTTCATTATGGCATTAATTAAAACCCTAATTGGAATATTAATTACCTTTATTAAGAGTTAATGATTGGTCATTAAATGACCAATCATGGTTATTAATTGTTAGGGCATAATTAATACCATAAATGATGTCTAGGGTTAGGGTTTTGGAAACCCTAATTAGTGTAATTAATTAAGGGTAATTAATACCCTATTTGGCATTAATTAAACCCTAATCCCTTTTATTAAATACCATATGAACCTAGGGTTTTAATGATTGGACATTAAATGACCAATCATAAGGAATTTAATGATTAGGGCTTGCATTTAGGGTTTAGGGTTATGCGTTTAGGGTTTAGGGTTTTAGGAAACCCTAATACACTAATTCATCATTTAAATGATTTTATTTAATTCCCATGTTAATTATTTAATTAATATTGATTAATTTTATAATGTTTTAAATGGTTTAAAATACAATTGGGGATTAAATTAAAATCTGGAAATTCTTAATTAAATGAAATTGATTTGTTTAATTAAGGAAACCCTAATATTGGATATTAGAGTTATTTTAGGAAACTTTATATGTTTAAATTAATTTGATTAATTGAAACTAAAATGTCTTAAATGTTAAGACTTTATTTAATTCTGGATATTTTTGTTAATACCTAATAAGATTAGGATGCATTAATGAGATTAATGTAAATCATTCAAGAGAATTACCATAATGCCCATATGTTTTAATGCTTACAGTTTTTCTTTACATTATGCAATGAGATTGTATGTATGTGTTTGGATGATGATTATGGACTATACCCTTTAAACCAATTGTGATTGGCCGTCTTATGAATGGGATGTTATTATTTACAAGAGTTGTAATTTTATTAAGGTGATGTAATTTATTTGGGGCTTGCATGCCACCTTCCTTCTCCCTCTCTCTCTATCATTCTCTAATGTACCCCACATTCCCCTTATGTATCCTTTTCTTTAAATTATGTAAATGTTATGTAATCAAGAGCGCACTAAGGAGCATGGTGGACCCAAAGGAGCATGATAGAGCCCAACAAGCCAATGGTGGAGACCATCAAGCCAAGGGAGCAGATTGAAGGACTTGAAAGCTTAGAGAAGTGTTTCAAGACAGCATGCATGTTTCGAATGTGTTATTTTACGATCACCTACACCCACCTTAGACCTTGGATTCAATCTATTGGCTTGGATTGAATCCTCTCAAAGTCCATAATCATCATAGTGGGAGCTTTTAATGAGATTAATAGTGATAGCTCCAAATCCATAGATCGTTATATGTCTCTTCTTAGGGACTAATATCGATAAGTGCATTATTATTATTTTATGCTGTTCAATTTTTATTTATATGCATGAGATGTATGTTAATTTGATGAGACCCTTAAAAACCCCTCTCTTTTAATATTAAGTTGGAAATGGAGAATACATTAGGGAATGGATTCTTCATTGCCTTCCATCATTATAGGATCATCTAACGTCCCTTAATGTGGGTACCTGGCTGCAGACATGTAGGAGCTACCTATATTAAAGACATTACTTGAAACTATCACATATATAGATATCATGGGGTGCCCAAGCTGGTATATACCAAGAAACTAACATGTGAGGTATATATTTGGTGAAACATACCTGTGTGAATGATGGGCTTAACTTAACTAGGGAAGTATTCCAAGAAACTAACATGTGAGGAGTATGTACCCTAGAGGCAAAACGATTGGAATTTGCTTATGAAGCAATAGACAAAGAGTTGTCTTCTTACTGTGGGTTAGAAGTCAAGAAACTAACATGTGAGGCTTCTAGGTCACAGTGGGACCCCAATCCCCATTAGGAATGAGATTCCCGAATTCCATTAGAGGGTGTATGGAATTTGATAAAATAGTGGGAGGTACCATATGATTAAAGACCCGATCATTATGGATTAAAAATGAAATCTGATTTTCTGTTTTAATTTTCTGTATGTAGATCACCGTAATGGCTCACCGCAACCCGTTATCCAACATTTTGGAAACCAACCGTTTAACTGGACCTAATTATCTTGATTGGTTAAGGAATTTAAAAATCGTTTTGAATTCTGAAAATATTACCTATGCACTTCAAAGTCCACTTCCCAATGCTCCTACTGAGGCTGCAACTCGGCAAGAGAAAGACGCTTATCAGAAGCGCATGGATGATGATCTTATGACGAGATGCTATATGATGGTGTCTCTAAGTCCTGAGCTTAAGAAGCAATACGAGTCCATGGGAAGTGCACCCGAGATATTTATCCACATACAAGAGTTGTATGGCAAAGAGTTCTTGCTTGAATGTGATGAATGGGTTGAAGTTCCTGCTTCCAATTCTATACTCAAGCCTAAAGGCAAGGGAATAAGAAAGGGTAAGAGTACCCAAAGGAAGAGGAAAGTAAAGGGATCTGTTTTTACTGCGGCAAAGATGGGCATTGGAAACGTAACTGCCAAGAGTATCTGGATACTCTAAAGAACCAACCTTCGGAAGGTATGGATTATGCTCTTATACTTGAGACTAACATGAGTGTTAGCTCTGCTTCCACTTAGGCACTAGATTCTGGTGCGAGTTCTCATATTTGTAATTCCATGCAGGACCTAGTGGGAAGTAGAAGGCTGAGTAAAGGAGAAGTAACCCTACGAGTGGGAAATGGAGCAAACGTTGCTGCATTAGCCGTGGGGACTTGCTGCTTGACTTTGCCTAGTGGGAGTAGTTTAGAATTATCAGGCTGTCTTTATATTCCAGAAGTTATAAGAAACATTATTTCTATTTCAGTATTATCTAAACAAGGATTTAGGTTTGTTTTTTAGGAGAATAAATGTTCTTTATTTAAAAATGAAGAGTTCATTACTTCTGGAGTTTATGTGAATGGCCTTTATTTTCTAAACTTTATTGCAAATGTTAATTGCATAGAGCATGATAGCTCTAAATTGAATGCAAACAAACCCAAGAGAACAAGAGATGAAGAAAACTCCGCATATGACTGGCACTTGAGACTAGGTCATATCAGTGAGAATAGGATTAACAAGATGTGTAAGGATGGACAATTGGGTCCATTGGTTTCTATGCCCTTTCCAACTTGTGAATCTTGTTTACTAGGTAAAATGACCAAGTCACCTTTCACCGGTCACGGTGAGAGAGCAGCAGACATATTAGGACTAATACATAGTGATGTATGTGGTCCTATGAGCATACATGCTCGTGGAGGTTTCTCTTACTTTATAACCTTTACCGATGATCATTCTAGGTACGGGTATGTGTACTTAATGAAGTACAAATCTGAAGCATTTGAAAAGTTCAAAGAATTCAGATATGAAGTAGAGAAACAAACTGGTAAAAGTATTAAAGCTCTTCGATCGGATCGAGGAGGAGAATATTTAACTGGTGAGTTTTTAGATCATCTTGTTCAAGCGGGCATTCTATCTCAATGGACACCTCCTGGAACACCACAGCTTAATGGTGTGTCAGAAAGGAGGAATAGAACCTTATTGGATATGGTTAGGTCCATGATGAGTTACACTGATTTACCATTGTCCTTCTGGGGACATGCCCTGGAAACTGCAGCGTATTTGTTGAACAGAGTCCCAACCAAATCTGTCCCTAAGACACCGTATGAGATATGGAAAGGGAGAGCACCAAGCCTTATGTTAGGATTATGCCCTAGAGCCAATCATAGAGATGATTGTTTAGGGATTAGGAACAATCAATTGATTTCATTTATATATGTCACATTTATTATTGATTTAATAAAAGGGCTTATTCTATTATGTTTATATGCATCATTTATATTTACATAATATGTCCAAGGAGTTAGAGTTGAGAATATTGAATTACAAAGAGTTGTAATTATGAGACTGTAAATATATCTCTGTACTAAACTCCTAAATCATTCCTAGTTGAAGGTTCACTATGATGGACAGTAATGAACCATAGGACTAGCACTTGTTAGGTTGACTCTATAGGAGGATAGCTGGTCTCAAGCTATTTGTGTGGAGACACTACAACTAACAGGTGGGTGCCTGTTAATAGAATAGGTACACTGAATGTGACCAAAGATTTGAGATAAACTGAATGGAGTTTTTACCTGCCTGTCAATCAGTTTCTCAATGTTATAGTGGTACAAGTAATCCTTAGACCTGAGACACCATAGTTACCTTATGCATGTAGCTTTAGAAGTTTGATAACACTAAGTGCAGATTCTATTCATGGGTCTGTAAAGGTGTTCATTGGCCCTATTGCTATATGTATGAAGGCATATGAGTGATCGACAAGGAATCCATTACTCTCAGGAAAAAGAGAGAGAATGTCTCATATATCATTCATAATATAACTCATTCAGTCCATGGCCATGGCAGTGTGAATATGGAAAGGAGTTTCCATAAGTTCATCATTGAGTTGATATTTATGAATGAGTATAAAGTAATTGAACTAGGGACTTGACAGACTTCCATGTCCTATTAGTTCAATTGGAGACATTGTGTAAATGGAAGGATGCAATTGTAACCTATAAACTATAACAGAAGGGTTCTTTGATAGATACATATTCACTTCATTAAGGACAACACCATGAACCATATGCTAGGTGTTATTCATGGTTAGTAGAAGCCCTAATTGATATAAGTGAGTTATAATCAATTAGGGGATTGGAAGGAGTTCCAATCAGACCCTAAATGGAAAGAGTTCCATTGTGCACACCTCGTGCTATTCCTACTACTTGATGATGTGAACCCAATGGGTCACACACTGATCATGCAAGATGAGCTTTAAAGTCTATGAGAGAAAGGGTATGAGTGCATAAAGAATAGTTCTTTGAGGCCTATTTATATTTGATATAATTTATAGGGGTTATTGTGCAATTTAGAGAAATTGCATCACACCCTAATAGGGTTTCCCCCTAGGGCCGGCCCCCTTGAGTGTGGACTATATAAGTCACACTTTGAGGTGATGACATCATCACAAGAAGAAACTCCAAGTGCTGGCCGAAATTTTCCAGCCTCCCTCTCTCTCTCTCCTCTCTTCTCCTTCACTAGCAACAACAAGGAAAAGGTGGAAAGGACTTGACGCTCTAGCTAGGTGTGGATACCGTTGGAGGCAGCACACTTGGGCTGCTCATTCACCGCTGTCCGGAATCAAAGCTTGGAGCAAAAAGGAGAAGACAAAAATTCTGTAAGTGTTCTAACCCTCTTCATAGTTAGGGTTTGATTTTGTATATGCATAGTTAGATTCATGGGCTTGGGAATCAAAGGGAAAATTTTTATATTCCGCACTTCTATTTTTCCCTCTTGTACGATTCCCAACAGTGGTATCAGAGCCATGATTATGCATAATACAAAATACATATGGGCTGGAATTTATGGTGTAGTTGAATGATTCAAAAATCTGGAGAATTTTTACTGTAGAATTGTTCTTCTCTCTGGCCGAACCTAGGGTTTGGAACCCTAGGTCTATTCTTCTTCTACTCCTCTTCTAAATCATGGTTAAGGGAAACTATTGATGCAAAGGTTGTATAGGGTTTGAATTGGAAGAAGAAGAAAAAGGAAAACTGGGTTTTCTGCAGAGGGACGAATCTGGGCTTTAGAACCCAGAGGTTCTTGCAATTAAATTCAATCAAAGCTTCTGTATTTTTGATGCAAATCTATTTTAGGATCATCATATATCATGTGTATATGATTTTCTTTAAGTTTCAAAAAGGTTTTGATGGAAAAAGATTCAAAAAGTTTGAAAATTTTTCATGAACAGCATAGCAGATTTTCTCTGCAGAAAAGTCATCAATGGAGTTTTGATTAGAACTTGAGTTAGGGAACTCCAAATTGCATGAAACCAATTGCATTAGTTTCCTAAGACATGTAGGATAATGGGAAAATTCGTTTGGTAGCCTAATTCATTCATCTTGCTGGGTTTTAAATCAATTTCTGACCATGGACAGTATACTGTCAAATTCTGGGCAGCATACTGTTGTTTTAATTGTTTAGAACAATTGGTGATGATTCGGTCATCCAAACCTCTTCTAGAAGCTTAGTATTTCATGTAGGGACATGATACAAAAGCTGGTTTCAATGGAGGAGTCGAATTGATAAAGTTTTAGAAGCTATTGTGACCTTCAAGGTCTGCAACAATGGCTCCAGCAATGGGTTTTGGAAACCCTGATTGTTTTTGATGATGGCAGCCACTTCCACCACTCCTCACGTGTCCAGAGGCTTGTCCCACACCCCTAGGATGTTCTCCCATGGCTGCCCATGGCCTCCCACAGTCGTTGGTGGCCATGGCAGCCTAGCCAAGCTCAGGCAGCCGTCTTGGTAGTGACGGCTGCATAGAGTTAAGGATGAAACCCTAATTTTGAGTTAATGATGAAACCCTAATTTCATTATGGCATTAATTAAAACCCTAATTGGAATATTAATTACCTTTATTAAGAGTTAATGATTGGTCATTAAATGACCAATCATGGTTATTAATTGTTAGGACATAATTAATACCATAAATGATGTCTAGGGTTAGGGTTTTGGAAACCCTAATTAGTGTAATTAATTAAGGGTAATTAATACCCTATTTGGCATTAATTAAACCCTAATCCCTTTTATTAAATACCGTATGAACCTAGGGTTTTAATGATTGGACATTAAATGACCAATCATAAGGAATTTAATGATTAGGGCTTGCATTTAGGGTTTAGGGTTATGCGTTTAGGGTTTAGGGTTTTAGGAAACCCTAATACACTAATTCATCATTTAAATGATTTTATTTAATTCCCATGTTAATTATTTAATTAATATTGATTAATTTTATAATGTTTTAAATGGTTTAAAATACAATTGGGGATTAAATTAAAATCTGGAAATTCTTAATTAAATGAAATTGATTTGTTTAATTAAGGAAACCCTAATATTGGATATTAGAGTTATTTTAGGAAACTTTATATGTTTAAATTAATTTGATTAATTGAAACTAAAATGTCTTAAATGTTAAGACTTTATTTAATTCTGGATATTTTTGTTAATACCTAATAAGATTAGGATGCATTAATGAGATTAATGTAAATCATTCAAGAGAATTACCATAATGCCCATATGTTTTAATGCTTACAGTTTTTCTTTACATTATGCAATGAGATTGTATGTATGTGTTTGGATGATGATTATGGACTATACCCTTTAAACCAATTGTGATTGGCCGTCTTATGAATGGGATGTTATTATTTACAAGAGTTGTAATTTTATTAAGGTGATGTAATTTATTTGGGGCTTGCATGCCACCTTCCTTCTCCCTCTCTCTCTATCATTCTCTAATGTACCCCACATTCCCCTTATGTATCCTTTTCTTTAAATTATGTAAATGTTATGTAATCGAGAGCGCACTAAGGAGCATGGTGGACCTAAAGGAGCATGATAGAGCCCAACAAGCCAATGGTGGAGACCATCAAGCCAAGGGAGCAGATTGAAGGACTTGAAAGCTTAGAGAAGTGTTTCAAGACAGCATGCATGTTTCGAATGTGTTATTTTACGATCACCTACACCCACCTTAGACCTTGGATTCAATCTATTGGCTTGGATTGAATCCTCTCAAAGTCCATAATCATCATAGTGGGAGCTTTTAATGAGATTAATAGTGATAGCTCCAAATCCATAGATCGTTATATGTCTCTTCTTAGGGACTAATATCGATAAGTGGATTATTATTATTTTATGCTGTTCAATTTTTATTTATATGCATGAGATGTATGTTAATTTGATGAGACCCTTAAAAACCCCTCTCTTTTAATATTAAGTTGGAAATGCAGAATACATTAGGGAATGGATTCTTCATTGCCTTCCATCATTATAGGATCATCTAACGTCCCTTAATGTGGGTACCTGGCTGCAGACATGTAGGAGCTACCCATATTAAAGACATTACTTGAAACTATCACATATATAGATATCATGGGGTGCCTAAGCTGGTATATACCAAGAAACTAACATGTGAGGTATATATTTGGTGAAACATACCTGTGTGAATGATGGGCTTAACTTAACTAGGGAAGTATTCCAAGAAACTAACATGTGAGGAGTATGTACCCTAGAGGCAAAACGATTGGAATTTGCTTATGAAGCAATAGACAAAGAGTTGTCTTCTTACTGTGGGTTAGAAGTCAAGAAACTAACATGTGAGGCTTCTAGGTCACAGTGGGACCCCAATCCCCATTAGGAATGAGATTCCCGAATTCCATTAGAGGGTGTATGGAATTTGATAAAATAGTGGGAGGTACCATATGATTAAAGACCCGATCATTATGGATTAAAAATGAAATCTGATTTTCTGTTTTAATTTTCTGTATGTAGATCACCGTAATGGCTCACCGCAACCCGTTATCCAACATTTTGGAAACCAACCGTTTAACTGGACCTAATTATCTTGATTGGTTAAGGAATTTAAAAATCGTTTTGAATTCTGAAAATATTACCTATGCACTTCAAAGTCCACTTCCCAATGCTCCTACTGAGGCTGCAACTCGGCAAGAGAAAGACGCTTATCAGAAGCGCATGGATGATGATCTTATGACGAGATGCTATATGATGGTGTCTCTAAGTCCTGAGCTTAAGAAGCAATACGAGTCCATGGGAAGTGCACCCGAGATATTTATCCACATACAAGAGTTGTATGGCAAAGAGTTCTTGCTTGAATGTGATGAATGGGTTGAAGTTCCTGCTTCCAATTCTATACTCAAGCCTAAAGGCAAGGGAATAAGAAAGGGTAAGAGTACCCAAAGGAAGAGGAAAGGTAAAGGGATCTGTTTTTACTGCGGCAAAGATGGGCATTGGAAACGTAACTGCCAAGAGTATCTAGATACTCTGAAGAACCAACCTTCGGAAGGTATGGATTATGCTCTTATACTTGAGACTAACATGAGTGTTAGCTCTGCTTCCACTTGGGTACTAGATTCTGGTGCGAGTTCTCATATTTGTAATTCCATGCAGGACCTAGTGGGAAGTAGAAGGCTGAGTAAAGGAGAAGTAACCCTACGAGTGGGAAATGGAGCAAACGTTGCTGCATTAGCCGTGGGGACTTGCTGCTTGACTTTGCCTAGTGGGAGTAGTTTAGAATTATCTGTTGGGAATCGAACAAGAGGGAAAAATACAAAGTGCGGAATATAAAAATTTTTCCTACGATTCCCAATCCCATGAATCTAACTATGCATAACACAAAATCAAACCCTAACTACAAAGAGGGTTAGAACACTTACAGAATTTTTGTCTTCTCCTTTTTGCTCCAAGCTTTGATTCCGGACAACGGTGAATGAGCAGCCCAAGTGTGCTGCCTCCAACGGTATCCACACCTAGCTAGAGCTTCAAGTCCTTTCTTTCTTCTTCCTTGTTGTTGCTAGAGGTGGAGAAGAGAGAGAGAGAGAAGAGAGCCTCCAAGGGGCTGGACGGCTAGGGTTTGTTGTGCAAGCCTATTATGCCATGTCACACATAAGTGTGACTTATATAGGTAGCCCACTAAAGGGGGCTGGCCATGGGGAAGAAACCCTAATAGGGTTATGTGTAATTACTCTTAATTGCACATTAACCCCTATTATTTGTATCAAATACAAATAGGCCCATAAAGAACTATTCTTTATTCACTAAAACCCTTTCTCTCATAGACTTTAAAGCCCTTCTTGCATGATCAGTGTGTGACCCATTGGGTTCACATCATTAAGTAGTAGGAATAGCACAAGGTGTGCACAATGGAACTCTTTCCATTTAGGGTCTAATTGGAACTCCTTCCAATTCCCTAATTGATTATAACTCACTTATATCAATTAGGGCTTCTACTAACCATGAGTAACACCTAGCATATGGCTCATGGTGTGGTCCTTAATGAGGTGAATAGTCATTTACAAAGAACCCTTCTGTTATAGTTTATAGGTTACAATTGCATCCTTCCTTCAACACAATGTCTCCAATTGAACTAATAGGACATGGAAGTCTGTCAAGTCCCTAGTTCAATTACTTTATACTCATTCATAGATATCAACTCATTGATGAACTCATGAAACTCTTTTCATATTCATCCTACCATGGCCATGGATTTAATGAGTTATATTATGAATGCTATATGAGACATTCTCTCTCTTTTTCCTGAGAGTGATGGATCCCTTGTTGATCACTCACATGCCTTCATACACATAGCAGTAGGGCCAATGAACACCTTTGCAAACCCCTGAATAGGATTTGCACTTAGTGTTATCAAACTTCTAAAGCTACATGCATAAGACAACTATGGTGTCTCAGGTCTAAGGATTACTTGTACCACTATAACAATGAGAAACTGATTGACAGGCAGGATAAAACTCCATTCAGTTTATCTCATATCTTTGGTCACATTCAGTGTACCTATTCTCGTAATAGGCACCCACTTGTTGGTTGTAGTGTCTCTACACAAATAGCTTGAGACTAGCTATCCTCCTATAGAGTCAACCTAACAAGTGCTAGTCCTATGGTTCATTATTGTCCATCATAGTGAACCTTCAACTAGGAATGCTTTAGGAGTTTAGTACAGAGATATATCTACAGTCTCAAAATTACAACTCTTTGTAATTCCATATTCTCAACTCTAACTCCATGGACATATTATGTAAATATAAATGAGGCATATAAACATAATAGAATAAGCCCTTTTATTAAATCAATAATAAATGTGACATACATAAATGAAATCAAATGATTGTTCCTAATCCCTAAACAATCATCTCTATGATTGGCTCTAGGGCATAATCCTAACAATCTCCCACTTGCACTAAAGCCAATCGACCATGTATCGCATACCTATCTTCTCAAGATGTTGGTCTTAGACATAACCAATTATGTTTTAAAGCTTTAGTCAGTAGGTCTACAAAAACTTATGTAGATAATATCTTCTGTAATGTATCTATTACCTCTTCCAATGATTCCTCTAATCACTTGGAATTGTCACTCTATGAGTTTGGACTTTTGATGAGACCGTGATTCCTATACTTGAGATATAGACCCATTGTTGTCACAAAACAAGGTGTGGGCAACTCAATGGAAGGAACAACTCTAAGTTCTAAATGAACTTATAGATCCAAACAGTCTCCTAGACAATGCGACAATTAATTCACCCTTAATAATGGAATCCACTGTATCTTTCATACAGTTCTTCCATTAAGTATTTCACCAACTAAAGTGAATATAAAATATACCCCATATGGATTATATCCAAATCCATATACCCATCTACTATGAGTTTACAATTTCCATATACAATCCAATATTCCAAATTTGAATTGATTGATAACTATTTGTAACAATTACAACATAATAGATATCAGGTTCAATACATAGTGTAAAATAAGGCTTCTTAACACTTTAAGAATCTTACTTGTGTTATCCTAGGGCACATGCCCTTGAATAATGAATTCTTATCTGAAGTAAATCAGACCTCCCTTAGAATTCTCCATGTTGAACTCCTTCAACATTTCAACTATGTTTGATGATTTGGAGATACTTAGCAATCTATATGATCTATCTCTATAGATCTTGTTGGATGCTTCTGCCAAATCTTTCATGAATTAGTTTTTCTGCAAAAACCAAAACGATTAGGATGTCATTCATATATCATTCATAATGATTAGGATGTCATCTATACTTAGGATAAAGAAAAACGATCGCACTCCCACTAACCTTTTATACACTCATGGTCCATCTATACAATGAGAGAAATCAAACAATTTGATTACTTCAACTTTATAGATGTTCTAATTATGAGAACCTTGTGGTCTATTAATAGACTTCTATAACTTACACACTTTTATGGTTTTTCACCATTTGATATAACATCTTTATATCCTTTTTGACATATCTTATATTCAAAATGTGTGTTTATAGATAACAAGATCCAAATGGATTTCAGCATAACTATTATCAAACAAGTTTCTTTATAGACAACTTTTTGCCTATGTTGAAAACATTCTTAAATAGCCAAGCCTTTTAGGTCTCTACCTGTCCATATTGGATTTAATGACTCTTAGTCATTTCTCAAGTTGATGTCAAACATCGCCTAATCATAATCAATAGGATTATCTTGGTGATCTTTATCACCAAAGAACAATTCTTTCACATTCTAATGGAGATACAATATCTCTCTTATGTTAAAGAAATATCCAATTTGATCTATGAAAAGAATGTGGTGTAATTAAAGGTTTTGCCTCAATAGGGGCAAGGGTTGGATCTTTGTTGGTTTGTGGCTTTACAAACAATTCTGTAAATTCTATCTACTTTTGCATCTTTCTTGAATGAACTCTTTCTCAAGAAAATCCAGCAATCATCCTAATGGACAACTTTTGTTCATTAGAGTAATAGAAATACTATCCCAACCACTTTTAGGATATACCACAATTCAACACTTGACCTTATTTCCAGATTGTCTACATTATGTTTCCAGACAAACGTAGCACAAGCCCAAGCCTTAACTTCTTTAAGTTGGGTTTCTTCCCATATCATATCTGATATAATTGGGACAAAACTGGAGTAAACCCTAAATTATCAATATGTAGCAATTTTAAGGTATATCCTAGATGGATACATTAGTAAAACTCATCATGGATCAAACCATATCTTAATAGGGTTCAATTCGTTCTCTTAGATTCACCATTGAGCTATGGTATTCTAAGATGAGTCTACTGTAATTGAATGCATGCTCTACATGACTATATACATCACAATGTATTAATCAAATTATAAATGTAACTCATTCACTTCACCAAGTAAAAGATGGGTTTGGTCATCTCATAACCAAGTCATAATCGTTACATTTAAATGAGAGTCTCTACATCTCTTGTATTCTTAGAATACGTTGCATTCGCTCTAATTAGTCATTTAAATTCGGAAATCAAATTTCTAGAATGTCTTAAATGACTTAGTTAAGAAATAAGTTCCCAAAATTAATCTAGCAACTCTTGCTCTATTAAAATTTTTAAAGGTAACTTATTATCTACTTAACTTTCTGCTTCGATTTAGATTATACTAGAATCCAAAAACCAAGAAGCAGAACTAACCAACAATTTAGTTTAGAGCATGAACCAAAACTTCAAAAGTTTGGTTCTTCTAGGAAGATTGATACTTTATCAAGTTCCCTTTACAATACCTTATGTTTACTACAAAATAATTATATTTCTTTGTCTTTGACTTTTCAATACTTGCTTTCCTCTATGCTTCCATTTTAAATCACATCTAGCTTCTCAAGCTATTCTATGTGATTAATCATTTTTCAAAAGAATGATTATTAATAAACAACTTTTATTACATCCTAGTCCAGAAGAAGTCCTTTACAAGTACTATACTTTATAGTATTATTTTACTCACAATACAACCTTTGTATGTGATGTAGGACATCAAAGGCACTCGCATTGACTAATTTTGCTTCTGAAACTCATTAGTCATCAATACTATCATATAGCATGGCAACAAGATGCCAATTGCGCATAGTGTCTTTTTCTTCTTAGGATGTTTTATGGAGGGCCTTTAATAAAAGGCCTAATAGCATATAAACAATCTTTTGAAATTGAGAACAATTCTCAATTTCCTAAGTCAATCAAAGAAATCGGGTTTAGTCAAACTATCAATATCCTATATATTAGGAAATAGGGGTTTTGAGGTGAGTAATTAGGTAATCTACATAAACAGAGAATTAGATTTCATTTTTATCCATAATGATTGGGTCTTTAATCATATGGTACCTCCCACTATTTTATCAAATTCCATACACCCTCCAATGGAATTCGGGAATCTCATTCCTAATGGGGATTGGGGTCCCACTGTGACCTAGAAGCCTCACATGTTAGTTTCTTGGCTTCTAACCCACAATAAGAAGACAACTCTTTGTCTATTGCTTCATAAGCAAGTTCCAATCGTTTTGCCTCTAGGGAACATACACCTCACATGTTAGTTTCTTGGAATACTTCCCTAGTTAAGTTAAACCCATCATTCACACAGGTATGTTTCGCCAAATATATACCTCACATGTTAGTTTCTTGGTATATACCAGTTTAGGCACCCCATGATATCTCATATGTGATAGTTTCAAGTAATGTCTTTAACATGGGTAGCTCCTACATGTCTGCAGCCGGGTACCCATATTAAGGGACGTTAGATGATCCTATAATGATGGAAGGCAATGAAGAATTCATTCCCCAATGACTTCTCCATTTTCAACTTAATATTAAATAAGAGGGGTTTTAAAAGGTCTCATCAAATTAACATGCATCCTATGTATCAAAATTTAAACATATAAATTATGCTATTTATAATCATACATCTCATGCTATTATAAATCATACATCGCATGTTATTATATATCAACATATATAAAGTACCATATTTTGATATTAGTCCCTAAGTGAATAGGTAACATATACCAAACTATGGTATTGGAGCTAATACAATTATCTCATAAATTAAAGCTCCCACTATGATGATTATGGACTTTGAGAGGATTCAATCCAAGCCAATAGATTGAATCCAAGGTCTAAGGTGGGTGTAGGTGATCGTAAAATAACACATTCGAAACATGCATGCTGTCTTGAAACACTTCTCTAAGCTTTCAAGTCCTTCAATCTGCTCCCTTGGCTTGATGGTCTCCACCATTGGCTTGTTGGGCTCTATCATGCTCCTTTGGGTCCACCATGCTCCTTAGTGCGCTCTCGATTACATAACATTTACATAATTTAAAGAAAGGGATACATAAGGGGAATGTGGGGTACATAAGAGAATGATAGAGAGAGAGGGAGAGGGAAGGTGGCATGCAAGCCCCAAATAAATTACATCACCTTAATAAAATTACAACTCTTGTAAATAATAACATCCCATTCATAAGACGGCCAATCACAATTGGTTTAAAGGGTATAGTCCATAATCATCATCCAAACACATACATACAATCTCATTGCATAATGTAAAGAAAAACTGTAAGCATTAAGACATATGGGCATTATGGTAATTCTCTTGAATGATTTACATTAATCTCATTAATGCATCCTAATCTTATTAGGTTTAAACAAAAATATCCAGAATTAAATAAAGTCTTAACATTTAAGACATTTAGTTTCAATTAATCAAATTAATAGAAACATATAAAGTTTCCTAAAATAACTCTAATATCCAATATTAGGGTTTCCTTATTTAAACAAAACAATTTCATTTAATTAAGAATTTCCAGATTTTAATTTAATCCCCAATTGTATTTTAAACCATTTAAAACATTATAAAATTAATCAATATTAATTAAATAATTAACATGGGAATTAAATAAAATCAATTAAATGATGAATTAGTGTATTAGGGTTTCCTAAAACCCTAAACCCTAAATGCATAACCCTAAACCCTAAATGCAAGCCCTAATCATTAAATGCCTTATGATTGGTCATTTAATGACCAATCATTAAAACCCTAGGTTCATATGGTATTTAATAAAAGGGATTAGGGTTTAATTAATGCCAAATAGGGTATTAATTACCCTTAATTAATTACACTAATTAGGGTTTCCAAAACCCTAACCCTAGACATCATTAATGGTATTAATTATGCCCTAACAATTAATAACCATGATTGGTCATTTAATGACCAATCATTAACTCTTAATTAAGGTAATTAATATTCCAATTAGGGTTTTAATTAATGCCATAATGAAATTAGGGTTTCATCATTAACTCAAAATTAGGGTTTCATCCTTAACTCTATGCAGCCGTCACTACCAGGGGGCTGCCTGAGCTTGGCTAGGCTGCCATGGCCACCAACAGCTGTGGGAGGCCATGGCCAGCCAAGGGAGAGGACTACAGGGGTGTGGGACAAGCCCTTGGACACGTGAGAAGAGGTGGAAGTGGCTGCCATCATCAAGAACAATTAGGGTTTCCAAAACCCATTGCTGGAGCCATTGTTGCAGACCTTGAAGGTCACAATAGCTTCTAAATCGTTATCAATTCGACTCTTCCATTGAAACCAGCTTTTGTATCATGTCCCTACATGAAATACTAAGCCAATAGAAAAGGTTTGGATGATCATATCATCACCAATTGTTCTAAACAATTAAAACAACAGTAGGCTGCCCAGAATTTGACAGCATACTGTCCATGGTCAGAAATTGATTTAAAACCCAGCAAGATGATTAATTCAGGCTACCAAACGAATTTTCCCAGTATCCTACATGTCTTAGGAAACTAATGCAATTGGTTTCATGCAATTTGGAGTTCCCTAACTCAAGTTCTAATCAAAACTCCATTGATGACTTTTCTGCAGAGAAAATCTGCTATGCTGTTCATGAAAAATTTTCAAACTTTTTGAATCTTTTTCCATCAAAACCTTTTTGAAACTTAAAGAAAATCATATACACATGATATATAATGATCCTACAATGATCTTCCATCATAAATACAGCAGCTTTAATTAGAATTAATTGCAAGAACCTTAGGGTTCTAAAACCCAGATTCAGCCTCCATGGTGTTCTTCTCCTTCTTCCTTCTGTTCTAGCATCTTAATCCAATTATGATGCATCTAAATGCTTGGGAACCTTTCCCTACCATGTCTAGAACATAACCCAAGTGGTGGCAACCATTGCCATGCCTTTGATCTCCATCAATAACTCAAAGTTGTGGCTATTGCATCATTCCCGAGCAAAACTGTCTTTCCAGACAGCCTGTAGTAAAAAATTCATAACTTTCACTACAGAACTCGGATTGACGCACCGTTTGTTGGGTTGGAAAGCTTATTCAAAGAGATTTCTAACCATATATGGCTCGAAAATTTTGGAGAAGAACTCTGAATTCGGCAGGCAAAACAAGATGACGGTTTTTCATGGCAACCATGAAAACTGTTCATAACAGTTTTATAAAACCCTAGTTTCCTTATTCTTCTTCTCCAAACTCAAACCCTATGCAACCTATTGCATCCATGGATACACTTAACCATCAATTAGAAGAGGAGTAGAAGAGAATTGACCTAGGGTTCCAAACCCTAGGTTCAGCCATGGAGGAAAACCAATTATGCAGAAAAATTTTCCAGATTTTTGAATCATTCAACTACACCATAATTACCAGCCCATATGTATTTTATATTATGCATAATCATGGCTCTGATACCACTGTTGGGAATCGAACAAGAGGGAAAAATACAAAGTGCGGAATATAAAAATTTTTCCTACGATTCCCAATCCCATGAATCTAACTATGCATAACACAAAATCAAACCCTAACTACAAAGAGGGTTAGAACACTTACAGAATTTTTGTCTTCTCCTTTTTGCTCCAAGCTTTGATTCCGGACAACGGTGAATGAGCAGCCCAAGTGTGCTGCCTCCAACGGTATCCACACCTAGCTAGAGCTTCAAGTCCTTTCTTTCTTCTTCCTTGTTGTTGCTAGAGGTGGAGAAGAGAGAGAGAGAGAAGAGAGCCTCCAAGGGGCTGGACGGCTAGGGTTTGTTGTGCAAGCCTATTATGCCATGTCACACATAAGTGTGACTTATATAGGCAGCCCACTAAAGGGGGCTGGCCATGGGGAAGAAACCCTAATAGGGTTATGTGTAATTACTCTTAATTGCACATTAACCCCTATTATTTGTATCAAATACAAATAGGCCCATAAAGAACTATTCTTTATTCACTAAAACCCTTTCTCTCATAGACTTTAAAGCCCTTCTTGCATGATCAGTGTGTGACCCATTGGGTTCACATCATTAAGTAGTAGGAATAGCACAAGGTGTGCACAATGGAACTCTTTCCATTTAGGGTCTAATTGGAACTCCTTCCAATTCCCTAATTGATTATAACTCACTTATATCAATTAGGGCTTCTACTAACCATGAGTAACACCTAGCATATGGCTCATGGTGTGGTCCTTAATGAGGTGAATAGTCATTTACAAAGAACCCTTCTGTTATAGTTTATAGGTTACAATTGCATCCTTCCTTCAACACAATGTCTCCAATTGAACTAATAGGACATGGAAGTCTGTCAAGTCCCTAGTTCAATTACTTTATACTCATTCATAGATATCAACTCATTGATGAACTCATGAAACTCTTTTCATATTCATCCTACCATGGCCATGGATTTAATGAGTTATATTATGAATGCTATATGAGACATTCTCTCTCTTTTTCCTGAGAGTGATGGATCCCTTGTTGATCACTCACATGCCTTCATACACATAGCAGTAGGGCCAATGAACACCTTTGCAAACCCCTGAATAGGATTTGCACTTAGTGTTATCAAACTTCTAAAGCTACATGCATAAGACAACTATGGTGTCTCAGGTCTAAGGATTACTTGTACCACTATAACAATGAGAAACTGATTGACAGGCAGGATAAAACTCCATTCAGTTTATCTCATATCTTTGGTCACATTCAGTGTACCTATTCTCGTAATAGGCACCCACTTGTTGGTTGTAGTGTCTCTACACAAATAGCTTGAGACTAGCTATCCTCCTATAGAGTCAACCTAACAAGTGCTAGTCCTATGGTTCATTATTGTCCATCATAGTGAACCTTCAACTAGGAATGCTTTAGGAGTTTAGTACAGAGATATATCTACAGTCTCAAAATTACAACTCTTTGTAATTCCATATTCTCAACTCTAACTCCATGGACATATTATGTAAATATAAATGATGCATATAAACATAATAGAATAAGCCCTTTTATTAAATCAATAATAAATGTGACATACATAAATGAAATCAAATGATTGTTCCTAATCCCTAAACAATCATCTCTATGATTGGCTCTAGGGCATAATCCTAACATTATCAGGCTGTCTTTATATTCCAGAAGTTATAAGAAACATTATTTCTATTTCAGTATTATCTAAACAAGGATTTAGGTTTGTTTTTGAGGAGAATAAATGTTCTTTATTTAAAAATGAAGAGTTCATTACTTCTGGAGTTTATGTGAATGGCCTTTATTTTCTAAACTTTATTGCAAATGTTAATTGCATAGAGCATGATAGTTCTAAATTGAATGCAAACAAACCCAAGAGAACAAGAGATGAAGAAAACTCCGCATATGACTGGCACTTGAGACTAGGTCATATCAGTGAGAATAGGATTAACAAGATGTGTAAGGATGGACAATTGGGTCCATTGGTTTCTATGCCCTTTCCAACTTGTGAATCTTGTTTACTAGGTAAAATGACCAAGTCACCTTTCACCGGTCACGGTGAGAGAGCAGCAGACATATTAGGATTAATACATAGTGATGTATGTGGTCCTATGAGCATACATGCTCGTGGAGGTTTCTCTTACTTTATAACCTTTACCGATGATCATTCTAGGTACGGGTATGTGTACTTAATGAAGTACAAATCTGAAGCATTTGAAAAGTTCAAAGAATTCAGATATGAAGTAGAGAAACAAACTGGTAAAAGTATTAAAGCTCTTCGATCGGATCGAGGAGGAGAATATTTAACTGGTGAGTTTTTAGATCATCTTGTTCAAGCGGGCATTCTATCTCAATGGACACCTCCTGGAACACCACAGCTTAATGGTGTGTCAGAAAGGAGGAATAGAACCTTATTGGATATGGTTAGGTCCATGATGAGTTACACTGATTTACCATTGTCCTTCTGGGGACATGCCCTGGAAACTGCAGCGTATTTGTTGAACAGAGTCCCAACCAAATCTGTCCCTAAGACACCGTATGAGATATGGAAAGGGAGAGCACCAAGCCTTAAACATATTAAGGTATGGGGTTGCACTGCATATGTAAAGACACATGATGCAACCAAGTTAGAATCAAGATCAATTAAATGTAGGTTTGTGGGATATCCTAAAGAGAGTTTAGGATATTATTTCTATTATCCTGATGAACAAAAGGTGTTTGTTAGTAAGTTTGCAGTCTTTCTTGAAAAAGAGTTTATTCAAGAAGGAGGCAATAACAGGAAAATAGAACTCAAAGAGTTGTCTAATGAGACACAAACCAACATTGATGCAACCCCTGTCCCTGTTGAGATAGAACCCGTTATTGTACCATGATTGTACAAAGGGTTAGTGGGAGTGCGATCACATTTATGGTCCTATAAGTGAATGACGTTCTACTTATTAGGGAATAATGTAGAGACGTTGTCAAAAGTGAAAAATTGGTTTTTCACAAAGTTTCTCCATAAAAGATTTGGAAGAAGCATCCTATATTCTAGGAATAGAGGTCTATAGAGATAGATCTTAAAGGATGCTAAGTCTCTCCCAATCGATGTACGTAGACAAGATTTTGAATGGGTTCAAAATGCATGATTTCAAGAGAAGTCTAATTCCTGTCAGACATGAAATCAAGTTGTCTAAAAGCATATGCTATGCTATGTACATGACCAGATATCAGTTTTGCTGTAAATGTTACGAGCAGATATCAGGTAGACCCAGATAAGGTATACTGGGAAGAAGTCAAAGCTATCCTTAAGTACTTGGGAAGAACTAAGGACCCATGCTTTGTCTATGGAGAAAGAAACTTAGAAATGGTTGGTATAACGGATACAGATTTTCAATCTGACGATGATGATAGGAGATCAACATCGAGGTATGATCTCACCTTAAATGGTGGAGCTGTAAATTTGAGTGCATTGCTGCATGTTTGGATGAGTAAGTTCATTGCAGAACTAGGAGTGGTTCCTGACATTGAGAAGCCTTTACTATTGCTTTTGTGACAGCAATAAGGCTAGTGCTCAAGACAAGGATCCACGGTCTCATCAAAAGTCCAAACTTTAAGCGGCGATTCCAAGTGATTAGAGAGATCATTGGAAGAGATGACATATACATATAGAAGTTTAATACAACAGAGAATAAAGAATACCCCTTCACTAAGGCTATAACCCAAGTGTGTTGGATCACCACCGACAGGATATGGGTATGAGATACATGGTGGATTGGCTATAGTGCAAGTGGGAGATTGTTAGGATTATGCCCTAGAGCCAATCATAGAGATGATTGTTTAGGGATTAGGAACAATCAATTGATTTCATTTATATATGTCACATTTATTATTGATTTAATAAAAGGGCTTATTCTATTATGTTTTTATGCATCATTTATATTTACATAATATGTCCAAGGAGTTAGAGTTGAGAATATTGAATTACAAAGAGTTGTAATTATGAGACTGTAAATATATCTCTGTACTAAACTCCTAAATCATTCCTAGTTGAAGGTTCACTATGATGGACAGTAATGAACCATAGGACTAGCACTTGTTAGGTTGACTCTATAGGAGGATAGCTGGTCTCAAGCTATTTGTGTGGAGACACTACAACTAACAGGTGGGTGCCTGTTAATAGAATAGGTACACTGAATGTGACCAAAGATTTGAGATAAACTGAATGGAGTTTTTACCTGCCTGTCAATCAGTTTCTCAATGTTATAGTGGTACAAGTAATCCTTAGACCTGAGACACCATAGTTACCTTATGCATGTAGCTTTAGAAGTTTGATAACACTAAGTGCAGATTCTATTCATGGATCTGTAAAGGTGTTCATTGGCCCTATTGCTATATGTATGAAGGCATATGAGTGATCGACAAGGAATCCATTACTCTCAGGAAAAAGAGAGAGAATGTCTCATATATCATTCATAATATAACTCATTCAGTCCATGGCCATGGCAGTGTGAATATGGAAAGGAGTTTCCATAAGTTCATCATTGAGTTGATATTTATGAATGAGTATAAAGTAATTGAACTAGGGTGTGAACCCCAGAAATTGTTAAGGCCCACAGGAGGGTTTAAAAGTCGCCAATCTGTGGACCCAGGAAAAGAGGGCCCACGAATGGGTTTGGAAAAAGAAAGGAGTCGCCACCTTATTTTTTAAAGGAAACAAGGAAAACCCTAAAAACAGTTTTGTTTTAGGAAAACAAAAGATTGACTCCATATTTAAAAATGGAAAGGCAAATGATCTTTTGGAAACCAGAGAATTCGGGGATTCGGAGGCTAAGTTACGATATGGGAAGGTTCTAGGCAAAGCCTATAGGCACCCATATCGCCCTAAACGGTCTCTTAATTTAATTGGGCTAAATCAAAGTCTTAATCACACATAAATCAACAGTTATCATCACAAGACAGCATGCATATCATTCATTCATTCATCCATATAATCATGTAAATCAAAGAAAAAACAGAAAAAAGAAGGAGGGGGAGAAAACCTAGGATACTTAGTATCCTAGGGCGGACTTGAACATCACGAAGAGCGCCTACGTACCATGTATGGAAATACATGGATCAAAGTCCACGTAGTTCGAAAAGGAATAGGGTTATAACCTAATCAAGGCCTATGGTAAACCCTAAGTTTCCTTTCAAGTAAAACATGGTAAGTTTCCAAAATAAATGATTCTCAAAAGATTTTTGGTAAAATATGGAATTTTGATAAAAGATGGAAACTTTGATTTAAAAGGTATTTTTTTATTGAAAGGATACTATAGGAATCACCATATTCCCCTATTAGGAAACAACCCTAGGGGGGGAAGAAAGGGAAAGTTTCAAAGGAAGGAAAGAAGGGTGAATTGGGGCACCCTCACACCCTACTTACCTTAAGCGAAAGCAACCTGTCAAAGTAACCACCCTATTGCATAGGGTAATTACCTTATTTGTAAGATTTCATCTCACAATAGCCAAAATAACCACCCCACATTGGTGGGGTAGTTGCACCTGTTGTACCTGTCAAAGCACCTGCAATTTCCATGCAAAACATACCAAAAATACCAACCAAACAAGCTAGATTCCAAATCAAGCCATTATCATGCCCAAACATGGGCTAACACATGCTCAAAATATCATATCAAGGACAAATAACAGATCTGGACAGAATTGAAATAAGGCTTAAAATCAACCACAAGTCATGCAACAACATGAATCATAAGCTAACTGAAGCCCTAATTCAACCCTACATGCAATGACATGCAAAAAACCCTAAAATCAACTATATGAATGCTAGAAATATCATAGTTATCAAATATGCAGCACATATATATCAACTATGAAGAAAACACAAAGAAAAACCCTAAGCTATCATGCTATATGCTACTAAACTCACACAAGGATGATAAAAACCCTAGAATCACAATTGTGCTAAAAAACACATTGAATAACTTTAAATCATGCAAAGCCCATCATAGACATCATGCTAATCATGCATATTAATCAATGGAAGCATCCACACATGAGAAAAATACAAGCTTGCACATGAAATATAGCTATTCTAAACTCAATTTCAGCACTAAGGAAACCCTAGAATCCCAAACATGCAGCAAATCACATGGAACATCATCCTAGCATACTAAACAGCCCATAAATATTATCCTAATCATGCATATATTCCAATGGAAGCAACAAAACACAATAAAAACATAAGCTCTAATATGCCAAAGAGTTATTTCATGCAGAAAACCATTTTAAGCACCTAAGAAACCCTAAAGTCCCAAACATGCAGTAAATCACATGGAATAACATCCTAGCATACTAAACAGCCCACAAATATGATCCTAAACATGCATGGAAGCAACAAGACATGATAAAAACACAAGCTCTAATATACCAAAGAGTTATTTCATGCAGAAAACCATTTTAAGCACCTAAGAAACCCTAAAGTCCCAAACATGCAGTAAATCACATGGAATAACATCCTAGCATACTAAACAACCCACAAATATGATCCTAAACATGCATGGAAGCAATAAGACATGATAAAAACACAAGATTTGATATGCAATCATCCTATTCTATGCAAAAACCCTAACTTTAAAAGAGAGAAGAGGAGGAAGGGGGGAATACCTATGGTGAAGTATCCTTTTGCTGCTGTAGGGAGTCCTCCTTCTCTTGTGTACTGTTGGGAGTTCCTTCCTTCAAGCCTTCAAGCAATGCTCCAGCCCTCCTCCAAGCTTTCTCTCACACTCTCTCACTCAAAGTATAGGTTAAACTACCCTAAGGATGGCTGCCATAGCCTCCAAGTCTCTCCAAAGTGCCTCCAAAGTGTCCCCCTAAAGTGCCTCCAAGTGCCTCCAAAGTCCCCCTATTGCTGAAGTATAAGGGGGTATTTATAGGGATTGAGGGAAAACCCTCAATGGTTGGGATTAAAACCCTAGGGATTGATCCAAGGGCTCTTAGAGGTTCCCTTGGGGCTCAAGTAGGTCAAAAAGGGCTGAAATTAGGGTTAAATGGCGGCTAAAGGCGAGCAAATCCGAGGAAATAGGGAAGGAGCCGCGTCAAAGCTCAAAATAGGAAAGTGGCTCGGGTGACCACCTGGGGCTGGGCGGCTAGCAGCCTGGGCCCAGGCGGCTAGCCGCCCAGGCCTGGGTGGTCACCCGAGGCTATGTCAGCTTCAGCCCAAATTTGACCCCTTCGACTTCCAAATGTGTTTTAGGGTTCAAATTAACTCCGATTTTGACGAAACGAAAGCCAAAACGACCGTGTTTCGAAGGGGAATGTAATTTGAGTCACTTGAGGGCAAGAAACCCTAGCCATGGCTGCATGGTTGAGTCCTACAAAGGTGGTTAACCGCTATGCCTCACCATTGCTTAGCTTAGGTATGCACATAGGGTTGCACCGAATGCTTTCCAATTGGAAATTCAACCTCCCTAAACACATTTGGGGATGAAATTAAGACTAATCAAGGTCACATGAGTAGTCATAGAGTGAAAATCATAAGCCGATTCGAGCTAACCCGAAGTAGGTCTCTTAGCCAACCTGAGCCTTGTTGAGCCATTCTTATCCCGAACCTTCAATTCATCGAATTGAACCCACAAATACCTCAAATGCAATCATATAAACTCCAATTGACAACTTGGAGATCATTTCAAGGTCAAATGGAAAGTTTGTGATCAAAAAGACGATTATGCCCCTCAAGTCACAAAAGTTCTTATTAACCCTCAAGATCAACTCCAAATCGAACCAAAATTCATACACACCATCCTTAGGACCCTAGAAACTCAATGCAAAAGACTAGACTCAAAAAGGGAAACAAAAAGACACATGCAATGACAAACCCTAGCTAAGGTGGCAAAAATGGGGTGTGACAGAAGCCCCTCATTGGTGAGCAAGTTTCACTTGCAAGCCAATGACCAAAAGAACAACCCATTTTTGCCCGGGGAATTGACTTCATCAAGATCCACTGGGGAAAAGAGGGTGATCATATCATTGAATTCTTCGAATTCATCATACACAAGCACAAAGGTACTCTTCATAAGTTCTACAGAACTCTTCTCATACTGTATACCAGTTTCACTGGGGAACAAGATGAGGTATCCACAGGTTACATCGAACTTCGTTCGATGAAAGGTCTTCCAATTCTATGCCAGTGACAACTGGCGAATGGTACGAGGTAACATTATGCCATCAAGGCCATCCCAAAATATGAGAAAGATACATCCTTCTCACATTCAAACCGTCAAGGTTATTACTCAATTATCAAGGTAATCACATCCCATACTGCACCAGTGACAACTGGTGAATAATACGAGGTATCCATAGCTTACATCGAACTTCGTTCGATGAAAGGTCTTCCCATACTATGCCAGTGACAACTGGCGAATAGTACGAGGTATCCATAACTTACATCGAACTTCGTTCGATGAAAGGTCTTCCCATACTGTACCAGTGACAACTGGTGAATAGTACAAGGTATCCATAGCTTACATCGAACTTCGTTCGATGAAAGGTCTTCCCATACTGTACCAGTGACAACTGGTGAATAGTACAAGGTATCCATAGCTTACACCGAACTTCGTTCGATGAAAGGTCTTCCCATACTTTGCCAGTGACAACTGGCGAATAGTACGAGGTAACACCATGCCATCAAGGCTATCTCAAAATATGAGAAAGATACATCCTTCTCATATTCAAACCATCAAGGTTATCATTCAAATATCAAGGTAAATCACATAACACGAGAAAGATCACGTCCTTCTCTTGCTCAAGTCAATCGAGGTAAACACATACCACAGGAAGCCGTCAAGGCTATCTCAAAACATGAGAAAGATACATCCTTCTCATATTCAAACCATCAAGGTTATCATTCAATTGTTAAGGTAGTCACATAGTACGAGGAAGGTCACAACCTTCAATCAGGGTAAACACATACCATTGGGAAAGATCGCATCTTTCAAGTCATCAAGGTAAACATAGGACGTGAGAAAGATTGCATCCTTCTCATATCAAACTCTCAAGGTGAACACATAGCATGAGAAAGATCGCGTCCTTCTCATAATCAAACCATCAAGGTCAACACAAGTCATGGGGAAAGATTGCATCTTTCAAATCATCAAGGTAAGCATGTAATCATGAGAAAGATGGCATCTTTCTCTCACTAAGTCATCAAGACAAAGGTAAGCTTCTACTCACCAACACACAACAAGTTCACCAAGTCATCTCACATGGAGGCTATTCATGCCTCAACTCAAACACCAACTCATATAGGAGACACAATTATCTCATGAAAGCAATCACTCACATGCAAATAGGGAAGGTATCTTTATCCCAAATGACAACAAATCATAGTGACATAGGAGGGAATTCATCCCTAACAATCAAAATCATATGCATAGAGAGGGTTGTTCAACCCTACTAGCATGCCATGCCCTTACAAGGGCCATCAATGCAATCTCTTTCAAATCATTTCATGTCAAACAATGTCAAGATATTCACTCATTTTTCAACTCAAAATAAGCTTGAGATTTCATCTCAAAGAGGGTTCAAAAGCGCGAATAGGCGAGCAAAGGCCAAACGGGCGCAACGGAGCGAGCAAGGGGGGGTGACCACCTGGCTGCTGGTGGCTTGCCGCCCAAGCCCAGGTGGCTTGCCGCCCCATGCTGGGCGGTTACCCGAGGCTAGGGTCCTCAAAATTCTGGGTTTTTAAACCCTTGACCCCCATTTGTGCTCACACTCACCCAATTTCGAAAATTGAGAGTTTCTCTCTCTAGAAACTCATTCCATCTTCTCCAAACACTCACAAACACATTCTCAATCAAAGTTTCACTTGCAATTCAAGTTGTGTGCATGAAATAGCATCAAGAACAAGTCATTCAACAACAAAAACAAGCATCAATCATCAAGTTGCAAGATCAAATTCATCATCTTCCTTATCAAACCCATTTTTCTCACATACAAGCTCAACCATCAACAATGGCTTCTAGCAATGATTCCAACATCAAGTATCCATATTATGTGATCAAGAATACATACAAGGCACCAATCTATGATGCATCCCAAGACAAGGTGTTGCTTGAACCTAAGAAGCATCTCTCCTACCTCCATTCCCAACATGAGGTTAGTTCTTCCCAACTTAACATGTTTATCTTGAAATTTTGATTTCTATTGGATAAAATGCATTCCCATGATCTTCTTTTGATTGTTTCTATCATTGTTAAGCCAAGTTCATTGATTTGGCAAGGATTGAATGTGCAAAAAGCTTGTTTCCCAATGCTTGAGAAAAGATGCCCACAAAGCGTTTGATAAAATGCCAAAGAGACAAAAACATGTTTAATTCTTGAAAAATCAATTGGTTTTCATTGTAGTACAAAGTCATATGGTTTTGGCAAGGATTTGGTACACAAAAATCTTTCATTTCAATGCTTGAAAACAAGTCACACACCAAGTGTTCGATAAAATGCCCGAAAGGCAAAACCATGTTCAATCCTTACAAAATCAATGAATTTGAATACACAAAGTCATGGGCATTCATTTCTAATTCATTTCATGAATCAAAACCCATATTTTAAAACTTTTGGAAAACCATTTGAAATCAATTACCAATGTATGCCCAATATCTCTATGTTTTCTATGCTAACTCAATACACAATCTTTTGACATAGCCCGACTTCCAAAGTCTCCGTACAAGGACATCAATAAAGGGGCTCATCTCATGGTGGAGATATATGGAACATGCCCAACCACGTGCTCGCAAGATAGTAAAGAAGGCGGGTTTTGGGCCCTTCCTAGATGCTCTATGGAACGAGCAATGGGATAGGCAAGCATTGTTTTGCCTTGACAGAGCTATGGTGGGACACCACCAACACTTTCCATTTTAGCTTCGGGGAGATGACCATGACTCCTAAGGACTTTACCATGATAACTGGGTTGAGCTTGAAAGGCAAGCGCTTGGAATACTAAGAGCAAGCCAACATGGACCAGAACTACATAGTAGCTCTACTCGGGGTTGAAGCGGAATTAAGCCCAAAAGGTGTGCGCCGTACTTGGCTCTACAATACCTTTGCCACTGAGGAAGAGAGTGAGGGGACGGATCCCAAATACATTGTGAGAGCTTTCTTGCTCTACATGATTTCATGCACCTTCTTTGCGGGCACCAATGACATGGCTCGACTTGAGTTGCTAGCTAGCATGGAAGATGTGAACAAAATTGGGAGATACAACTGGGGTGGAGCTGCTTTCGCAAACATGTATCGCTCCATGACTGACATGTCCCGAGGAGTTGCAAAGAACTTTGGGGGACTTCCTTTCGTTTGGGAGGTAACAAAGAACATTCAATTCTCTATTATTTCCCGAAACTTAACACATACATGATTTCCTCTATATTTTTGATTTTCCACAGATATGGTACTACGAGTACCTGAACATGTGTCGCCCAACTCTTGCTAGTGATGCCATGTCATGGCCCATCCTTCAGAATTATGCTCCATCTTGCTTGGCTACAAGAGCCTCCAATCGACACGATTATGCCCATGCAAGGGCATATCTTGCCAGCTTGACTGCTGATATGGTAGAATCTTTCTTTCTCTTTATCTTTTTTTATCTTTCTTTTTTCATTTCTCATTTCAAACTCAACAGGTGGAATGGGATCCATGGAGGTTGTGGGAGCATAGGCTTCCCGAGAAGTACTCCTCTTGTTTGGAGTTGACAAGCAAAAGGGTCCTCTTTGAAGGCCCCACAGGTAGATGCTGGTATCTTGGGGAACGAGTCCTGAGACAAGTCCATGGAAACATGAATGCAGCTGTGACACCTTCCATGCCACCAGAGAACATGAGGCACACTAGCCACCTAGTGGGTGATGAACTAGAAGAAGCTCTGAGGGGTTGGGATGCTGAGGGATTCACCTCCCCTCGCATAGAATACACTGCCTTTTGCCGACAATATCTAATGAATCCTAGGGTCACTGGTCTCCCACCTCAAGGGGTGAGCTCCCCACACTCTTAAACTCTTTTTTAAGATTACATGAAAGACTCCATTTGACAAATATTTGAATTTCAGGGCCGACGAGCAAGGGGACACAGCTCCACAGTTGGATCTGCCACTGGGATGACTTACAATGACGAGGATGAGGACCTTGAAGGAAATCAACCTCCACCCCTCCCACAACTAAATTGGTATGTGAACTTGTGCAGTGGGACAAAATTTGTGAAGACTGACATTACCCATCCACCATTCGATGAATATCCCAAGATCGATCCATATTATGAGAATGTGAGTTCTAAACTCTTATCTTTTTGAAATTGGATTCTTTCATTATTGTTAACCATGTTTATACTTTCCTAGGTTCCACGGGAGTATGCCCAGGAATGCATTGAACTCAATGAAGGATTGAGGAGGGATCTTGTGCGAATGAGTTTAGAGAACTCAGTTCTGGAAGCACGCTTGAATCCCCAAGTGAGTGATCATCTCATTAACTTTCAACTAGGATTGGCACCATTACCCTCCTAACTCATTATCTTTGTTTGCAACAGGCATCATCATCTAATCCACCACAGGATATGCCCCCTCCTAGAGCGCCTCGTGCAGGGCATGATGGAGCTGGGCCAAGTCGAAAGAGAAGGCCCACGGGAAATCATTGAGTTTCACTCACCTCTTGTTAGGAATGTTGGAATCTTTCTATCTATCTTGTCATGTACTAATTAGGAACTTCAATTCCCAACTTTGAACCTTTATTATGGATACTTGATGAATCTATGTTCGAACTTTATTGCAATGATATGATCTTGTATTGAGTGAAAAATGGGCTTAAATCAAGCACAAAAGAGTCGAAACATCACAAAAGGGCCAAACGAAGGCATAACAAGGCAAAAATGGGCGAAACAAGACGGCGGTCTCGGGTGACCACCTGGGGCTGGGCGGCTAGCCGCCTGGGCCCAGGCGGCTAGCCGCCCAGGCCTGGGTGGTTACCCGAGCCCGAAGCGGTGTTTCGCCTGATTTTAGGAAACTTCCTATTTTGACGGGATTCCACCTTCCAAAACACGGATTTCCGAATTTTTTCCTATAAAAGCACATCCAAGGGGTCTCAAACCCTACTAGCATTCATTGAGAGCAAGTTATGGAAGCCCTAGACAAGCTCTTGAGTGATTTTCTGAAGGTTATGAGTGCGGAGGCAAGGAAGGAGTTCAAGCGCTACATGCTTGGATCCATTGTTTTCTTTGATGCATGTGAAGCTTGAAACCACTCTTCTCACTGCTGCTTACATACTTTTGGGATCCCCAACTTCATGTATTCCGTTTCAACTATGAAGAAGCTATGCCCAACAATGGAAGGAGTTCTGCGACTTGTATGGAGTTTCACCTGTAGGGACCTTTCATCCTCCCTACTCCACGCTCAAGTTACTTGATTTCCTTCTCCAACTTCCTTGGGATTTCTCAACAAGAGGCCTCCATATTTGTGAAGGATCATAAGGTGAATCTCATGGAAATAGCAACTTCCTTCTTGGCTCATGATAGCAAAGGTACCTTGAATTTCAACCTTCCTACTCAACATGCTCTTGCTTTCTGCTTGATTGGTCGCTTCCTTATCTCCACGGGGACTCTCTATGTCCCTATTCAAATATTGTGAACTGATTCCTTTTCTTCTTGAACACAACAACCTGATTCCCATAGTGCTAGCTGAAACCCTCAACTAGTTTAGACAAAGTTCATGATAACCCACAAGCCCCATTAGGAGGGAGCCCCATTCTACTGCAGATGTGGCTTCTTGAAAGGCTTAACTTCTTAGTCTCTTACCACCATTAATCCATACAAACCCCAACATTATTGTTGTCCGTCGAGTTGAACTTCCTGGTCAATTTTCTTTGAGGGAATGGTTGGGCTACTTCCAAACTCTCTCATGGCGAAACATCAGGTGGTTTGTCTCCACATGGGGATGCAAGGAACAAATTCTTCTTCGAACTTCTGGGTGTGCTATGGTCAAGCTCATAGGGTTGAGATCAACTTCATTCTATTGGACTTCAAGAATCCTTCGTCAAATGGGTGCCATGCAAACCATACCTACTTCTGTGGTATTTGATCATTCTGTCGAACCCGTGGGCCCCACAATGGTTAAGTGGGCCAAGACTAGATGGACTGACCAACTGAAACTGACTCGAGTTGAAAACACTGATGGGCCTTGTGTCATGAGCCCTGAATACAAGACATGGTTGAAGACTAGCTTGGGTGAAAGAGAAACCCTACGCAGGGAAAGGATTTATGACCTTATCAAGGACACAAGACTTGGATTTTGCAGGGAAGACATTCTGGAAGCAGTGGAAGCAGCACATGCTCATGACTTACGAAAGAAGCGAAGACTTGAAAGGAAAGAGCAGAAAGCAAACCAAGAGACTCTGAAGAAGAACAAAAGGACTTGAAGACTTTAGAAATAGGATATCTATGGCATGTCAATAGTTCTTTTATCTAACACCAATAAATTGCTATGTCAATCAATTAGTTCTAAATGAATTGCCAATAATAATTTAATTTTGAGATTTGTTGTTGTGGTGTTGTTTGGACCGCACCCAAGGTAACTTTATGGGCTGCCTACGTATCCCCATCCTTTTTTCATTTTTCATCTTTTTCTTTCACTTTTTTTTCTCTTTTTTCTTTTTTTCTTTTTTTTTTTTCTTTTTTTTTTTTTTTTTTTTTTTTTTTTTTTAGGAATGGGGAATCAGGCCCTCGTAGTTCAAATGCCTTAACTTTTGCCTAGGCCGCCCTTATGGGTTTTCAACCTAGCAGGCCTTATACATAGTACTTCTTCAATTGATCCAAATTGGTAGGACGAGCGAACTCAATTCCATCCAAATCCATGAGGCGAACAGCCCCTGCTGGTAATATCTCCTTGATAACATACGGGCCACCCCAACTTGGCTTGAACTTCCCTCGTGGATCAAAAATTGGAGCTCTGATTTCTTTCAACACCAAATCCCCTGTCTTCAAACCTCGGTCTTTGACATGCTTGTTGAATGCTCTTGCAACCCTTCGCTGATATCCCTGCACATGATACAAGGCCCTCAATCGCCTTTCATCGAGCAATGCCAGCTCATCATAACGGTTCTTAACCCAATCTGCTTCTGCTATCTGACTCTCCATAGCAACCCGTAATGACGGTACCTCCAACTCAATAGGCAAAACAGCCTCCATCCCATACACCAAGGAATAAGGGGTAGTCCCCTGTTGATGATCTCACAGATGTTCTATAGCCCCACAAGGCTAATGGCAACTTCTCATGCCAATCAGTGTAGGTGTCAGCTGTTTTCTGTAGTATCTTCTTAACATTCTTGTTGGCGGCCTCCACTGCTCCATTAGTCTGCGGGCGATAAGGGGAGGATAAATGGTGCACTATGTTGTATTTCTGCAAAAGCTCCTTGGTTTCTTTCTGAAAGTGCTGACCATTGTCTGAAATGATCTCATGGGGTACCCCATACCTGTAGATGATGTTGAGCTGTATGAACTGTGCTACCTTCTTGGCATTCAGGGTCTTGAAGGATGCTGCCTCTACCCACTTAGTGAAGTAATCGATAGCTACCAAGATGTACTCATGCCCATTGGAGGCTTTCGGCTTAATCTGCCCAATTATATCTATTCCCCACACTGCAAACGGCCAAGGCGACGACATGCTTGTCAAAGGCATGGAAGGCAAGTGTTGTCCATTAGCAAAGACTTGACATTTGTGACACTTCTTAACATGTGCATGGCAATCTCTCTCCATTGTAGACCAATAGTAGCCCAACCTCATGATCTTCTTAGCTAGCATATAACCATTCATGTGCGGTGCTCCAACTCCTTCATGGATTTCACTAACAAGACGTTCGGCTTCTTCCTCAGTGACACACAACAGATGGACCCCATCGTAATGACCTCCGGTATAGCTTTCCTCCACACAAAACATAGTGACTCGCTAGCCTCCTCAGTGTTCTCCTATCAATGCGGGTTGCTCCTTCAGGATACTCCCTTTCCTTAATGAAATTCATGATGTCATAGTACCAAGGATGGCCATCTTCACTTCTCCTTCTCGAATAGAGCAGCAATACACAGGTTTTCTCTACATTCTATCACCAACGGTTTTACATTCCCACCATCCGGGATTTCCACCATGGAAGCTAGAGTTGCCAAAGCATCAGGCGAACTGATTCTTATTTCTTGACAAATAATTGAACTCTATTTCCACAAATTCTTTAGTCAAGGCTTCTAAGTAGGCATGATACGGTAGCAGCTTCTCATCACGAGTCTTCCACTCTCCCTTTATCTGGCAGATAATCAGTGCTGAATCTCCGAAAACCTCCTAACTCTTTGATCCCCAATTCTAGTGCGGCTTCCAACTGCAAGGATGCAGGCTTCATACTCAGCAATGTTGTTGGTTGCTTCAAACCCTAGCTTAACTGCCAAGGGTGTAATGCTTCTTCAGGTGAAACCAGTAGGACTCCTATCCCATACCCTCTCTTATTTGCAGCTCCAGTCAAAGTATACCTTCCAACTCTTCTTTCCAATCTCCAGGACATCCTCATCGGGGAATTGATCATTGAATTGTTCTGATGACGCCACAGGGCAGCTAGCCAAGTAATCTGCAATGACACTTCCTTTCACTGACTTCTGTGTTACATACTTTATGTCGAATTCATTGAGGAAGAATCGACCAACGAGCAGTTCTGTAGGATAAAACCGGCCTTTCTATCAAATACTTCAGTGGATCCATTACGGCTTATCAAGAAAACCTCATACGACATCATGTAGTGACGGAGTTTCTGAGTTGCCCATACCAAAGCCACACAAACCTTTTCTATGGCATTGTACTTCACCTCATAATCTGTCATCTTCTTGCTTAGATAGTAAATGGCATTCTCCTTTTTTGACCCCTCAAGGTACTGAGCTAGCATAGCTCCCGTCGCGGTTTCAGTGACCGTCAAGTATAACAATAACGGCTCACCTTGTCGCGGAGGAACTAGAATTGGTGGATTACTCAAATACCTTTTGATAGTCTCAAAGGCTCCTTGACATTCTTCATTCCATACCTTCAGCACACCCTTCTTAAGCAACTTGAAAATCGGCTCACACACCATAGTCAAATTAGCAATGAACCTGCTTATGTACTGAATTCTCCCCAAGAACCCTCGAATCTGCTTTTCTGTGCTAGGCGGCTCCATCTCCACAATGGCTTTGATTTTTCCCGGATCAACCTCAATTCCTCTCTGAGTAATCATGAATCCTAATAGCTTGCCTGCAGTGACACCAAAAGCGCATTTCTGAGGATTCAACCGCAAGTTGTACTTCTTTGCTCGCTCCAGGAACCTTTCTAGTGCCCTGAAGTGTCCTTCTCGATCCACGGACTTCACGATCATGTCGTCCACATATACTTCCACCTCCTTATGGATCATGTCGTGCAGCAATGTTGTAGCAGCTCTCTGATAGGTAGCCCCGGCATTTCTCAAACCGAACGGCATCACTTTGTAGCAATATGTTCCCCACTGTGTGATAAAGGCCGTTTTCTCCATATCTTGCGGCGCCATCTTTATCTGATTGTATCCGGAAAACCCATCCATGAAAGAGAGGAGTGCATGTCCTACAGTGCTATCTACCAATACATCAATGTGGGGCAAAGGGAAATCATCCTTAGGGCTTGCTGCATTAAGATCTCGAAAATCCACACACATCCTCACTTTTCCATCCTTTTTAGGCACGGGAACTATATTAGATAACCACTTGGGATACTCCACAACCTGTAGGAACCCCGCATCGAGTTGCTTGGTTACTTCCTCCTTTACCTTCAATGCCCACTCGGGTTTCAATCTTCTCAATTTTTGCTTTACCGGCTTTTTAAGGGGATTGGTGGGGATGAAGTGCTGCACAATGTCTGGATCTATGCCGGGCATGTCTTCATAAGACCATGCAAAGGCCGTTATGTTGGCCTTTAAGAGGGCTATCAGCTTTTCTTTTTCAAGTGGTGAGAGGGTTATCCCAATTTTAATTATCTTTGGCAATTCATTTGTCCCTAAATTGATTGATTCCAATTCATCCATGTTAGGTTCGGTGACACCCCTTTTCCTTCGCTCGGCGAGCTCCGGGGGGACGTCATTCCTAGGATCTATATCCATGCCATAAATATCCATAGAAGAGAGAAAGGAAACACTGCAAGCAAACAATGTATAAAAGAAACACACTTCATTAAAGGAACAAACAAAAAGACACAAACTTGAAAAGGAAACAAAACTTGGTGCCACAACTATGAAACGACTCCTAACTCCACAAAGTGGGATAGGCGGACACACTTTATTGAAAGCAAGAAAGACTCTAACTAAAGAACCTACAAGCTACTATCAGGCAAGTCATGATCTTCCTCTTCAAGGATTTCTGCAATGGCTCCATCTTCTAGGTACCAGTTATGAAGTGGCATGGTTGCATGGTGAATTGACGAATCTTGGCAATCTTCTGTTGCTGACTCCCCCAAAGTAAGAACCATATCTTGGAACATGGCGACCATAGCCTCGGTATCCACATGCTCTACCCAGTCTTCTTTCTTCTTTCCCATAGAATTGTACCAACTTGTCAAGCTCTGAGGATTCGGCCCATCTGTAAAGTACTTGTCACAAAAGTCTTTGTCTGTCAGTGCTGGATCAGAACTTGGGTAAAAAGTGCAATAGTGTGATGGCTCTTCCTTCCCGAACTCTTTTTCTATACATTGCACATACTCAAACCCCGACAAGGGTATCTCAATTGATTCTGGTTTTATTTCACATATGGGTACACCCGCCATTTTCAAATCATAATCCCCTTGAAGTGTAACAACGGCTCCTTCATGTGGGAACTTTACCTTTTGATGCAATGATGATGGTACAGCCCCAGCGGGATGAATCCAAGGCCTTCCCAATAATAGATTAAAACATGACGGCACATCCAAGACTTGAAACTCCACTCTGAACTCCGTGGGTCCCATGATTAAAGGTAGAGTGATCACCCCAATTACTTCTCTACGGGTATTATCATACGCCCTCACTGTCTGCCCAGATGGAGTGAAATCAGTGGGCCCCAAGCCCAAAACAGTTGCAGTTCTCAAGGGACATACATTCAACGCGGAACCATTATCAATCAAGACCATAGGAACTCTCTTCCCCATGGTATCAACAGTTATATGCAAGGCTTGGGAGTGGCTTGGCCCACTCTTAGGTAAGTCCGCCTCTGTGAATACTATAGTGGAATTCTTCGGAGCAGGGTTTACTAGATTCACCAATCCCTCAGGAGACAAATCAACCGGAACCTGTATCTGGTTTAACAACTTCAGCACTGTCTGTCTGTGTTTGTGAGAGGCCATAAGCAAGCCCCAGATGGTGATATTGGCATTGGTCTTCTTCAATTGTCGGAGTACTTCGTCCTCTTCTTCTTGCACATCAAGGCGCTTATCTAACTCACCCAGTGGATTATCAGATTCCAAGTGCGGAGGCTTGAAATGGCGGCCCCCTCTTGTCATGTGGTCTACTTCTTCATCACTAGCCCATATGTCATCAATTTCATTTGTGTCACCCATCAGGTCATCCCATTCAATCATGTCAATGTCCTCCATCTGCACCTCTTCGGGTATATCATCCCAGCCCGTAGGAATTATGGGCTCACTTGGCAATGGATCAGGATAAAGCACATAGTAATCAAACTTCCCCGAAGGTTCTCCCAATAACCCCACTTGAGGGTCTCCTGCTTCATACCTTTCTTTCAACTGCTGTTGGATGGACTTCTTTGGCAATTGTAGGGTCTTTTGATCAATGAGGTCTTGAACGACCTTTCTCAACATAGCACAGTCCTCAGTGTCATGGCCGGGTATACCATGGTATTGGCAATATTGATGGGGTGTTTGGGGTCTTGGCTTTGGAGGGTGAGGTATGATAAGGCCTTGGTTACAGCATTGGTAAAAGGCTTGGGTCAAGGACATGGGTAATGGAGTGTATTGTCTTATGGGTAGGCAAGGTCGAGATGGGTCGGCTTCAATGGCATTTATGGAGTTGGATGAATTATGAGAGGGAAGTGGATTTTGAGTGACATTTGGGCGATTTGGTGGAGTTGGTGGTGAGATGATTTGCTTGTCAAGTAAGTCTTGGATCTCATGCCTAAGGCGATAGCAACGGTTGGTTGAGTGGCCTTTGGCTTGGTGGAATTTGCAGTATTCATTCTCATTGTAGCTCTTGGGCAATGGGTTTGGTGGTGGTCTTGGGTCGAGAGGTTTCAACAGGCCTCGGCTTTTTAGCTTTTCAAGTACTTTCTTAAGCGGCATATGCAGCTCGGTGAATTGGCGAGGTGGGTTGGTGTCATTTAGGGAGATAGGTTGAATGGATTGGGCTATGGCATTGACCTCGGCATTGTTTTTCCCAGCAAAGTTCGGCCTGCGGCTCTTTTGGACTTCTTCTGTCTTGATTGACCCATCGGCAATGGCATCCTCAACTTGTGTACCTGCTCCGATAAGAGCCTTGAAATTAGGGAAGTAGTGAGCAAAGAGGTGCTTGTGATACACCGGCAATAGGTTCTTAACCACCAACTGAATCTGATCTTCCTCATTCGGTCTATCCGCCATTTTCGAGGCCTTTTGCCTCCACCTTGTAATGAAAGCGGAAAAGGTCTCATTAGCCCCTTGTTTTGTAGTCTCTAGGTCCCTTCTTGTGACATCCACCTCAGTGTTGTACTTGTAGTGCTCTGAAAACTCATTACATATGTCCTCCCAAGTTCGGGTTCTATTCTCATCCAAGGCTAGGAACCACTTTAAGGCAGAAGTGGCTAGGGTTTCATGGAACATTTGGGCCAGGAGTTCATCTGTCGCTCCTCGAGGGTGCATAGCTCGCACATACATCTTCAAATGGGTCTTAGGGCAACCCATTCCATCAAACTTTTCTAATTCGGGCATCTTGAATTGTAGTGGAATACGAGCTTGAGGGAACAAAGATAGGGTACGTACATCCACCATGTCATCTGTCCTACGGATTCCCTTTATAGTTCTCTCCAAGGCTTCTACCTTACTAGCCAACACAGAGTCTGTATCAGAGGTCTTCCCCTTACTTCCCCCTTCTAGGTTAAAAACTTCAGGTGATTCATTCCCCTTGGGCTGAGTGCTTCCCCCATCATTAGTCTTAGTGCCTTCTCCAGACTGGGTCCCATTTTCGGTGTTATCCCCCGGGGTACGGCCATTATTCTGTTCGGGTTCGGACATCTTATGTTGGATATCTTGGGCCATTTTCAATGCTCTCTCAGATACATCAGTGGTGTAATCAAGTTTGGTCATGATAGCCTTCAAACAAGTCTCAACATCAAAACCCCCTTCACTAGTTGCTTCATCGGCCATGTCTGACTGGTTGGTAGAATCAATCTTCACTAAGCGCCCTTGCTGGTCGCGGATCCAAGCCAGTACGTCTTCTCACTCCTCTAAGAAAGGGAACAATCAGTCTCTCATCCTAAGGGTATGTCCTAGGCTTCCATATTTGTCCCAATGACTTCATGCCATATATACTCAATTAGTCCCTTTTAATCCAATCACCTTTGCAAGGGTCATGGGCGAAAGGTACGTATTAAGGATATAGGGTGCAAAGGTCCTCTATTAATTTTTCCATTAAGCACATCACAAACACGGTCATGATATCATTACAAACAATGTGGGTGCATAAGGGTGAAACCATAGTGTCCTACAAGTCTGTCTATATGGACTAATGATAAGGGTAGGCTGGGGTCCTTCACTTGCTTGAGCAATCTTTATACCTAACCACATGTGGCATCAGGAACGCCGCGTGGGTCCAGCAGTACGTGATTAACTCATTTAATATACCCAAGGGCAAGCCCAAGGGTACTTGGCAAGAGAGGTTGAGAGCTTTCGCCCCAACACATGGAATCAGGAAAACCAAGGTTGAGGCTAGGCCCGTCAGTGGCAAGGGACATCGATCCTAACATGCAAGAGTTTGCGCACACAATGCAATAAATGAAAGCACACAATCAAGCGGATGCAATGTGATTGATTTTAATTAAACAAAAGAAATTAATTTAGCCCAATTAAACCTTATAGAGTCTAGCCCACAAATCCCCAGTGGAGTCGCCAAGTCTGTGGACCCTAAAAAAAAGTTAAGGCCCACGAGGGGTTTTAGGTTTGAAAAAGGAAAAGGAGTCGCCACCTTATTTTTTAAAGGAAATAAGGAAAACCCTAAAAAAAAGTTTTGTTTTAGGAAAACAAAAGATTGACTCCATATTTAAAAATGGAAAGGCAAATGATCTTTTGGAAACCAGAGAAATCGGGGATTCGGAGGCTAAGTTACGATATGGGAAGGTTCTAGGCAAAGCCTATAGGCACCCATATCGCCCTAAACGGTCTCTTAATTTAATTGGGCTAAATCAAAGTCTTAATCACACACAAATCAACAGTTATCATCATAGGACAGCATGCATATCATTCATCCATTCATCCATATAATCAAGTAAATCAAAGAAAAACAGAAAAAGAAAGAGGGGGAGGAGAAAACCTAGGATACTTAGTATCCTAGGGCGGACTTGAACATCACGAAGAGCGCCTACGTACCATGTATGGAAATACATGGATCAAAGTCCACGTAGTTCGAAAGGGAATAGGGTTATAACCTAATCAAGGCCTATGGTAAACCCTAAGTTTCCTTTTTAGTAAAACATGGTAAGTTTCCAAAATAAATGATTCTCAAAAGATTTTTGGTAAAATATGGAATTTTGATAAAAGATGGAAACTTTGATTTAAAAGGTATCTTTTATTGAAAGGAAACTATAGAATCTACCATACCCCTCTATTAGGAAACAACCCTAGGGGGGGAGAAAAGGAAAGTTTCAAAGAAAGGGAAGAAGGGTGAATTGGGGCACCCTCACACCCTACTTACCTTAAGCAAAAGCAACCTGTCAAAGTAACCACCCTATTACATAGGGTAATTACCTTATTTGTAAGATTTCATCTCACAATAGCCAAAATAACCACCCCACATTGGTGGGGTAGTTGCACCTGTTGTACCTGTCAAAGCACCTGCAATTTCCATGCAAAACATACCAAAAATACCAACCAAGCAAGCTAGATTCCAAATCAAGCCATTATCATGCCCAAACATGGGCTAACACATGCTCAAAATATCATATCAAGGACAAATAACAGATCTGGACAGAATTGAAATAAGGCTTAAAATCAACCACAAGTCATGCAACAACATGAATCATAAGCTAACTGAAGCCCTAATTCAACCCTACATGCAATGACATGCAAAAAACCCTAAAATCCACTACTATGAATGCAAAAATATCATTTTTAAGGAAATAAAAAAATCTGGACAGAATTGAATTAAAGCCTACATTCATCCACTAAGCATGCAAACAACATAAATAGTGAACAAACATAAACCCTAATTTGATCCTAGAACCATGACATGCATAAAAACCCTAAAATCAACTATGTGAATGCTCAAAAATATCATAGTTATCAAATATGCAGCACACATATATCAACCATGAAGAAAAAATAAAGAAAAACCCTAAGCTATCATGCTATATGCAATTTTCCTAATACAAGGATGAATGAAACCCTAGGATCACAATTGTGCTCAAAATCACTTAAAATAACCCTAAATCATGCAAAACTCATCATAGACATCATTCTAATCATGCATATTAATCAATAGAAGCATCAACACATGATAAAAATACAAGCTTGCACATGAAATATAGCTATTCTAAGCATAAACTCAATTTCAGCACTAAGGAAACCCTAGAATCCCAAACATGCAGTAAATCACATGGAATAGCATCCTAGCATACTAAACAGCCCATAAACATTATCCTAATCATGCATACTAACTAATAGAAATAGCAAAACACAATAAAAACACAAGCTTTAATATGCAAAAGAGTTATTTCATGCAGAAAACCATTTTCAGCACTAAGGAAACCCTAAAGTCCCAAACATGCAGTAAATCACATGGAATGACATCCTAGCATACTAAACAGCCCATGAATATGATCCTAAACATGCATACTAACTAATAGAAGTAGCAAAACACAATAAAAACACAAGCTTGAACAATGGAATAATGCTACCTTATGCAAAAACCCTAGTTTGAATGAAAGAGAGGAAGGGGAAGAGGTATACCTATGGTGGCTGCTGTAGAGAGTCCTCCTCTTCTTATTGTACTGCTGGAAATTCCTTCCTTCAAGCCTTCAAGCAATGCTCCAGCCCTCCTTCAAGCTTTCTCTCACACTCTCTCACTCAAAGTATAGGTTAAACTACCCTAAGGATGGCTGCCATAGCCTCCAAGTCTCACACATGCCTCACACTTCAGAATTTTCTCTCCCATTGGCCCCCAAAGTGTCCCCCTATTGCTGAAGTATAAGGGGGTATTTATAGGGATTGAGATGAAACCCTCAATGGTTGGGATTAAAACCCTAGGGATTGATCCAAGGGCTCTTAGAGGTTCCCTTGGGGCTCAAGTAGGTCAAATAGGGCTGGAATTAGGGTTAAATGGCGGCTAAAGGCGAGCAAATCCGAGAAAATAGGGTGGGAGCCGCGTCAAGGCTCAAAATAGGAAAGTGGCTCGGGTGACCACCTGGGGCTGGGCGGCTAGCAGCCTGGGCCCAGGCGGCTAGCCGCCCAGGCCTGGGTGGTCACCCGAGGCACTGTCAGCTTATGCCCATTTTTGACCCTTTCAGCTTCCAAATGTGTTTCAGGGCCCAAATCAACTCCGATTTTGACGAAACGAAAGCCAAAACGACCGTGTTTCGAAGGGGAATGTAATTTGAGTCACTTGAGGGCAAGAAACCCTAGCCATGGCTGCATGGTTGGGTCCTACAAAGGTGGTTAACCGCTATGCCTCACCATCGCTTAGCTTAGGTATGCACATAGGGTTGCACCGAATGCTTTCCAATTCGAAATTCAACCTCCCTAAACACATTTGGGGATGAAATTAAGACCAATCAAGGTCAAATGAGTAGTCATAGAGTGAAAATCATGAGCCAATTCGAGCTAACCCGAAGTAGGTCTTTTAGCCAACTTGAGCCTTGCTGAGCCATTCTAATCCCGAACCTCCAATTCATCGAATTGGTCCCACAAATACCTCAAATACAACCATATGAACTCCAATTGGCAACTTGGAGATCATTTCAAGGTCAAATGGAAAGTTTGTGATCAAAAAGACAATTATGCCCCTCAAGTCACAAAAGTTCTAATTAACCCTCGAGATCAACTCCAAATCGAACCAAAATTCATAGACACCATCCTTAGGACCCTAGAAACTCAATGCAAAAGACTAGACTCAAAAAGGAAACAAAAAGACACATGCAATGACAAACCCTAGCTAAGGTGACAAAAATGGGGTGTGACAGCTTTATATCCAGTGGTGAAGATCACAGTGTGCAAGCTACAGCGGTCCATTTATGGACTTAAACAAGCTTCTCAAAGTTGGAACATCCGATTCAATGAGGCAATCAAATCGTTTGGTTTCCTCCAGAACTTAGATGAACCTTGTGTATACAAAAAGGCTAGTGGGAGTACAATCACTTTTCTTATCCTTTATATGGATGACATTCCACTCATTGGGAATAATGTAGGAATGTTGTCAAAAGTGAAAGTCTAGCTTTCATAGAATTTCTCCATGAAAGACTTGGGAGAAACATCCTATATTCTAAGAATAAAAGTCTATAGAGATAGACCTAAAAAGTTACTTGGTCTATCCCAATCATTGTTGTCACACCCCATTTTTGTCACCTTAGCTAGGACATATCATTTCATGTAGGATTTTGAGTCCTTTTTGAGTCTAGTCTTTTGCATTGAGTTTCTATGGCATTGAATATCATGTGTATGAATTTTGAAGTGATTTGGAGTCCATCTCGAGGGTCAATAAGAACTTTTGCGACTTTAAGGGCATAATCATCTTTTAAGCCGTATATTTTCCATTTGACCTTGGAATGAATCCCGAGTCATCCCATCAAGTTCATATGGTTATATAGAGTCCATATATAGGTTCAATTTCTTGAATTAATGGTTTAAGATCAATTCAGCTCGTAATGGTTCGGGTTGGCTAAAAGACCCTTTCTTGGTTTGCTCAAATTGACTCATAAGACCCAACCAATTTTCTCTCATTTAACTTCAATTGGGCTTTATTTATGTCCTAAATATGTTTAGAAAGATCGAATTTCGATTGGGAAAGCATTCGGTTCGACCTTGTGTACAAACCCAACTTAGCGACGGTGAAGCACCATGGTTAACCACCTTTGTAAAACCCAACCATGCACCCATGGTTAAGGATTTTTGTCCCAAAATACTTAAAAATGTGTTCCCCTTCGAAACACGGTCGTTTTGGCTTTTATTTCGTCAAAATCGGACTTAATTTGAAGATTTTAGGACTTCTACAGCAAGTGGGAGTCAAAACCGGAGAAAAAATAGAGGACCCTCGGGTAACCGTCCGGGGCTGGACGGTCAGCTATCTGGGCCCAGACGGCTAACTGTCCAGGCCTAGTTGGTCACCCGAGGAATCCTACTTTAAGTCAACTTCTAACTCTTCTTTCCCTCTTTTGACGGTTTCCTCCGCCAAAACAACTTGTCTGAGCTTAGGAGTGTGTAGGTTTGAGTTGTTTGAGCACCAAGAGAGTCTCTAATAGCCCTAGGATCATTATTTAATGAATTAATCCTAGCCATTGATTTAGGGGGTCAGTTCTCTATATAAAGGACATGATATTCAGCACATAAGGGGAGGATAATTGCACTTTACACTGAGAGAGAGAGGGAGCTACGAGTTTGGAGAGCTAGAGGGACTTCAAGAGGAGGCTCTTCAACCCTAAGCAAGCAAGGAAACAAGAAGTTTGAAGACAAGGAAGAGTCTACAAGAGGGTGCAAACAGGTACAATGCTTGTCCTATTGCAAATAGGGCTGCTATGGTCTGAAATGGCTAATGCTAGGAGCTTGTGTGCTCAAGTAAGTAGGGTTTGAAGGTGCCCCAATTCACCTTTCTTTTTCTATCTTTTCTCTTCCCCCTCCTAGGGTTACTTCTTAATACAAGCTTATGGTAATCATCAAGGGTTTCCTTCAATAATAAATTCTGGTTTTTATCAAAGTTTTCCTCTTGTGGAAGTTTTCAATTTTGGATTAATCAATGTATTTTCAAATGAGGAAACCTAGGGTTTTTACCATAGGTTTGTATTAGGTTGTAACCCTATTTCTTTTCGAACTACGTGAACTTTGATCCATGTATTTCGCTGCATGGTACGTAGGCGCTCTTCGTGAGGCTCAAGTCCGTTCTAGGATCCAAGTATCCTAGGCTTTTTCTTTTCTTTTCTTCTTTTTTCTGTTTTGTTTTATTTGAGTGATTGTGCATGAGATGATCGGATGAAATATATGATATGCATGCTGCCTTGTGATGATATATGATGATATTTGAGTGGAAAAGATATTAAGTTAGCCCAATCAAATTAAGAGACCAACTCGGGCGATGTGGGTGCCTATGGGTTTTTGCCCAGAACCTTCCCACGTCGTAACTTAGCCCCCGAATCCAATTTTTTGGTTTCAAAGACCTTGCTTTTCCTTTAATGGAGTCATGTGGTTTTGAAAATGAAATATTTTTGTGGTTTTCCTCTTTTCCCTAAAAAATGAGGTGGCAACTCCTTTTTTTGTTTGTTGTCTTTCACACCTATCATTTTGCCAAACCCTTGTGGGCCGCGCTTTTTCGTGGGTTCACAGTTTGGCGACTCCACTGGGGATGTCGAGGGCTAGACTCATTTAATTTGATTGGGCTAAATTAATTTCTTATTGTTAATTAAAATCAATCACATTGCATCCGCTTGATTGTGTGCTTTCATTTATTGCATTGTGTGCGCTACTGTTGCATGATCACTCGATTGTCCCTCGATGTATCCTTGCCAACTGATAGCCTAGTTCGACCTTGGTTTTCCTGATTCCATGTGTCGGGCGAAGCTATCAAACCTCTCTTGCCAAGTACCCTTGGGCTTGCCTTTGGGTATATCAAATGGATCAATCACGTACTGCTGGACCCACGCGACATTCCTGATGTCACATGTGGTTAGGTATAAAGATTGGTACAAGCAAAGTTGAGGACCCTAGCCTACCCTCTTAAAAGAAAGAATTGCATGTAATGGACCTTCCAGGACACCGTTGGATCACCTATATGCACACACATTGTTGTGATGATATGCTGCCGTGTTTGTGATGTGTTGCCATGCTTCGTTGATTGAGTGGGTAATTAAACGAAACTTTACATCCTACATCCTTAATACGTACCCTTCCCCATGACCCCCGCAAGGGTAATTGGTTGAGAGAACTAATTAAGGGTGTACGTTGTAAAGATTTTGAGATAATTATGGAAGCTTAGGATGGACCCTTAGGCTGAAAAATTGAGTATTTACCCTATGTTAGAGGGCGAGACGTGCTGGCTTGGATCCGCGATCAACAAGGGCGCCTAGTCAGTACTGATTCCGTCACTGAGTCGGATATGGCTGAGGAAAGAACTAGCAATCGGGGTTTCAACCTTGAGGCCGCTTTGAAAGCTATCATGGAAAAGCTTGATCACACTACCCAGGTATCCGAGACCGCACTCAAGTTAGCTCAAGACCTTCAACAGAAGAACTCTGAACCTGAATCTAGGGCCCGTGCCACTGATAACAATCAAGGATCCAATGAGTCTGAATCCGCTGAGGAACCATTAGGAGAAGGGGGAGAACTACCCAAGACCAAGGAAGGGGAAACCAAAGCCACATCAAGGGAGAGCTCAACCGTCCTGGCAAACAAGGTCGAGGCCTTAGAACGAACTCTGAAGGGAATCCGCAGGTCTGATGATATGGTGGACATCCGTACTTTGTCTTTATTCCCAAAGGCTCGCATCCCGTTACAATTCAAGATGCCAGAGTTGGAAAAATTCTATGGGATAGGCTGTCCTAAGACACACCTCAAAATGTATGTGCGAGCTATGCACCCTCGAGGGGCGAACGATGAGTTATTGGCTCAAATGTTTCATGAGTCATTAGCGAGTTCCGCCTTGAAATGGTTTTTGTCATTAGAGGAGAATAGAACCAAGACTTGGGAGGATGTGTGCAATGCATTCACGGATCATTACAAATATAACACTGAAGTGGATGTCACACGAAGGGACTTGGAAACCACTAAGCAAGGGGTTAACGAGACTTTCTCCGCCTTCATCACTAGGTGGAGACAAAAGGCTTCCAAGATGACAGACAGACCGAATGAGGAAGAACAGATTCAGTTGGTGGTGAAGAACTTGCTGCCCGTATATCACAAGCATCTCTTTGCTCATTACTTTCCGAACTTCAAGGCTCTTGTTGGGGCTGGCACACAAGTTGAAGATGCAATCGCCGATAGAACAATCAAAACGGAGGAAATCCTAAGGAGTCGAAGGACAAACTTTGGAGGAAAACCCAACGCCGAGGTCAATACCATTACCCAACCCACTCGCCCTTTCTCCCTAAATGACTCCACCTCACCTCGCCAATTCACTGAGCTATATATGCCACTCGAAAGAGTCTTTGAAAAGCTGAGAAGCCGTGATCTCCTGAAACCCCTCGACCCAAGGCCTCCCCCAAACCCATTGCCCAAGAACTACAATGAAAATGAATATTGCAAGTTCCACCAAGCCAAAGGCTATCTAACCAACCGTTGTTACCGCCTCCGCCATGAAATCCAAGATTTGCTCGACAAGCAGATCATTTCACCACCCACCGCACCAAATCGCCCAAATGTCACTCGAAATCCCCTCCCCACTCACAATATGCCTCCTCCCAACAACATAAATGCCATCGAGCTTGGCTCGTCCCAATCCCGTCAATCCATAAGGCGATACACGCCGCTTCCCATGACCTTGACCCAGGTTTTCCACCAATGTTGTGATAAAGGGCTCATATTGCCATGCCATTCAAAGCCGAGGCCTTCGACCCTTCACCAATTCTGTTTGTACCATCAGGCACCCGGACATGATACGGAGGACTGTGTTATACTGAAAAAGGTAGTTCAAGACCTTATTGATCAAAAGGTTTTGGTATTGCCAAAGAAGTCCATGCAGCGACAATTGAAAGAAAGGTTCGAGGCAGGAGATCCTAAAGTGGGTTTGTTGGGAGAGTCGTCTGGAAAGTTTGATTACTATGTACTCCACCCCGACCCCATCCCTGATGAGCCTATAATCCCCACAGGTTGGGATGAGTTACCAGAGGAAGTCCAAACGGAAGAGATCGACACAATCGCATGGGATGACCTCATGGGTGATGTAGGTGAGATTGATGATGTGTGGATGAGCGATGATGAAGTGGAGCACATAACTAGAGGGGGTCGCCATTTCAAGCCTCCGCATTTAGAATCTGACAACCCATTGGGGGACTTGGAAGGTAATCGCCACCTCGACCTGCAAGAAGAGGAGGATGAAGTGCTTAAGCAATTGAGAAAGACTAATGCCAACATCACCATATGGGGTTTGCTCATGGCCTCTTACAAGCACCGTCAGACTATCTTGAAGTTGCTCAACTAGATACAGGTTCCTGTTGACACATCTCCAGAAAATTTGGTGAACTTGGTGAATCCAACCTCGAAGAACTCAACCATTGTGTTCTTAGAGGCAGACCTACCTAAAAGTGGACCTAGCCATTCACAAGCCATGTACATCACTATCGACACCATGGGAAAGAGGGTTCCGACAGTCCTGATCGACAATGGTTCCGCTCTTAATGTGTGCCCTCTCAGAACTGCCACCGTTTTGGGGTTGGATCCAACAGACTTCGTGCCATCCGGGCAAACAGTGAGAGCCTATGATAACACTCGTAGAGAGGTGATTGGAGTGGTCACTTTGCCACTGATTATGGGGCCTACAGAATTCAAAGTGGAGTTCCAAGTGCCGGATGTCCCGTCGTGCTTCAATCTCTTGTTGGGGAGACCTTGGATTCATCCTGCAGGGGCTGTCCCTTCTTCATTGCACCAAAAAGTCAAGTTCCCTTATGAAGGGGCCATCGTCACACTCCAAGGTGATTATGACTTGAAGTCGTCGGGGGTACCCATTTGCGAGATCAAGCCCGAGCCCGTTGGAGCACCATTGTCTGGGTTCGAGTATGTTCAATGCATAGAGAAAGAGCCGGAACAGAGAGAGTTGATACCTCTCGACGTTTGCCCTCATGGCAACCTACATGTGGGGAACATAATGAAGAAAATGAGTTTCTTCCCAGGCATGGGACTAGGACGCTGTCAGCAAGGCATACCGGTATCTGTTCAGAGCCGCATTATCACCTACACTTTCGGATTGGGTATGAGCCTTCCAAAAAGGACCGTATGGAGATGTTGCAGAGAAGCAGAGAAAGGGTCAAAGCAAAAGCAGAAGGAAGGGTGCCAGATATCCGAATCTCGCCATACCGACCTACCTTGAATGGTTACTTTGTTAAGGAAGGGGAGGATTTCCTATTCTGTGGATTCCCCGAACCATCCATTGACAAAGCAACCAAAGCGAGAGTTCCGGGGTTTGAAATATTCTTTACTGAGTGGTATCCCATCACTGCTACAATGGTTGATGATGAAGCGATCGATGATGACCATTGGGAAGAGAAGAGTGAGGACTGGGCAGAACAGATGGATTCGGAAGCCATGGTTACAATGTTTCAAGATATGGTTCTTGCTGTAGAGGAATCGGATCTCGAGTGTTCTTCAATTCACCATGCAGCCGTGCCGCTCCTTAATTGGTATCTTGAGGAGGGTACCATTGCAGAAGTTCTTGAGGGCGAGGATCTCGACTTACCTGATAGTAGTTTGTAGGTTCCTTAGTAGCTTGTCTTAGCTTTCCTTTCAAATAAAGTGTGTCCGCCTAGCCCACCTTGTGGAGTTAGGAGTCGTTCCCTAGTTGTAGCACATGTGTTTTCTTTTCTTTGTTTTGTTTTGTTAGTTCAGTCAATAAAGTGTGTTTCTTTTCATTATTTGCAGTGTTTCCTTTCTCTCTTCTATGGATATCTATGGCATGGATATAGATCCTAGGAATGACGTCCCCCCGGAGCTCGTCGAGCAAAGGAAAAGGGGCGTTACCGAACCTAACATGGATGAATTGGAATCAATCAATCTAGGGACAGATGAATTGCCAAGGATAATTAAAATTGGGATAACTCTCTCGCCTGCTGAAAAAGAAAAATTGATAATACTTCTAAAAGCCAATGTAGAGGCCTTCGCATGGTCTTATGAGGATATGCCTGGCATTGATCCAGATATTGTGCAACATTACATCCCCACTAATCCCACTAAAAAGCCTATAAAGCAAAAATTAAGAAGATTAAAACTAGAATGGGCTTTGAAAGTAAAAGAAGAGGTAACTAAACAATTAGATGCCGGGTTTCTCCAAGTTGTGGAGTACCCTGAGTGGCTGTCTAACATAGTGCCTGTGCCTAAAAAAGATGGGAAAGTGCGAATGTGTGTTGACTTCCGCGACCTTAATGCTGCAAGCCCAAAGGATGATTTCTCTCTACCGCATATCGATGTATTGGTGGACAGTACAGCAGGCCATGCCCTTCTCTCCTTCATGGATGGGTTCTCCGGTTACAACCAGATAAAGATGGCGCCTCGAGACATGGAAAAGACGGCTTTTATCACGCAGTGGGGCACGTATTGCTACAAGGTAATGCCTTTTGGCTTGAGAAATGCTGGGGCTACTTACCAAAGAGCTACTACGACCCTATTGCATGATATGATCCATAAAGAAGTAGAGGTGTATGTGGACGACATGATAGTCAAATCTGTAGACCGGGAAGGACATTTCGCGGCATTGGAGAAGTTCCTAGAACGGGCAAAGAAGTACAACCTCCGACTGAATCCTCAGAAGTGTGCCTTCGGAGTCACCGCAGGGAAGCTATTGGGTTTCATGATCACTCAGAGGGGAATTGAAGTTGATCCAGGGAAGATAAAAGCTATCACGGAGATGGAGCCACCAAGAACGGAAAAGCAGATCCGGGGTTTTCTGGGGAGAGTTCAATACATAAGTCGTTTTATCGCCAATCTGACCATGGTATGCGAGCCAATTTTCAAGCTACTTAAGAAGGGCGTTTCCAAGGAATGGAATGAGGATTGTCAAGAAGCCTTTGAGAAACCTGTTTATTGTTGTTCCATTCGAGAAGGAGAGGTAATAGATAACCACCCTTGGTTTTATGACATAAGAAGGCTCATCGAGGAAAGGGAATATCCAGAGGAAGCATCTCGCGTGGATAGGTGAACATTGAGAAGATTGGCAAGCCATTATGTGGTATGCGGAGGAAAACTGTATCGGAGGTCTTACGACGGAATTCACTTGCTGTGTGTCACGGAGGAAGAAGCCAGAAAACTCACCGAAGAAATCCATGAAGGAGTGGGGGCTCCGCATATGAATGGATACATGTTGGCTAAAAAGATCATAAGACTAGGGTATTACTGGTCTACAATGGAAAGGGATTGCTATGCCCACGTCAAGAAGTGCCATAAGTGTCAACTCTTCGCCAACGGACAACACTTGCCCTCCATGCCCCTAACAAGCATGTCAACTCCATGGTCGTTTGCAGTATGGGGAATAGATATCATCGGGCAGATCAAGCCGAAGGCATCCAATGGTCATGAATACATCTTGGTAGCCATCGATTACTTTACCAAGTGGGTAGAAGCAGCTTCTTTCAAAGTCTTGAATGCCAAAAAGGTGGCGCAGTTCATACAGCTCAACATTATCTACCGATATGGGGTACCGCATGAGGTCATTTCAGATAACGGTCAGCATTTCCAGAAGGAGACCAAAGAACTCTTGCAGAAGTACAAGATCGTTCACCACTGGTCGTCCCCGTATCGTCCACAGACAAACGGCACAGTGGAAGCCGCCAACAAAAACATCAAGAAAATATTACAGAAAACGGCTGACACGTACACTGATTGGCATGAGAAGCTACCATTGGTATTATGGGGGTACAGAATGTCAGTCAGATCGTCAATAGGGACTACACCGTATGCGCTAGTGTATGGGATGGAGGCTGTTCTGCCAGTGGAATTAGAAGTTCCTTTGTTAAGGGTTGTAGTGGAAAGTCAGTTAGCAGAGGTGGACTGGATCAAAAGTCGTTATGATGAGTTGGCATTGCTAGATGAAAGGCGATTGAGGGCTCTCTACCATGTACAAGGATACCAGAGAAGAGTCGCAAGGGCATTCAACAAACATGTCAAAGACAGAGGCTTGAAGAAAGGAGATTTAGTGTTGAAAGAGATCCGAGCTCCAATTTTTGATCCACGAGGAAAGTTCAAACCAAGTTGGGGAGGACCATACGTCATCAAGGAGATATTGCCAGCAGGGGCTGTTCGACTTATGGATTTGGATGGGATTGAGTTCGCTCATCCCACCAATTTGGATCAATTAAAGAAGTATTATGTATAAGGCCTGCTAGGTTGAAAACCTGTAAAGGCGGCCTAGGAAAAAGTTAAGGCATTTGAACTACGAGGACCTGATTCCCCAAAAAGAAAAAAAAAAGGAAAAAAAAAAAGAAGAAAAAGAAAAAGAAAAAAGAAAAGAAGAAAAAAAAAGAAAAGAAAAAGAAAACGGGGATACGTAGGCAGCCCATAAAGTTACATTGGGTGCGGTCCAATCAACACAATCAAAAAATCTCGAAAGTAGATTATTATTGGCAATTCATTTGAAACTAATTGTTTGACATAACAATTTATTGATGTTAAGTAAAAGAACTATCGACATGCCATAGATATTCTATTCCTTGAGTCTTTAAGTCCTCTTGAGTTTCTTCAGAGTCATTTTGTTTGTCTTCTGTCTCTCTCTATCAAGTCTTCTTTTCTTTCGCAAGTTATGGTCGTGGGATGCCTCCACTGCTTCAAGAATGTCTTCTCTGCAAAGTCCAAATCTCGTGTCCTTGATAAGGTCATAAATTCTTTCTCGACGAGAAGTTTCCCTTTTGCCCAAATCATCCTTCAACTATTGCTTGTATTCTTTACTCATCTCGAAAGGTCCTTCAGTGTTGGCAATCCGAGTCAGTTTCAGGTCTGTAGGCCAGCGAGTCCTCGCCCACTTGACTATGGTAGGATCGACAGGTTCCACAAAGCAACAAGGTCCTGTTAAGGACGGTATGGTTTGCATGGCGCCCATCTGGCGAAGAATTCTCGAAGCCCAATAGAAGGAAGTCAACCTCAGTCCTATGAGTTTGACAAAAGCACACCCCAAGGTTCGAAAAAGTACCTGCTCTTTACACCCCCATGTAAAGACGTACCATTTGATGTCCCGCCACGACAGTGTGTGGAAGTAACCCAACCAATCTCGTAAAGAGAATGGCCCAGGGAGTTCAACTCGGCGTAGACAGAAGTGCTGGGGCTTGTATGGATTGATAGTGGTGGGAGATAGAAAATTCAAGTGCTCGAGTAGCCACATTTGCAGTAAAAAGGGGCTACCTTCTAAAGGCGCTTTGGGGTTGCCATGAACTTTATCTAAACCATTCAAGGTTTCAGCTAATACCAAGGGAATAATGTTATGTCGCTTGGGAAGAGGGGTAATCAACTCACATATTTGAACAGGGGCTTGAAGAGTGCCGGTGGATATGAGAAAGCGACCAATTAAACAGAAAGCGAGTGCACGCTGAATTTGAGGGGTGAAAGTCAGAGTACCTTCGCTATCATGAGCCAAGAATGAGGTTGCTAACTTCATTAAGTCCACCATATGGTCCTTGACAAAGATCGTTGTGTCCCTTTGAGGAATGCCAAGAAAATCCGAGAAGGAAGCAAGGTAATCAGAACGAGGTGTAGGAAGAATGAATGGCCCTGCGGGCAAAACTCCAAATAAAGCACAGAATTCCTCCATGGTTGGGCATAATTATTCATAATTAAATCGAAAGACATGGATTTGAGGATCCCAGAAGTATGTAGCAGCAGTGAGAAGGGTCGTCTCGAGCTTCATGTGCCTTATGGAGAGCAATGGTTCCAAGCCGAAGCGCTTAAACTCAGTTTTGTCTTTGGCAGCCATGACTGCCAAAAACCCTCTTAAGAACCCATCCAAGGCTTCCATAATTATTGTCAATGAAAATAGGTGAGTTAGAAGACTCCCCTCATGTGTTTTTATAGGAAAAGGGTCACAAATTCGAGTCCTAAAGGGAGTAGAACCGTCAAAATCGCAAAATTCCTGAAAAATCGCGAAAAGGCGCGTCGACCTTGGGTAACCGTCCGGGGCCAGATGGTCACCCGAGGCCTCCGCCTTGTTTTGCCTTGTTTCGCCCGGTTTTGCCTATTTTCGCGTTCGGGTGGCCTTTTTAGGCCATTTTCACTCCTATGAACTCACATTGACTCAAATTTTCATGAGAAAGGCACCATAACATCATCATGATAGATTCAAACAAGCACAAAAAGTATCCATAATAAGGGATAAGAGAGTTGGTTTTAGGTGGCAATTACAAAACACAAGCATAAAATGCAAAAAGATAGCCATTGTCTCATTGTTTCTACAAACCCAACAAGAAAGTAAATGAACTCAGCGGTTCCCAGAGCTTCTTTTGCGGCTCGGCCCAGCTCCGTCACGACCCCCACGAGGTGCTCTAGGAGGGCGCATTGCCGGTGGTGGCTGCATATACAAAATCCATTGCAAAGGGGCTAAGTATGAGAATAGAGTTGGTTGAAAACCACATATGAGAACTTTGAATAGGTGGAACACTTACCATGACATCCAAACGAGCTTCTGCCATAGATTTGGCTAGGCTCATCCTCACAAGGTCACACCTCAAGCCCTCACTAAGGTCGATGAACTCTTGGGCATATGCCGCAGGCACCTAGGATAATCAATAAGGGTAAAATTAAAGGTAATGTTCAAAGAAAGAAAGAAATACCCATAAAGAGAACTCACCTGTTCTCGATTTGGGTCGATCCTGGGGGACTCATCAAATGCAGGATGAGTGATAGCGGTCTTGACAAAGTCTGACCCACTGCACAAATCAATGAACCAATTCGGCTGAGGCAAGTGTAGTGACCTATCCCCCTCCATCTCATCTTCCTCAGAGCCAGGAACCACTCCTGAGCCCACTGTCGAGCTATGCCCTCGTGCTCGTTGACCCTACAAGTGTTCACCTATTAAATAGAGTCTCTACCAAAAGAAAAGGCTAAGAGAATGTTAAAGACTTACCCCCTGAGGAGGGAGGCCTGTCACCCTGGGCCTCATCAGATATTGGAGACAGAAAGTGTCATATGCAATGTCAGGAGAAGTGAACTCCTCCGCATCCCAGCCTCTCAAGGCATCCCACAACTCCTCCCCCTCCATTAAGTTAGCATGCCTCATGTTAAGTGGTGGAGGCATTGGAGCCATGGCGGCATTCACATCACCCATGACTTGGCGTAAGACACGCTCCCCTAGGTACTAGTACCTACCCACGGGGCCTTCTAAGAGCACCCTCTTGCCCGTCAGCATCAGGCTAGGAATGCATCGCTTGGGTAGCATTGGTACCCATATCTTCCATGGATTCCATTCAATCTGTTCAAAAATCCAAAATGAGAAATTGGGAGTAAAAAGAAAAGGAAAAGAATAGGGAAAGAATTTCACCATATCAGCAGTGAGGCTTGCTAGGTGAGCTCTAGCAAAGGCGTAATCATGACGATTCGCCGCCCGAATGGATACATAACTAGGGGAGTAATTCTTGAGGGTAGGCCATTCAATGGTTTCCTCAGCAAGGGATGGGCGACATAGGTTAAGGTACTCATAGCACCAAACCTGTCAAAAATTGAGAAAAGAGTAAAAAAGAAAGATAATATAAGGAAAAAATAAAAGGGAAGTAGCATTACCTCCCAAACAAAGGGCATCCCGCCAAAGTCCTTAGTCACACCACGTGACATGTCACACATTGTGCGATACATGGTGGCTAGAGCAGCCCCTCCCCAGTTGAATTTTCTGATCTTGTCAACATCCTCCATGCTTGCAAGAAGACCCAAAGGGGCTAGGTCGCTCGTCCCAGCAAAGAATGTGCATGAGATCATGTACAAAAGGAATGCCCTTGTAATGCAATCAGGGCTTCCACTCTCGCTCTCCCTTTGCTTAGCAAACTTGTTGAAAAGCCAAGTGCGTCGCACTGCTTTCTTGATTACCTCGATTTCCATCCCAAGGTAAGCTAGGAGATAATCCTCTTCCGTGTGAGCCTCCTCATAGAACTCCAAGCTTTTGCCTTTAATGCTTAAGCCCGTGATCATGGTGATGTCCTTGGGGGTTAATGTCATCTCCCCGAAGCTAAAATGGAATGTATTGGTGGTGTCCCACCATAGCTCAGACAAGGCTAGCAAAGCTTGCCTATCACATTGGTCATTCCATAAAGAGTCTAGGAACGGACCAAAACCGGCCTTTTCGACATAGCCCTTGGTAATGGGTTGGAAGTTTTCCATGTTCCGCCACCATTCAATGAGTCCTTTGACAGAGGACCGAGTGCGCATGTCTTGAAAGTTGGGCTATAGCCATTGAAAATACCTTGAGAGTTAGTTGAAAGAACATGGAAATAATAAGCTTACACTAGCAATTGGTTTCAAATCGTTTTCCAAAAGATGTCAAAAGTTTGTTTTTATTCATGAAATGAATTGCTAATGGATGTTTATGAGTTTACTTGTTTATATGCCTTAATTTGGCAAGGATTGAACACTTTTTTATCACTTGGGCATTTTATCGAACACTTGGTGGGTGATACCTCCCAAGCCTTGAAACAAAAGAATTTTGTATGATCAATCCTTGCTAAATCATAGCATATTACTCACTTGAGGGTTTACTTGTTGATATACATTGATTTGGTAAAGATTGAACATCTTTATTTCACTTGGGAACTTTATCGAACACTTGGCGGGTGCCATTTTTCAAGCTTTCAAATGAAAAGAATTTGTGTGTTCAATCCTTGCCAAATCAAGGGATATCACTCAACAACCCAAGAGGTATTCAAAAGAAGTAGAAGGGAATGCAATTTCATCAAAAGAATCGAAAGATTCAAAAGAAAAGTGTTAAGTTGGGTAAACTTACTTCTTGTTGGGAATGGATGAATGAGAGATGCTTGTCGGGTTCAAGCAACACCCTAGCTTGTGGAGCATCATAGAGTGGTGCCTTGTACGTGCTTTTGACCCCATAGAATGGATACTTGGTGCTTGAGTCCTTGCTTGATGACATTCTTGATGATGGAGTTGGGTTTGTGAAAAATGGGTTTGATTTGGTTTGATTTCACAAGATGATGTGAATTGGTTGTTTTGATTGCTAAATGGGCTTGATTTGTTGTTGTTTGATGTGCATTTGATGTTTGGATTGAATGTTTTTGAAATAGGAATGAGAGAATGAGAGAAGGAGAAGATAGGATGTGAGTTTAGAGAGAGAAACTCTCTAATTTTCGAATAGGAGAATGTGGGAATGAGTGGGCAAGAGTTGGGTTTTATAAACCCAGATTTTTTCCTTGGTGGGCTCGGGTAACCGTCTGCCCTTGGACGGTCAGCCGTCTTGCCCTGGACGGTTGACCATCTGAGGGCAGATGGTCACCCTAGCCTGCTTTGCCCGTTTGCCCCGTTTCGCGCGCTTGCGACCTCTAAACTTCTCCAAATTGACTTTTTGTGCAATCCTTGAGTTATGGGATGAATATATCCCCCAAGTTTATCAAGTTTCAATGAAATTTTTGAATCTTGGGTGATTGTATTCGCCTGCATAACGAGGAGTTGCAATGGCCATGATAAATGGCTTTCTCATGAAATGAGCTTAGTGTTAAATTGATTGACTTTCAAGTCTTGGAAGTCAATTCTCTAGGAGATGATAATGATATCATATCATGTGATAAGGATAATTTCACATGAAATGACTTGCTAACCATGTGATAAAGATAACTTCACATGAAATGTCGATTCATAAGCTATGCTAGTTACGAAGTAACTTGCTATCTTTGTGAAGAGGGCATGAAATGTACTTTGTTTTTCAATCAATTGACTTTCAAAATCAATGTTGTATCATGTGATAAAGATAATTTCACATGAAATGACATGAAATAAGCTTGATTTCCAATCAATTAACTCTCAATTCAATGTCATTTCAGGTGTTAAAGATAATTTCACATGAAATGATAAGTAATGAACTTGATTTTGAGTTGAATGACTCTCAATACATTATCATTTCATGTGATAAAGACAATTTCACATGAAATGCACTTGATTTGGAGTTGAATGACTCCCAATACATTGTCATTCCATGTGATAAAGATAGTTTCACATAAAATGATAAGAAATGAGCTTGATTTTGAATCAATTGACTTACAATTGGGTCTCATATGATGTGATAAACACAATTTCCCATGAAATGACGATTCATGAGTTATGCAATAACTCCCCGTCTTTGTTACTTCCACAGAAAGTGGCACAATTTCCCATGAAATGACGATTCATGAGTTATGCAATAACTCCCCATCTTTGTTACTTGCACAGAAAGTGGCATGAAATGATCCATGAGTTATGCAATAACTCCCCATCTTTGTTACTTCCACAGAAAGTGGCACAATTTCACATGAAATGACGATTCATGAGTTATGCAATAACTCCCCATCTTTGTTACTTCCACAGAAAGTGGCATGAAACGATTCATGAGTTATGCAATAACTCCCCATCTTTGTTACTTCCATAGAAAGTGGCACAATTTCACATGAAATGACGATTCATGAGTTATGCAATAACTCCCCATCTTTGTTACTTCCACAGAAAGTGGCATGAAATGATCCATGAGTTATGCAATAACTCCCCATCTTTGTTACTTCCACAGAAAGTGGCACAATTTCCCATGAAATGACGATTCATGAGTTATGCAATAACTCCCTGTCTCTGTTACTTCCACAGAAAGTGGCATAATTTCCCATGAAATGACGATCCATGAGTTATGCAATAACTCCCCGTCTCTATTACTTCCACAGAAAGTGGCACAATTTCCCATGAAATGACGATCCATGAGTTATGCAATAACTCCCTGTCTTTGTTACTCCCACAGAAAGTGGCACAATTTCACATGAAATGATACATGAGTCATGCAATAACTCCATATCTTTGTTGTTTCCACTGAAAGTGGTGTGAAATCATAATTTGATGAGTCATGAGTTATGAAATAACTCACCTCATTTGTTATCCCCAGTAGGACTGGCATGAAATGCACTTGGTTTTGAATTGATGGACATTCAATTCAAATTCACATGAAATGATGCCTTATGAGTTATGAAATAACTCGTTTTGAGAATGCCAATGAAATTGGTAGGATACCTTGTGATGCACTAGTGCAACTAGCTTTGCATCATAAGAAGACCATGTGGATATCACTAATGCAATTAGTGCATGGTAAAGGCATTTGCATGAGCGCACCAACGAATGTTGGCTTGCATAGAAATGCATTCGAATCTTTGCTTCGATGAAATTGTCGCATGCTTGGATATGACGAAGTCTATCCTTATGGTTCCATTTGAGTTTGTTGGTATTAATGAGATTAATCCATCAAACAAAAATGGGTTGTTCTTTGATCATTGGCTCGCAAGTGAAACTTGTTCACCAATAAGGGGCTTCTGTCACACCCCATTTTTGTCACCTTAGCTAGGACATATCATTTCATGTAGGATTTTGAGTCCTTTTTTAGTCTAGTCTTTTGCATTGAGTTTCTATGGCATTAAATATCATGTGTATGAATTTTGAAGTGATTTGGAGTCCATCTCGAGGGTCAATAAGAACTTTTGCGACTTTAAGGGCATAATCGTCTTTTAAGCCGTATATTTTCCATTTGACCTTGGAATGAATCCCGAGTCATCCCATCAAGTTCATATGGTTATATAGAGTCCATATATAGGTTCAATTTCATGAATTAATGGTTTAAGATCAATTCGGCTCGTAATGGTTCGGGTTGGCTAAAAGACCCTTTCTTGGTTTGCTCAAATTGACTCATAAGACCCAACCAATTTTCTCTCATTTAACTTCAATTGGGCTTTATTTATGTCCTAAATATGTTTAGAAAGATCGAATTTCGATTGGGAAAGCATTCGGTTCGATCTTGTGTACAAACCCAGCTTAGCGACGGTGAAGCACCATGGTTAACCACCTTTGTAAAACCCAACCATGCACCCATGGTTGAGGATTTTTGTCCCAAAATACTTAAAAATGTGTTCCCCTTCGAAACACGGTCGTTTTGGCTTTTATTTCGTCAAAATCGAACTTAATTTGAAGATTTTAGAACTTCTACAGCAAGTGGGAGTCAAAACCGGAGAAAAAATAGAGGACCCTCGGGTAACCGTCCGGGGTTGGACGGTCAGCCGTCTGGGCCCAGACGGCTAACCGTCCAGGCCTAGTTGGTCACCCGAGGAATCCTACTTTAAGTCAACTTCTGACTCTTCTTTCCCTCTTTTGACGGTTTCCTCCGCCAAAACAACTTGTCTGAGCTTAGGAGTGTGTAGGTTTGAATTGTTTGAGCACCAAGAGAGTCTCTAATAGCCCTAGGATCATTATTTAATGAATTAATCCTAGCCATTGGTTTAGGGGGTCAGTTCTCTATATAAAGGACATGATATTCAGCACATAGGGGGAGGATAATTGCACTTTACACTGAGAGAGAGAGGGAGCTACGAGTTTGGAGAGCTAGAGGGACTTCAAGAGGAGGCTCTTCAACCCCAAGCAAGCAAGGAAACAAGAAGTTTGAAGACAAGGAAGAGTCTACAAGAGGGTGCAAACAGGTACAATGCTTGTCCTATTGCAAATAGGGCTGCTATGGTCTGAAATGGCTAATGCTAGGAGCTTGTGTGCTCAGGTAAGTAGGGTTTGAAGGTGCCCCAATTCACCTTTCTTTTTCTATCTTTTCTCTTCCCCCTCCTAGGGTTACTTCTTAATACAAGCTTATGGTAATCATCAAGGGTTTCCTTCAATAATAAATTCTGGTTTTTATCAAAGTTTTCCTCTTGTGGAAGTTTTCAATTTTGGATTAATCAATGTATTTTCAAATGAGGAAACCTAGGGTTTTTACCATAGGTTTGTATTAGGTTGTAACCCTATTTCTTTTCGAACTACGTGGACTTTGATTCATGTATTTTGCTGCATGGTACGTAGGCGCTCTTCGTGAGGCTCAAGTCCGTTCTAGGATCCAAGTATCCTAGGCTTTTTCTTTTCTTTTCTTCTTTTTTCTGTTTTGTTTTATTTGAGTGATTGTGCATGAGATGATCGGATGAAATATATGATATGCATGCTGCCTTGTGATGATATATGATGATATTTGAGTGGAAAAGATATTAAGTTAGCCCAATCAAATTAAGAGACCAACTCGGGCGATGTGGGTGCCTATGGGTTTTTGCCCAGAACCTTCCCACGTCGTAACTTAGCCCCCGAATCCAATTTTTTGGTTTCAAAGACCTTGCTTTTCCTTTAATGGAGTCATGTGGTTTTGAAAATGAAACATTTTTGTGGTTTTCCTCTTTTCCCTAAAAAATGAGGTGGCGACTCCTTTTTTTGTTTGTTGTCTTTCACACCTATCATTTTGCCAAACCCTTGTGGGCCGCGCTTTTTCGTGGGTTCACAATTGTACATAGACAAAGTGTTGAAAAGGTTCAGCATGCATGACTCCAAAAGAGGTCTAATTCCTGTTAGACATGAAGTTAAATTGTCTAAAAACATAAGCCCTAAAAGTCCAAAAGAGATTAAATACATGAAGACAATTCCTTATGCATCAGCAATAAGAAGTCTAATGTATGCCATATTGTGTACACGACCTAATATTAGTTATGCTGTAAGTATTACTAGCAGATATCAGGTAGACCCAGGTAAGAAACATTGGGAGGCAGTTAAGGCAGTCTTTAAGTACTTGAGAAGAACTAAGGATTTATTCTTTGTTTATAAAGGAGTAAACTTGGATATGTTTGGTTACACAGATTCAAATTTTCAATCTAACGATGATGATAGAAGATCAACATCGGGGTACGTTTTCACCTTAAATGGTGGAGCTGTGAGTTGGAGGAGCTGTAAGCAAGACACTATAGTAGACTCTACTACTGAGGCTAAATACATCATTGCATCAGAAGCTGCTAAGGAAGCTATTTAGATGAAAAATTTCATCACAGAACTTGAAGTAGTTCCTTCTATTGAGACGCCCATACCTTTGTTTTGTGACAACAATAGGGTTATATATAGCTCAAGCAAAGGAACCATGGTCTCATAAAAATTCCAAACACATTGAGCAGTGATTCCATGTGATTAGAGATATCATTAAGAGAGGTGACATCAGCATTCAGAAGATTGCATCAGCAAAGAACGTAGCGGACCCCTTCACTAAAGCTATTACCCAAGGGTAGTTGGACTTCCACCGAAGCTGTCACGACCCAAAAATAGGCTATGACGTGTCAATAAAAGAAAAATAAATAAACTGAAGTTCAAGGATGGTTTATAATAAAAAATTATTGCTTTATAAAATATTTTTAGAAAATCCGGCATGGTCCTGTTTGAAAATTAGACATACCAAGTTCTCGACAGTTCAAACATGTTCAATTTAAAATCAAAATCATTCAACCATCCATAACAAGTAATTAAAATAAACTGGCATGCTAGTTCCCACAGAGTTCTATTGTCAATACAAATAGTATATAATACAATAAGTCTGTCTAAATAATATACAGGCCATAAAAATTATAAAATGCATCTGCACAACATCCAAAATGAAATGCTTATGCTAAGTTCAATGTGATGCCTCCTCATAAGAGTCATCCTTACTTTGCTCAAAGTCTGCAAAAGGTTTTGAAAATAGGCGTGAGTATAAACTTAGTAGGATACATTTTTTAGAGTTGTATATCAAGATTTTAAAACCATTATGAACAATTAAATAAAATAAGATAATAAGGGGTTGCATATTACAAATTTTAAAATAAGTACAGGAGAACATGAAAATCATTCATAACATAAATCCGCCATATCTGGCAATCCACAACATTATCAATCTTTTAAACTGAATAATCCTCCCAGGTCATACAGGGCCCTCGTGCGTGGAAATAAGAGGAAACACTATGAATCCCTACATGGGTCCAGAAAGTAACCTCATCTTGAGGAAACACTATGAATCCTACATGGATCCAGAAAGTAACCTCATTTCGGGAACACTACGGTCATTAAAACCGGAAAGTACCCCTTATCATCACATCCATTTACATATTAATCTCACAAAACCATTTTATTTATAATTGTAAAAAAATGGGTTACCCATACGTATGTAAAAGTGATCCTTAAATAGTTAATTGCAAGGATTTAACAAATAGGTTTTCCAAAATCAACCCATTGTATCCCAAATCATGTGAGGGTATATAAAACAACACAAATATAGAAAAATAGGGTATAAAAAAAAAAACCCCTAATTTCCCAAATATATGAATTTTTAAGAAATTCAAACCCCAATCCCATGTAAACATATATCATATCATGTAAACATGCAAAAACCTATGATAATGTACCAAATCATGCATACAATGGTTTACAACCATGAAAAATGCACCTACCTCTCAAATGGTAGCTAGAAACGTGAATCTAAGGATGTACACGCGTAGATCAGGGTGGAAATCGCAATATCCAAGCGTTGTGGGGTCAGATTCGAGCTCTCGCGGTCACATTTCTCACCGTCGAGCTCCTCTTTCTCCTTTTCGTGTCTCTCTGTCTCTCTCTCTGTCTCTCTCTCTCCTCTCTTTCCTTTATGATAAAAATGGGTAAGAAACCCATTAGGAATGGGTTTAATAAGGGAAAAAGGGGTAAAATCGTCAAATAGCCCTTTTTAAAAACTGTCCGCTGACACTTTCAGACATCTGAAAGTAAGTTTCAAACGTATGGAACTAGACCTCAAAATCATCCTTCTTTGGAATTTTCAAACGTCTGAATTTCAACTTTCAGACGTCTGAAATATCATTTTCAGACGTTTGAAATATTCAGACAGCTGAAACTAGCCATCAGTCAGGCATTTCTCCCATCTGCACAAACCTCAGCCTTCTTTTCATTAAAAACATTTAAGTAATCTTCTCCATTCTTTATTCTCCCTTTTACTTTAAGTTATTTAATGAAAAAAAGCAAATAACACCCCATTTGAATCCAAATAAAATATCAGAAAAATCAAATTCCAAGTATATCAAAATCTCATTTCCAAGTTTTAGTACGAAATCCGTTTCCCGACAGATTTTCCTAAAACAAATATGTGAGGGACCCAATCCAAACATGCTAATAAAATCTCATAAAATCACAGAAGTCTTATAATATTATAAACTTCCATTACCGCAAAAAATTATCTTTAAAAACAAAGATTTACGAAAATTCATTTTTTTCCAACACTTAGCCAAATTTCAGCAGCTTAAACCCTTAATACCTTACTTTTAAATTATGGGTGTTACAGAAGCCAGATGGGTATAAGATACATGGTGGATTAGCTATAGTACAAATGGGTGATTGTTAGTAGTATGCCTTACACAGCCAATCATAGAGATGACGCTTTATGGATAAAGAACAGTCATAAAATTTCATTTATTGCATGTATGTCACATTTATTACTAATTTAATAAAAGGCTTATTCTATCATTTTTATTTTATTATTTATATTTATATGATATGTTCATGGAGTTAGAGTTGAAAATATGAAATTACAATGAGTTTTGATTTTGAGATTGTATATATATCTCTGTACTAAACTCCTAAATCATTCCTAATTAAAAGTTCATTATGATGGACAATAATGAACTATAGGATTAGCACATGTTAGGTTGGCTCTATAGGAGGATAGCTAGTCTCAAGCTATTTGTGTGCAGAAACTATAACCAACACGTGGGTGCTTATTACATGAATAAGTACATTAAATGTGACTATAGAATATGAGATCAACTGAATGGAGTTTTAACTACTTGTTAATCAGTTTCTCATAGTTGCAGTGGTACAAGTAATCTTTAGACCTGAGACACCATAGTTGTCTTATGCATATAGCCTTAGAAGTTTGCTAACACTAAGTGTAGATTCCTATGAGATTTACAAAGGTGTTCATTGACCCTATTGATATATGTGTGAAGGCATGTGAGTAATCAATAATGTCACAACCCAAATTAATTAAGCCATGATCAATATTAATAAAACCAGTTTAATTAAGAAAATCATTTAGGAAGCACAAGAATGACACGTGTTAGAAAACCTGTAATTTCAATGAAAATTTCGGCATGACCCATTCGTAAATGGAACATACCATAATAAAAAATATAAAAAACTTGTATAAAATAGTCATAAAATTTCTTGTCATCCATCATTAGTATCATTACATGCTAAATAATCCATATAAAGAAACTTACGAAATTAAAATATTATAAGCCATAAGTTATTACGTGTCTAGTGCCCATTGGCCGAATACAAAAGTGTTTAGTTAATACATAACCATGAAATTAAAATTGTTCAAAATCATAATAATGTTCCAAAATGATCTGACAATTAGCTAGTTCCAATCAAAGCTTAACACCTCAAGGCAAGGTCTTCCCAATTATGAAATCATCTGAAAAGGGTTTATAAAATATAGGAGTGAGTATAAAACTCAGTAGATATAATTTTTATATAGAAATAACCAAAACATGATAATATAACCAATTTAAATCATGCTTAAACTATAATGAAACACATGTAATGTCATGAATGATATGCAACTCATGTTCATTTAACATATTCCATAATTACTGACCACTCCCGCAGGAGTCTTCACACAGAAACAGAGGATTTAAGCCCACCTCCAAGAGGACAACACAAGGGTTCCTATTTGGAACAGAAAAGTAGCCTCTAATTCGGGAACATAAGGGTTCTTACTTGGAACTAGAACGTACCCAGGACCAAAGGAATGGAAAACACAGCTAAATCTCTTGACCACTAGAAGTCCAAATCTAATAACCCTTTAATATACTTTTACCAAGTAATTAATTAAATCCATTTCATGCATTTTATGCCAATGAATGTTATAAAAAGCATAAAAACCCATACGCGTGTCAGTTATTCTAGAAATCAACAATATATAATTATTCCATAATAATATGACATGTGAGGCTATGTAAAACATGTAAAATATAGACCAACAAGAATTTACATAGCATGTACATTCAAAATAAATTAAAATATAACCAGTATATCAACCCATATACTCTCAAATATAATATTCCTAAATATAGGATTATGTAAACTAGACCCCCCCAGTAGATACATTACAAAATATACATGATAATACACCCAAAAATCACGTAAACTCATAAATAAAACCAATATACATTTTTATTCAACATATATGGGCTTATATCCTAACCCATTATCATCCCTAAGGTTAAAACCCATGAAAATTACACCTACCTCAAATATATTATACCAAACGTAGAGAAAATGTGTTGGGAGGGTTGAATCCATGCCTAAAATGCAAGAATAAGCTCTAAACTCCACAAATCAAGCTTGATCTATAAACCCAACGTGGTAGAAGATGAATCCAACCCTTAGGAAGCTTCCCCAAACATCAACGTAAGGTGAGAAAGTGAGAAACCAGCACATACAAGCTAAAAACCCATTTTTCTCTCTCCAAACAAGTCCTTTCTCTCTCCTCTTTCTCTTCTCTCTCTCTCCTTCTCTCTAGCTCTTTTGATCTCAAAATGCAGCAAATGAGGGGTTACAAGTCATGATAGGGGGTTTAAAAAGGGCTGAGGGGCACATGCGTCATTTGACGCATTTTTAAAAAATTTCAGGATTCTGCCAACCCCGATCGATCGAGTTTAATAGAAGCAAATTCACGTTTTTGGGGCACCTCCGATCGATCGGCCCCTGCAAAAAAAGCCCAACAACTCATGCAAATGTGTATAAACTTCTACAGCACAGAGCACTACCTTATTTTCATTCAAAACATTTAAGTAATTACTTTAAGTTATTTAATGAAAATAAGCAAACAACTCCCCATTTGAATCCAAATAAAATATCAGAAAAATCAAATTCCAAGTATATCAAAATCTCATTTTCAAGTTTTAGTACAAAATCCGTCTCCCGACAGATTTTTCAAAAACAAACATATGAGAAAACCAATCGAAATGTGATAATAAAATCTCATAAAATCACAAATGTCTTATAATATTATAAACTTCCATTACTGCAAAAAATTATCTTTAAAAACGAAAATTTATGAAAATTCATTTTTTTCCCAACACTTAGCCAAATTTCAGCAGTTTAAAAATGTGAAATCGCAAACACATCAACATCATGCACATACAATGCCTATGCGTGACAATACCCGATAAATCAACTAATATACATGCAAATCATGCTTTAAAAGTGAGATTAACCTAAGTAAATGACACAAGCATTACGAATAAGGAATCCACACTCTAGTAAAAGGGAGAAAATGTTTCACATAGCATTCATAATATAACTCATAAAGTCTATGACCATGGTATGATGATTATGGAAGGGAGTTTTCAGAGTGCATCAATGAGTTAATATTAATGAATGGATATAAAGTATTAAACTAAGAACTTGACAGACTTCCATATCCTATTAGCTTAATCAGATATATTGTATAGATGGAAGGATGTAATTGTAACCTTAAGCTGTAACTGAAAGATTCTTTGTTCGATATTTATTCACCTCATCAAGGACCACACCATGAGCCATTGTTAGATTTTACTCATGGTTAGTAGAAGCTGTAGACACCCCATTTTCATCCCTATGAGTTCATGATATCATTTGGTTAGGTTTAGAAGCATTTAGGAGTCCCTAAGCCTTAAAGGACAATTTTGCCCTTTAAAACCTTAGGAGAATAGGTCATCATTGCATACATATTTCTGTCTCTTTGTTGAGTCCCATCACTTGAATTTAGTTTCTAGGGTCATTTTGGATATGTGTGTCAAATTTGGTTTAATTCCAGATAGGTTTGGATAGCTAATTAGAACTTTTGCGACTTGAAGGGCAATTTCGTCTTTTACTTCGTATATTTTCCAATTGACTTCCAAATTTGTTTCGGAGTGCTCCATTGACCTTAGAATTATGAAATGAGCCTAACTGAAGTGCCAATTTAATTTATTGATAGGTTTTGGATTGGTTCACCACATTACCCTATGGTTAATTAACCTTTTTTCGGGTAATCGCCTCATGAAAACCCAGCCACCTGACTGTGGTCGGGGATTTTTTATTCAAGAATATTCTAGGCTTATTCTAAATTGAATCCTTGAAATTTTGGCTTTTTAATCACTCAAATCGAAGTTAAAATAAAGAATTTAAGTCCGTTTGAAGTTAGGAGTCCAAACCAGGTCAGGAATCCTCAAAACTGAGGAAACCTGATCTCACTCTCGGGTGACCGGTTCACCTAACCAGTCACTCGAGCCCTTCATCTTGATTTATCTCTTTTTGAATTTTTGACGAAATGGGACTCTACCACTCCGAATTTCAGCCTTCTAAAGGACTTCTAAGCTTATTGGGAGGTGGTTTTGAGTTGTTTAACATTCATGGGATTTAATTATAACCTTAGATTGGTTTTATGGTGAATTAATCTCAACCATTGGTTCATATGGTTGGTTGGTCATAAATAGAGGCTCATTCATCAGCATAAGAGACTTTTGGCTTATTTGACACTTCATATTCATAAGAGAGAGAGGGACCACGAGTTTGCACACACCCATATCACTTGCAAGAGGTTTTCTACTGCAATTTCAAAGGAGAATTAGAAGGGAACCAAGCCAAAGAGAAGGAAGAACGCAGTGAAGACCTTTGCTTTGTTGTAAATCTCCTTTGCATCTTTTTACGATTCCTTCTTCTTCTACTCCATTCTCTACATAATTATAGCTTAGAATTGAATTAGGAATCATATATACTCTATATTTTAGAGTGTATATGATTCAAATATGATAGGAAAGTATGCTAGTGGAATAGGATTGTGAATTGCTTGCTGTTGGGATAATTTCTCTCTTAAGGATAGAGGTACGTTTTGTACAGAAAATTAGTTGATGTGTTTAGGCTATTTTCTCTTCGTGGTTCAGTTATATGCATGATTTTAAGCATCTTTTGTATAGGACACTTGCTGTGTAAGCCTCATCTTCATAGGTGTATGGATGATTATTCTTTTCGAAGATAATTATCGCCCTTAGAGAGTGAGGTTGTGCATGGATGCTTTCTGGAGTGTATTTAAGTGTGCTGTGAGTTTCTTTGCATTCTTAGGTATATATTTTACATAAGATATGTGAAGAAATCATTCATATGGAATGGTTTCTACGTAAAATTATCTCCGAATAGTTTTACTTAAGAAAGCCCGCCGTAAGGATGATTATTTTACATTCTTACATAAAGTACTTACCTAAGGCATTATGTTAGATTTTCTTTTCATGTTTAGGATTGTCATATGATATTTTCATTATGGTAATGCCTATTTTCATTATATGCATGTTTAGTATTTTGCCCAGATTTGATTTAGGTCTCCTAATGATTATTTGAGCATGAATATGGTTGGTTTGAGCTTAATAATTGCCCTATAGAATTCATAGGATGATTAATTGGTGTTTTCTCGATATTTCGGGATAATTTGCATATGGTAAGTGGTTCATGGTAAGTCTTTTATGAATTGTTCTCTTCTCCCCCCTTGGGTTATTGTCTTTACTTTGGATTAGAAGTCCTAAGTTTCCAACTCTCTTAAAATTCTGTTTTACTTAAAGTTGTATCTCTTTTAGAATTCTACTTTTCTAAAACTTCTTTTTTTGGATAAGAGTTCTATCTCTTTTCAAATTCTATCTTTTCTCAAATTCCTTTTTTGGAAATCCTTCTTCTTTTAAAACTCTTCTTTTCTTTTAATGGAAATTTAGGGTTTATAGTTCATTGTAAAGGGAGTAACCCCTTCTCAATCGAACTACGTGGACTTTGATCCTTACATCTTTGCATGTAAGGTACGTAGGCGCTCATTTAATGTTCAAGTCCGCCCTAGGATACTAAGTATCCTAGGTTTTCTTTCTTTTTCTTTCTTTTTATCCATTTGTCCATCACATATATGCTAGAGGAGTAGGATGGACTCATGCTTCATTATTTATCCATCACATATTTGCTAGAGGAGTAGGATGGATCTATTTCTTATTCTCTATCTCTTTACATGCTTTCCATATCTCTCCTATTTGTTCATGGACGTTTACATACTTTGTAGATGTTTATTGCTTTATGAATGTCTATGGATGAATTGATAGTTTATGGATAATTCTTTACATATGCATGGTGATTAATTAGGAAGTGATTGAAATAGCCCATATAAATTCAGAGACCCATTTTGGGGCGATGTGGGTGCCTATAGGATGTTTCCTAGAACCTTCCCACATCGTAACTTAGTCTCCGAATCCTCTCTTATTTTGATAGACCTGCTTTTCCTTGATCGGAGTCATGTGGTTTGTTTTCAAAGGTTTTCTTTTAAAACTATTTTCAAGGTTTTCCTTTTTTCCTTAAAAAATGAAGTGGCGACTCCTTGTTTGTTATGTTTTTGTGAACCTTTTAAAAACCAGATTTTTATTAACTTAAATCTCTACAAGTCTTTTTAAAAGAAAGGTTCTCCTTCCCCTCCCGGATCGAAACCCGTGGTTCACAGAAGCCCTAATTGATATAAGTAAGTTATAATCAATTAGGGAATTAGAAGTTATTCCAATTAGACCCTTAATGAAAAGTGTTCCATTATGCACACCTTGTGTTATTCCTACTACTTGATGATGTAAACCCAATGGGTCACACACTGATCATACAAAGAGGGACTTTAGAGCTTTGAGAAAAATAGGAAGATTGAATAAGAAAAGTTCTAGAGGGCCACACTTGTATTAGATATAAGAAGGAGGGGTTAAATTGCAATTTAAAGAAGTTGCAAGTTAGAATCCACAAGGGATTCTCTCTCCTCATCGCCAGCCCCATTGGTGTGGCTATATATATACACACTAGCATGTGTATCACACTTGATTCATTCTTCTCTTGCCCTGGCCGAAATTTGGAGGAACTCTTTCTCTCTCTCTCCCTCTTCCTCTCCTCTTCTAGTTTCAACAAGGATTGGTTAAGGGAAGTTTGAAGGCTTTTGCTAGGTGTGGATACCATTGGAGGTAGAGCACTTGGGCTGTTCAAACCAGTACTGTCTGGATTCAAAGCTTGAAGGAAGAAGAAGAAGACATAACCAACTACAAGTATTCAAACCCTTCTTTTAGTTTGGGTTTCTAGTTTTATATTGAAACACAATCAGATTCATGGGCTGCATAGAATTGATAGGAAATTTTTGTTATTCAGGTTATTCTGCATTCTAATTTCCCTCTAGTTCAGTTCCTAAAAGGGTTGTACTTACTGCATCGATGGATTATGGGATACATTAAGACTCATTGCATTGATGGATTATGGGATACATTGAGCAAATGTAAAAGGTAGAACCCCAATTTATAGTGTTGGTATAACTTCTATTAGCATATTCTCATAGGAAACTATATATATATATAGTTTCAACGTGGCCAACCATTAACATTATGCCTATATCTATATCTATATCTATATATATATATATATATATATATATATAGATATAGATATAGATATAGGCATAATGTTAATGGTTGGCCACGTTGAAAACGAAGATATGAGGACTTGTAGATACAAGTTATATTAGTATTATACATTAGGGGGCTGTACTCATTGCATTGATGAGTTATGGGATACACATACTGAACAAATGCAAATAGTATAACCCCAATATATAGTGTTGATATAACTTGTATCAGCATGTTCTCGTAAGACCATATATATATATATATATATATGTAGGCATAATGGTAATGGTTGGCCACGTTGAAAATCATGAAATTTAAACTTTGATTTTTTTATTAAAAAAAAATTAAATATTATTATTATTGTTATTATTATTATTATTATTATTATAGGCATATTGTTAGCATGGATGATTAATGCACAAGGTACAACCCCAATGCGGGTATTGATATAAGTTACATCAACACATGTTGACCTGACCAGAACTGTTGTTAGCATTACTTCTTTTTTTGTTTTTTTTTTTTTTTGGTTGGTGCATTTGGAAGGGGTTTGAACCCTAACCTATCTTACTCTTACCCTTTTTCCCCACCCTCCTTCACCACTAGGCTAGCCCTAGTGACTTTTGTTAACATTACTTCTAAAAGTGTAGGCCCTTATGAATTTACTTTATCCACCAATACTATTTATTTCTCTCCTCCTTTTTTTTTTTTTTTTTTTTTAAAGTGCTTCCTAGTTTTAGGTGATGGCACTGTACCTTATACTACACCAGGAAGATGAGCAAAATAAGTGTCAAACAACCTATCTATATATAACTAGAGGGGGTAAAGTATAGTTTTCAAATTAGCTATAGCAGCTAAAACAAGCAAGCCAAACTTGTAGTTGGTAAAGTGCAACCATCTCTATTAATTTCTCTAGTAATTTTTTATGTTTCAATCGATCTTTGAAATTAAACTTCGTTGTTCGTTTTTCTTACGACACACTCGAGTATGTTGACTCTTGAAAAGCATAGAATTTTTATGCAATATTTACTTAAATAGTTAAATAGATTTTCAAATATTATATATATTTTCAGAATCCAAAGATAAATTTTCTACAAAATTCTTTGACTACTCTAGTTCTCAAACATTTTTTGTGATTAAGCCTAGAGTTGGACAATACATCATTCTCATTTCATGCAGGCTCATGCGTATCAAATATCATGTTGTTCAACTATGTACTAATAGCTATATGATTCATAAATTCATTCATATTTTTAATAAATAAATAAAACTTGTCTATAATCATGCATGGAAAAGCTTTTAATTTCCAATCGATCAACTTGATATATATATATATATATATATATATATATTCAGCAAACATGACATGTATGAGAGGAATCTCAATAAAATTCATTGAAAATATATGATGCATGTAAAAATTGTGGAAAAAGAAAACATTTATTCCCTAAATTTGACCCAAACATAAATACATTCATATATCTAATATATATATATAGATATATATATAGATATATAGAATATCCCTCGTAAAAACAAACTTGTATATACATATATGTATCATAAAAATAGAGTTGTTTTTTGTTTTGTTTTTTTTTTTTATTTTATTTTATCAGGGTTGCATTCTATTATTAAATTTTTTCATATACTAAAGAGAGGAGGAATAATCAAATATGTGTGTATATATGTGTATGAAATGATCATCAAGTAAAAGCACGTATTGATAATCTGATATAACTTATATTAATTCCATTTTGAGCGTCATATCTCATACATTAGTAAGTTATAGAGTTTATTAGGTTAATATACGAGGTATAACCCCTAATGCATAATGCTTATATATGTTATATCAGTACGTGCTCACTTGATTGGAACTATACCTATATCTATATCTATATCTATATAGATATATATATATATATATATGGGGAGGGATCCATTTATACCCGGTGTAAAGTTTTTACTCTTACACCCTTAAGAATTTTTTGTAGGATCGATATTTTTCAAAACCAACCATTAAATTGGATACTACTCTCATGGAGATCATGCACGCCAAATTTCACACAGATCAAATGCTCATAAGCATCTCATCTATAAATTCACTTTTTTTTTTTTTTTCAAATAAAACTATAATTTTGGCCGCTTTATCAATAGAATAGTTCATAATCTCTAATCAATGTGAATTTGGTGTACATGATTTTTATGAGAGCAGTATCCAATCCAATGGTTGGTTTTGTTAAATATCGATCGTACAAGAAGTTATTGAAGGGTGTAAGACTAAAGAGTTTTACACCGGGTGTAAACGATCCCTCCCCTAGATATATATATATGTTCAAAACTTATGCTGTGTGACATGAGATTTTGGCGATATTGCAATTTATTGTTATGTCCAAAAGAAATTGATAATTAATTTAGATTAAGAATATGCGAGATTTGAATCACCATTATGCCGGAATGAAATTTGACAATAAAAAATGGATTAATTAAGAATCTTAAGAAGAATTTTTTTCTTTGTTAAATGTTCCTTTAATTGGTTTAATTATTATTTGATTGGTGGGCGAGATAGCTATCTGTCCACGTGGGTAAACAGTCACGTTTATGCCAATTAATCTTGTCATTAAAATAATATGTAATTAAAACTTTTTTTTATTTTTGGGTTGGAGTAATTAAAACTAATTTGCAATTCAAAAGTGATTTATTAACTACAGTCGGTCGTTTCTGACTGACCATTTTTGTCATCTTCTTGGCAATGCTTCTCGAAACTTCTTCTATTCTTATTTTAAATTATAAAAATAGTAGTGGCCCCTTGATTTGGTTAGTAAAGCAAGGGAATCAGTTGTTCTAGTTCTAGTTCTAGTAAAAGGCAGCAGCACTCGAGAAACCCACTGCGGCTGTTGTTGTTTGTGTAAGTCGCATGAAACGCCTAGAAGGCGGCTGAAGGGTAAAATAGTAATGCACTAAAATAGAGATGATTATAGCAAGAAAAATAATCAGTCATTAATTACTCTACTAAAGTCGGCTTAAGGCACATGCATGCATGGTAGGAAAGATTAGGTTAATTTATATGTATCTTTGATGTTCTTATCATTGATGGTAGTAGTCTAGTGGTACTTGTTTTATTTTTAAGTAGTTTGGTAAGTGTCAAATCCATTAATGCCTTACTTGTCATTTTTTAAAAAAAATTTTATTTTATACCCTTAAGTGAAATTATAAAGTTGCCTCTCCTAAATTTTTTTTAGAACACTTTATTTTTGTTTCATAACATTCTTTTTTTTTTCTTTTTTTTTTTCCACCCTTCAAAAAGGCCCAATCTCTCCATGGATATATCTTTCATTTCACTTTATTTTCCTTCCCTATAGCATAACTTAAATTATTCCATACTTTTTTTAACACCTATACATACATATATATATATATATATATTGGTAAAATATCGATTGCATAATAACATTGGATATCAATTTTTGATTTTCTGAATTAATCGCCTTTCCCTCATTTAAATTTTTAACTCCGTCCTTGGTAAAAGCATAACCGTATATGTATGTGTGTGTGTATATATATATATATGTTAACGTTATTACTTATTCCCCCTAACCCAAAAAATAAATAAAAAAATAAATAAAAAAAAAAAGGGAAAGAGAAGAAGAAAGAGGGGGGGTGGGGTTTTTACAAATTCATGTGACCATCATGTTTATCATTCGTTTTTCTTGGTAGGAAGACTTTTATCATTCCATTTATATGAGAAAGTATCATTATTTTGTTTTATTAGGAAAATGCTTTTTGACCCATAAAATTGATTCGTACATTAATAGGGTGTGACTTTTAAATGGTGATGGACCCAACCTCCTTTTAGTGTACGGATCAATAATACAAGTCAAATAATATCGCACATTTTTTTTATGTTTTTCTTTCCTGGTCATTCAGCTTAGCCTAGTTAGTACTAGAGATTGTTTGATTGTTGAAAAATTCCCTATGACCAAGATAATTTAACGTTGGTTCATGTTTCTACTCATCCAGAAGAGCATGCCGGAATTAATCAAACTGCGTGTTTTGAATGTGCCATATGATTCGCTTCTTGTCACATACCAATCGAACTTTATCATTGCTTTTGTTGAATTAAAGTTTTGAAATAATGTTAAACTATATTAATAAATTAATAATACCTCGGTTAGACGAAGAATAATTCTTAAGCAAGGATACTTAATTACCTGAGCATGTTTAACCTAATTTGTTAAGGTCACGGACTCACAGGGCCTATCTTTATGCCTCTTAATTGAGGTCATCTGCAGTTAATACATCATTTTCTTTAATTTTTTATAATAAAAAGGAAAAATCGAAATCTGTTGGATTAATTGAACGCACGACCTCATTGACTAATGCTAAAGAAGCATGCCTTCGTTTTGGCCTTCTGGACCCTCTTATCTCTCTTTCAGTCATGGGTCATGACATACGCGATGACGTGGAGCCCCTTAACTACAGTTGCATGGACCCCCATATATGCAAAAAAAATTGGCATGCAAACATAATCTTGTAAGGACAGGCCTTGTGACGGCTGGTCCAATTAACTCTCGGACAATTTTCATAAAATTAATCAATTTTACGGGATGATAGGTGTATTATCTTATGTGGTGAAATTAGCTTAATTAGCACCCTTTGCCTGGGGTAACCAAACTAAAGAGGAAGAGAAATGATGGCAATACCATTTACTATTGAAACTTTTATTTTATTTTATTATTTTTATTTTGTACTAAGAGCATCTTGTCTTTTTTTGGAGAATCTTTATAAGTCTGTATTTCGCACGCATTTAGTATGCTTTAATCGATTACAGTGCTTCTTCTATGTGGTACAGATCACTGTATTCTGAGAGGCTGAGCAACTCAAAACACCAAGTGAGGGACAAAATCTGTTTTAAGGACATAATATCAAACGCTAGCTTTGATCATCCTGTTTTAATCGTTCACATAAGAAAATTATCTAATTCAACAGTTGGTTTCGCAAAATACAAATTGCGAATAAGAGCTTTAGAGTGCATTTGATATTAAAAGGACTTGATAATGATACATATACAAAACCAGTTCTATGAGGACTTGTAGATACAAGTTATACTAGCATCATACATTAAAGGTTGTACTCATTGCATTGATGGATTATAGGATACATTGAGCAAATTTAAAAGGTAGAACCCTCAATATATAGTGTTGGTATAACTTCTATCAGCATATTCTCATAAGAAAAAAAAAAAAAAATATATATATATATATATATATATATATATATATATATATATAGATATTATATGTAGGCATAATGTTAATGGTTGGCCACGTTGAAAATCAAGATATGAGGACTTGCAGATACAAATTGTATTAATTAGTATTATACATTGGATGGCTGTACTCATTGCATTGATGAGTTATAGGATACATGTACTGAGCAAAATGCAAATGGTATAACCCCCCCAATATGTAGTGTTAATATAACTTAATTGTATCAGCATGTTCTCGTAGGACCATATATCTATATATATAGATATATATAGGCATAATGTTAATGGTTGGCCACATTAAAAATCATGAAATTTAAACTTTGATTTTTTTATTAAAAAAATTAAAAATTAAAAATTATTATTATTATTATTATTATTATTATTATATATATAGAGGCCCCTCTTATGAGGTTAACCTAACCTAACTTTAGGTTAGGTCACCCTCCAAAACTATATCTCTGATGTTTATTTTTCAATACCAATCATCAGATTAGATTTACTTCATGTGAAGGTCATACATACCAAAAATCAAATTGATCCAAGATTAAGAACTATTTCATTCATAAATGTCCAAAATGAGCAATTATCATTGATTAAAAAATGAAATTTTTTTATCGAATAGCAATAAATCTCGGATCAACTTGATTTTTAGTATGTATCACCTACATGATAAGATTATCTAATCTAACGGTTGATTTCATAAAATATGAATCACATGCATAGTTTTAGAAAGTGACCTAACCTAAAGTTAGGTTAACTTAACCTCATAAAATAAGAATTCATATATATATTTATTTATTTATTATATATGTAGGCATATTGTTAGCATGGATGATTAATGCACAACGTACAATTCCAATGCGGGAGTTAATATAAGTTACATCAGCACATATTGACCTGATCGGAACTACTAACATAGCAGTACTTTTTTCTTCTTTTTTTTTTCCTCTGGTGCATTTAGGAGGGGTTTTACTCTTAACCTATCCTACTGTTACTCTTTTTCCCCACCCTCCTTGACTACTAGACTAGCCCCAATAGCTTTTGTTAACATTACTTCTAAATGTGTAGGCCCTTATGAATTTACTTTAGCCACCAATAGGTTTTTTTTTTTTCTCTCTCTCTTCTTCTTCTTTTGTTTTTTTTGTGTTTTTTTTCTTCAAGTGCTTCCCAGTTTTAGGTGATGGCACTGTACCTTATACTATACCAGGAAGATGAGCAAAATAAGTGACAAACAACCTATCTATATATAACCAAAGGGGGTAAAGTATAGTTTTCAAATTAGCTATATTTGGTAGAGTGCAACCATCTCTACTAATTTCTCTAGTAATTTTTTATGTTTCAATCGATCTTTGAAGTTAAACTTCGTTGTTCGTTTTTCTTCCGACACACTCGAGTATGTTGACTCTTAAAAAGCATAGAATTTTTATGCAATATTTACTTAAATAGTTAAATAGATTTTCAAATATTATATTTATTTTCAGAATCTAAGGACAAATTTTCTACAAAATTTTTTGACAGCTCTAATTCTCAACCATTTTTTTGTGATTAAGCCTAGAGTTGGACAATACATCATTCTTGTTTCATGCATGCTCATGCGTATCAAATATCATGTTGTTCAACTATGTACTAATAGCTATATGATTCATAAATTCATTCATATTTTTAATAAATAAACAAAACTTATCTATATTCATGCATGGAAAAACTTTTAGTTTCCAATCTATCAACTTGATATTCAGCAAACATGACATGTATGAGAAGAATCTCAATAAAATTCATTGAAAATATATGATGCATGTAAAAATTGTGGAAAACAAAAAAAAACATTTATTCCCTGAATTTGACCCAAAAATACACATATCTAATATATATATATATATATATATATATAGAGAGAGAGAGAGAGAGAGAGAGAGAGAGAGAGAGTATCCCTTGTAAAAACAAACTTGTATATACATATATGTATCATAAAAGTAGAGTTGTTTTTTCTTTTTCTTTTTCTTTGTTTTTTCAGGATTGCATTCTATTATTAAATTTTTTCATGTACGTTAGATTTTGATCGACAAGTCACCAATCTCTCCATCGATATATCTTTCATTTCATCTTTATTTTCCTTCCCTATAGCATAACTTAAATTATTCCGTCCTTTTTTAATACCTATACATATATATATATATATATATATATATATATATATATTGGTAAAATATCGATTGCATAATAACATTGGATATCAATTTTTGATTTTCTGAATTAATCACCTTTCCCTCATTTAAATTTTTAACTCCGTCCTTGGTAGAAGCCTAACTGTATATGTGTGTGTGTGTATATATATATATATATATATATATATGTTGATTTTATTACTTATTCCCCCTTACCGAATAAAAAAAAACAAGGAGGGGGGTTTGGGGGGTGGGGGTTTTACAAATTCATGTGACCATCATGTTTATCATTCTTTTTTCTTGGTAGGAAGACTTTTATCATCTCATTCATATGAGAAAGTGTCATTATTTTGTTTTATTAGGAAAATGCTTTTTGACCCATAAAATTGATCCGTACATTAATAGGGTGTGACTTTTAAGTGGTGGTGGACCCAACTTCCATTTAGTGTACGAATCAATAATACAAGTCAAATAATATCGCACATTTTTTTTATTTTTTTTTCCTGGTCATTCAGCTTAGCCTAGTTAGTACTAGAGATTGTTTGATTGTTGAAAAATTCCCTATGACCAAGATAATTTAATGTTGGTACATGTTTCTACTCATCCAGAAGAGCATGCCGAAATTAATCAAACTGCGTGTTTTGAATGTGCCACATGATTCGCTTCTTGCCACATACCAATCGAACTTTATCATCGCTTTTGTTGAATTAAAGTTTTGAAATAATGTTAAACTATATTAATAAATTAATAATACCTCGGTTAGATGAAGAATAATTCTTAAGCAAGGATACTTAATTACCTGAGCATGTTTAACCTAATTTGTTAAGGTCACGGACTCACAGGGCCTATCTCTATGCCTTTTAGGTCATCTGCAGTTAATACATCATTTTCTTTAATTTTTTATAATAAAAAGGAAAAATCGAAATCTGTTGGATTGAACATACGACCTCATTGACTAATGCTAAAGAATCATGCCTTCGTTTTGGCCTTCTAGACCCTCTTATCTCTCTTTCAGTCATGGGTCATGACAAACGCGATGACGTGGAGTCCCTTAACTACAGTTGCATGGACCACCATATATGCAAAAAAAATTAAACATGCAAACATAATCTTGTAAGGACAGGTTTTATGACGGCTGGTCCAATTAACTCTCGGACAATTTTCATAAAATTAATCAATTTTACGGGATGATAGGTGTATTATCTTATGTGGTGAAATTAGCTTAATTAGCACCCTTTGCCTGGGGTAACCAAACTAAAGAGGAAGAGACATGATGGCAATACCATTTACTATTGAAACTTTTATTTTATTTTATTATTCTTATTTTGTACTAAGAGCATCTTGTCTTTTTTTGGAGAATCTTTACAAGTCTGTATTTCACACACATTTAGTATGTTTTAATCGATTGTAGTGCTTCTTCTGTGTGGTGCAGATCACTGTATCCTGAGAGGCTGAGCAACTCAAAACACCAAGTGAAGGACGAAATCTGTTTTAAGGACATAATATCAAACGCTAGCTTTGATCATCCAATTTTTGTTTTAATCGTTCACATAAGAAAATTATCTAATTCAACAGTTGGTTTCGCAAAATACAAATTGCGAATAAAAGCTTTAGAGTGCATTTGATATTAAAAGAACTTGATAATGATACATATACAGAACCAGTTCTATGAGGACTTGTAGATACAAGTTATACTAGCATCATACATTAAGGGTTGTACTCATTGCATTGATGGATTATGAGATACATTGAGCAAATTTAAAAGGTAGAACCCTCAATATAAAGTGTTGGTATAACTTCTATCAGCATATTCTCATAAGAAAATATATATATATATTATATGTAGGCATAATGTTAATGGTTGGCCACATTGAAAATCAAGATATGAGGACTTGTAGATACAAGTTGTATTAATTAGTATCATACATTCGAGGGCTGTACTCATTGCATTGATGAGTTATAGGATACATGTACTGAGCAAAATGCAAATGGTATAACCCCCCCAATATATAGTGTTAATGTAATACCCCGAATTTTTCTTAGGTTTAATTAATTAAATATAAAATTGATTGCCTTTAATTAGATTTAAACGTATGAGTTAATTTAGGATTAACCTCAAACACGTTCAACTTTGTAACCAAACAAGGTGATTGTTTTCTAATCAATGAGAGATAGTGTTCGTATCCTAATCAAACACTCACTTTGAAGGTAATCCTAATTAGGTTAGGATTAACTTGCACCCTATATAAGAAACCTTTATAGAGGATTAATATTCTTTTGACTGAAAACAATATAAAGAGAGAAAAAAAGAAAAGAAAGCAAGAGAGAAGGAAAAGGAAGGAGCTGTTGCTGTTTTGTACGAATCGACTGCCAACTTCGTGTCTGTTTACAGGTAACTTACCATCTGTTGACTGGTAACTTTACTGTGTTATCAATATTTTCTTCTCTAATCCAATCCTCCATCTCTATCAATTCTAAAACTACTAAACCATCATCACCACCACTCAAAAAACCCCTTCATAGCTACTGCACAAGATCATCCAACCACAAAAAAATCTCTTTCTTTGGGTTTGGGTGACAAGGAAAGCCAAAAATGGTGGTTTCCACCACTTCCCATGTCTAACACTACAAATTTCCTCAAACCCTACCATAGACCCTTCCACAAACATCTTTCCCACAGATTTAGGGACTGATGTTGAGGGAAAATCAGTAGGTGAACCTCTGCTTTTGCCTTGGGTAGCATAGGAAGTTAATACAAAATCTGCTGCTGTTTTACTACATTCTGACTGTCAACTTCACATCTGTTGACAGTCAACTTATCTCGGATTGACTGGTAACTTTTCTGTGTTAAAAAGTAATTCAAACCTATTAATTTATAATTTAACATGAGTCTATTTTAATGCCGCGTTAGTGTATTTATTAATTATATTAAATATAGTAAGCATTATAAGGCCATGAGAATGAGACGTTGAACCCTTAACGCACCACTTAGTTAGAGAGTTTTTTTAGCTTAAGTATGATTTATTGATAAAGAATATTATTGATTTTAGGTTCTGAGTAGCATTGAGATTATTAGGAGTTTGATCGCTTGGATTATTGAAGGTTTGACTTGAGGTAAGGGAACTTGCACAATGTATCGCCCTCTTTGATTAAATAAAAGAAAATTTGATTTTTATTCATCTTTTGTGAGCTAATAATTTATGAACAATTGTTTTCAAAATCGTTTCACTATCAAAGTGTTTATTTCTTATGTACTGTAGGTCAAGTAAAAATAGTTATTTATTGAAATTGTTTTACATACGTGTTTGAATCTATTTTACTTGTGAAAGATATTTGCCAAATGTTTTTTTGTATAAGTATGAACTCTGGTTAGATTATTGGTCCGTCCCAGCAGGGGATTCTAATTAGGGGTGTTCATGGTTTAGGTTAAAACCGAAAACCAAACCGAACCAAACCAAACCGGTCGGTTTGGTTTGGTTTTTTTGTCATTAGGTTTGGTTTTGGTTCTGATTTTAGAAAACCGAATTAAATTGGTTTGGTTTTGGTTTTCATGTTTAAAAAACCAAACCAAACCGAAAAACCGAAAAAACCGAAAAATATATAATATATATATATTATATTATTTTATATATTATATATCAAATTTTAATTTGTAATTTGTTGATTTTAAGTTTCTTATTGTTTTTCCTATTTTAACTTGGCATGTATTAAACTAGTTATTAATGTTGTGTGAGATAATGACATGTATTAACTTGGAGATTTAAACTTGGATTGACATATGTCAATTTGTTTCCATTTTGATACAATGTTTAATGTTTTTTTTCAGTTGCTAATGTAATGCTTTTATTACAAATGTTTTAATTTGTAGTTGGCATGTCATTTTTTTCATTTTCAATTATTTGTTGCTACTTGATTGGTTAAAACTGAAACCGAACCGAACCAAACCGAATTTTTATGGTTTGGTTTGGTTTGGTTTTTTTATAGTATGGTTTGGTTTTGGTTTGGGAAGAGCAAAACCGAAGTATAATGGTTTGGTTTGAAAAGTACCCCAAAACCGAACCAAACCGAACCACGAACACCCCTAATTCTAATACTGTTGGTCATCAGTACTGATGTAGTGTAAAGTCCCACGATGATGGGCGCCTATTGAATGTGAGTCTAGCCAGAGGAAATACTTGTATGAACTAATGTTTTATTGATTTGTATTATCGATCAGTGATTTTAAAGTGATTTATCGAATGAATTGTTATCGAAAGTGTTTTAGTGTCATTGTTTATTGAATTGAAAGCAAGAGAATTACTTCTAAAAGTTTATATGCCTATCGAATTGAAAGAAATGATTTATTATAAAACTCTATCGTTTTGTTATTCATGTTTTTTTAAATCAATCGTGCGAATATGCTTGACCTCTTCCTGTATATATTGTGTAATGTTTTCTTGCTGAGCGTTATGCTCACCCCTTATATTTTTCCCCACAGATGAATAGCTTGATGTGAGTGGCTTCCACGTACGAAGAGCTAGGATGTCGATAGCTTAATCTGCTAATTTAGTTGGAACAAGTGGTTAGAAGAATTTAATTTGTTGTCTCAGTGGATATTGTAGTAGGTTATTGGAGGTGATAATTTATTTTAATGGATGTGGATTTATCTAATTATTTCTTTTAATTATTGAGACTTTAGATATGCTATGATTCGAATTTTATTATGGATGAATTATTGGAGACAGATTTATTACAGGTTGATATTGTTAAGTGGTCTAGCCTATGTGGGGCGTAGTCTTATGTGGGTTATGACAATCATGTCGTCAAATCCAATCTTTTGGGTTTGGGGTGTGACAGTTTTGGTATCAGAGCATGGTTTATGATTCTGCAGACTCTAAGATCACAATCCTAGAATTGACCGAGAGTAGACGAGTGAGAGTATAGACTTAGCTTAGCAAACTAATAGCTTAAATGCATTTACGATAAGAGTTTCTTAAAAGTGAGGATATGACTAATGGAAAATTCGTTTGAAATATTTTTCTTATTAATTAATTGCTCATAATTTATTATAACGTTAAGCGCTATATGTTTGGGAAAAAAAAAAAAATCAAATTGAAGGATACGGAGATATTAGGTTTATGATTTTGTAGACTCTAGTTCATGAACCTAGGATCACATAAGAACACTATAGTGATAATGTGACTTTAAGGTAGTAGCAAGCAGTTTAGATGAGTTTAGACGCAGTAAGATGTGTATGAATATGAGATTTTACTTGAGGTATATAATTTTTAAAGAAGATTTATCCCCACAGGAAAAGCCTTATTTGTTAAACTTTTAAGTTGATGAAAGCAATGGAACCATTAAGTTGTGATTTGTGTGATGCTACCTATTTTGAGAGACTTAGTTAATGTTGATTGTGTATTACATAACTCAAGTGGTATTAGTAGACAGAGTGCTCGAGAATTGTGAGGTAATTTATGGACATGCTTTGGTGTATCTGCAACTATTGATTACTATAGAAAAATGTTCGTCTTTTGTGTTTTAGTATAGAGACAAAGTCTCAATGAGTGGTTTAGATAAGCTTATAATTTATTATTCGTTAGACCGAAATATATGTGGCACTAATTTCATAAATACTGACCCTTCTATATATTTGAGTGTTATACTTAACTGTTAAAAATGAAAATTATTTGTTAGTAGCCTGATTGGGGATTCATTATATGTTACTCGAGCGTGTAAGTCTCGAATGGTTTGGATATGTAAAAGAAGCTTGTTTTGAGCGGTTTAGATGAATGAAAGAAATATGTTAGTTGATTGCATATTCTTAACGATATTAATGTTATTTTAGGCATAGATTATCTTGCTATTATAAACTATTTGATAAGAAGTTATTGTTTGCATCCTTGAGTAATATGAATGCATTTGGAGTTTGTACCCTTCTTTTGAATTAGTTCAGTTATATTGGTTAATCGATCACCCAAGATAATTTATCAATAGTATCCTACTTGAATAGTTAGATATGAGAATTAAGTTTTGAGGTTATATTATTTTAAATTAGCATTGTTAATGTTTAGACTTTAAATAGACCATACAGAAAGACAAATAATTGAGATTTTTAATTCACCTAGGTTTGATATATATACATTTTTTGTTAAGACAATTTAAATTGAGGAACAAAGAATCAGTAGGAATTTCCCATAGTTTAACTGACTAGGTCCAATAGGCTCCCATTGCTTTGGGATTGGAACAAGATCTTGTGTCTCATATGACTCTAAATTGAAAGAATAATATTGAAATAAGTGTAATATTCGAAACGTGTATTGGTTGTGAATAAAAAAAAATTTATAAAACTTATCTAGCTGAATGAATTTTGAGGGAGTACTTCTATCTTATTAATAAAAATTTTCTAATGCCTATCAAAAATAAAATAATGCTAAGGGATACTATTAACGTTGTAATCTAGTGTTAGCAATAAGTTAAGACAGAAGCCCAAAGACATGTTTGATATATAATTGATTCCTAACTAGAATGGATGCAAAAGCATACCTCAGTGAATTTATTATTGGATTTCGCATGATGTACCTTAAGTTATATGTGTGACTAAAGTGATTCCTTCATTTAATGTCTTTTACCAGCTAAGGCTTCTATTAATTGGATAGTTTGAATTAGTTTAGCTCATAGTGGATTATGGAATTAAATAGTATAATTATTGATAGAAATATTTTGCTTAAGTTATAATTTGTGAGAGTCAACTGATTTCCATGACGACTACTTTGAATCTCAGTCCTACCTTTCATCTTTGAGTAAACAGACATTAAGGAAAGGAGATACTTGAGGTCTGTTAGGTGGAACTATAAGGTGCTTGAGATCTTTCACTAGCCATTAGTAGAATTTGTTATAACTATTAAAATATCTATATATACATATATAGGGCTAATTAAGAAGTGAATGTAACAAGTAGGAAATTATTGATTATTGATTCGCTACCTTCAAAAAAAAAAAAAAAAAAAAAAGGTTTAAGAAAACTTATAACAAACAAAGAACTGCCTTAATGTTTAGAGACGAAAATTTGAAATACCACGTTCCTAATTTTATATTCCTTAAGTAACTGATAGAAAGAATGTCATAAGATTTAAAAGTATAAGAAGTCGAGCCATAAATATATTTGCCACTTTAAAATTATGATTATTAATAATTATTTGAAGAAAGAATGAAGGATGATTTAATAATTTATTAATGATATAACGTATAACAAGTGTCAAGAACAAAATTTATGGATAGCTAAGATGGGTATGGAATGTTATTTTTGATCGAAGAATGGATAATTTTTGGGTGAAAGATACTTTGAATATTTCTGAATCGTATATATATTGTCATGAGATAGTAGTATTGCTTTTGAGGGGAGATATTAATTTAGTAATGTTATTTGATTTGAAAGGATTTGATAGGAGGTTAAATACGATGCCGTGTGAATTATTTTTAAAAAAAAAAAAAATTGATCTATGTTTTGTTTTAGAAAGGTAGAGTTGTGCAGTGGAAGCGTAGTGGAATTTACTCATGATGTTTAGAAGGTTAAAATCAATGATATAATTGATAAATGGTATTCTTGAATTTCGAGGACGAAATTTTCTTAAGGAGGGGAGAATGTAATACCCCGAATTTTTCTTAGGTTTAATTAATTAAATATAAAATTGATTGCCTTTAATTAGATTTAAACGTATGAGTTAATTTAGGATTAACCTCAAACACGTTCAACTTTGTAACCAAACAAGGTGATTGTTTTCTAATCAATGAGAGATAGTGTTCGTATCCTAATCAAACACTCACTTTGAAGGTAATCCTAATTAGGTTAGGATTAAGTTGCACCCTATATAAGAAACCTTTATAGAGGATTAATATTCTTTTGACTGAAAACAATATAAAGAGAGAAAAAAAGAAAAGAAAGCAAGAGAGAAGGAAAAAGAAGGAGCTGTTGCTGTTTTGTACGAATCGACTGCCAACTTCGTGTCTGTTTACAGGTAACTTACCATCTGTTGACTGGTAACTTTACTGTGTTATCAATATTTTCTTCTCTAATCCAATCCTCCATCTCTATCACTTCTAAAACTACTAAACCATCATCACCACCACTCAAAAAACCCCTTCATAGCTACTGCACAAGATCATCCAACCACAAAAAAATCTCTTTCTTTGGGTTTGGGTGACAAGAAAAGCCAAAAATGGTGGTTTCCACCACTTCCCATGTCTAACACTACAAATTTCCTCAAACCCTACCATAGACCCTTCCACAAACATCTTTCCCACAGATTTAGGGACTGATGTTGAGGGAAAATCAGTAGTTGAACCTCTGCTTTTGCCTTGGGTAGCATAGGAAGTTAATACAAAATCTGCTGCTGTTTTACTACATTCTGACTGTCAACTTCACATCTGTTGACAGTCAACTTATCTCGGATTGACTGGTAACTTTTCTGTGTTAAAAAGTAATTCAAACCTATTAATTTATAATTTAACATGAGTCTATTTTAATGCCGCGTTAGTGTATTTATTAATTATATTAAATATAGTAAGCATTATAAGGCCATGAGAATGAGACGTTGAACCCTTAACGCACCACTTAATTAGAGAGGTTTTTTAGCTTAAGTATGATTTATTGATAAAGAATATTATTGATTTTAGGTTCTGAGTAGCATTGAGATTATTAGGAGTTTGATCGCTTGGATTATTGAAGGTTTGACTTGAGGTAAAGGAACTTTCACAATGTATCGCCCTCTTTGATTAAATAAAAGAAAATTTGATTTTTATTCATCTTTTGTGAGCTAATGATTTATGAACAATTGTTTTCAAAATCGTTTCACTATCAAAGTGTTTATTTCTTATGTACTATAGGTCAAGCAAAAATAGTTATTTATTGAAATTGTTTTACATACGTGTTTGAATCTATTTTACTTGTGAAAGATATTTGCCAAATGTTTTTTTGTATAAGTATGAACTCTGGTTAGATTATTGGTCCGTCCCAGCAGGGGATTCTAATACTGTTGGAAAATTGGTCCGTGCCAGCAGGGGATTCTAATACTGTTGGTCATCAGTACTGATGTAGTGTAAAGTCCCACGATGATGGGCGCCTATTGAATGTGAGTCTAGCCAGAGGAAATACTTGTATGAACTAATGTTTTATTGATTTGTATTATCGATCAGTGATTTTAAAGTGATTTATCGAATGAATTGTTATCGAAAGTGTTTTAGTGTCATTGTTTATTGAATTGAAAGCAAGAGAATTACTTCTAAAAGTTTATATGCCTATCGAATTGAAAGAAATGATTTATTGTAAAACTCTATCGTTTTGTTATTCATGTTTTTTTAAATCAATCGTGCGAATATGCTTGACCTCTTCCTGTATATATTGTGTAATGTTTTCTTGCTGAGCGTTATGCTCATCCCTTATATTTTTCCCCACAGATGAATAGCTTGATGTGAGTGGCTTCCGCGTACGAAGAGCTAGGATGTCGATAGCTTAATCTGCTAATTTAGTTGGAACAAGTGGTTAGAAGAATTTAATTTGTTGTCTCAGTGGATATTGTAGTAGGTTATTGGAGGTGATAATTTATTTTGATGGATGTGGATTTATCTAATTATTTCTTTTAATTATTGAGACTTTAGATATGCTATGATTCGAATTTTATTATGGATGAATTATTGGAGACAGATTTATTACAGGTTGATATTGTTAAGTGGTCTAGCCTATGTGGGGCGTAGTCTTATGTGGGTTATGACAATCATGTCGTCAAATCCAATCTTTTGGGTTTGGGGTGTGACAGTTAATATAACTTTATTGTATCAGCATGTTCTCGTAGGACCATATATATATATATGTATATATATATAGGCATAATGTTAATGGTTGGCCACGTTAAAAATCATGAAATTTAAACTTTGATTTTTTTATTAAGAAAATTAAAAATTAAAAATTATTATTATTATTATATATATATATATATATAGGCCCCTCTTATGAGGTTAACCTAACTTAACTTTAGGTTAGGTCACCCTCCAAAACTATATCTCTGATGTTTATTTTTCAATACCAATCGTCAGATTAGATTTACTTCATGTGAAAGTCATACATACCAAAAATCAAATTGATCCAAGATTAAGAACTATTTCATTTATAAATGTCCAAAATGAGCAATTATCATTGATTAAAAAGTGTAATTTTTTTATCGAATAGCAATAAATCTCGGATCAACTTGATTTTTAGTTTGTATCACCTACATGATAAGATTATCTAATCTAACGGTTGATTTCATAAAATATGAATCACATGTATAGTTTTAGAAAGTGACCTAACCTAAAGTTAGGTTAGGTTAACCTCATAAAAAAAGAATTCATATATATATTTATTTATTTATTATATATGTAGGCATATTGTTAGCATGGATGATTAATGCACAACGTACAATTCCAATGCGGGAGTTGATATAAATTACATCAGCACATATTGACCTGATCGGAACTACTAACATAGGAATACTTTTTTTTTTTCCTCTGGTGCTTTTAGGAGGGGTTTTACCCTTAACTTATCCTACTGTTACCCTTTTTCCCCAACCTCCTTTACTACTAGGCTAGCCCCAATAGCTTTTGTTAACATTACTTCTAAATGTCCCTTATGAATTTACTTTAGCCACCAATAGTATTTTTTTTTTCTCTTTCTTCTTCTTTTTTTGTGTTTTTTTTTTTTTTTTTTGTTTTTCTTTTCTTCAAGTGCTTCCCAGTTTTAGGTGATGGCACTGTACCTTATACTATACCAGGAAGATGAGCAAAATAAGTGACAAACAACCTATCTATATATAACCAAAAGGGGGTAAAGTATAGTTTTCAAATTAGCTATAGTTGGTAGAGTGCAACCATCTCTATTAATTTCTCTAGTAATTTTTTATGTTTCAATCGATCTTTGAAATTAAACTTCGTTGTTCGTTTTTCTTACGACACGCTCGAGTATGTTGACTCTTAAAAAGCATAGAATTTTTATGCAATATTTACTTAAATAGTTAAATAGATTTTCAAATATTATATTTATTTTCAGAATCTAAGGACAAATTTTCTACAAAATTTTTTGACAGCTCTAATTCTCAACCATTTTTTTGTGATTAAGCCTAGAGTTGGACAATACATCATTCTTGTTTCATGCATGCTCATGCGTATCAAATATCATGTTGTTCAACTATGTACTAATAGCTATATGATTCATAAATTCATTCATATTTTTAATAAATAAACAAAACTTATCTATATTCATGCATGGAAAAACTTTTAGTTTCCAATCTATCAACTTGATATTCAGCAAACATGACATGTATGAGAAGAATCTCAATAAAATTCATTGAAAATATATGATGCATGTAAAAATTGTGGAAAACAAAAAAAACATTTATTCCCCGAATTTGACCCAAAAATACATACATACACATATCTAATATACATATACATATATATATATATATATATATAGATAGAGAGAGAGAGAGCGAGAGAGAGAGAGAGAGAGAGAGAGAGAGAGAGAGAGTATCCCTTGTAAAAACAAACTTGTATATACATATATGTATCATAAAAGTAGAGTTGTTTTTTCTTTTTTTTTTTTTTTTTTCAGGATTGCATTCTATTATTAAATTTTTTCATGTACGTTAGATTTTGATCGACAAGTCACCAGCCATGTCCTTTTCTGAACATTAAGATTGAAATATACCTCCACCTTCCTTCTTTTTTCCATCTCTCCTTCGTTTTAACGTGAAGTATTGGAGTTGAATTTCTGCCCTGTCGCTTCCAACACCAATAATTCTATCTCTGGTGTACAAATAAAGTCCTGAATAATTTAAATCTATTTTGGATCACATGGACCGCCTAAATATAGTGATGCTCCTACCTGGTACTGACTCACTAGGCCAGGTTTCACCACTCTCAGAGATTGATTGACATAAGAAACCACGCATGCTTTTTTTATTTTTTTTTATAATTTATTATTTATTGGGGGTGGAGGGTATGCATATATGATAAAATTAAATGATTATAAAACAATCACTACAAATGCATGTGTCCGTACATAGTGATATACACAAGTGAAGTGCAATAGATGAGCCAATAACCTCTACTAATTTTTTGATATAAAAGGATTTCTTGAAGAATGGTTCTGATCCTACAAAAATTTAATTGATCCAGTGGGGTTCATAGTCATCTGATGGTGATAATTTGAAGTATTGAATTAGTGAGAGAGAAATGAGACAATTTTGAAATAGTACTGGTCTTGCAAAAATTTATTGCACAAGTGGCATTCATAGTCATTTGATAGCGATATTCTTTACGGTTGACAGGTAATTTGAACCCTTGGCCAAAAAAATAGAATAAAAAACAAAAGACAGATAATTTGAACTGGTGATGCTCTTTACAATGACAACTATGATAGTTTTTGTCGATAGCATTGTAATTTAGTGGTATTTTCTCCACTTGTTAAGTGAGTGATCTCATATTCAAGTTTATGAAAAAGTATTGATATCCATTTGTTGAAAAAAGGTTAGGGATATGGGTAATTTCTATCTATTATGAAAAAAACAAAAAAAACAAAAAGCAAAACTAGAACTTCTACTTTCTTGGCATTCATTCATAATCATTTAATTCAATCTAGAAAATATGTTTTACAAGGTCATTGAACCCAGCTGCGATGCACATGCAAATCAAACGCAAGATTGTGCCTATCAAAAAAAAGTTTGTGCAACAGGTTGTGAGAATGGATACTCGAAATTAGGGCCTACGATCCCAAAACCGTTGTCATTTGTCATTATGCTACCTTCACGAATTATATATATGTTTCACAGATTTTTTTTATGTTTTACAGATTAATGAGAGAGAGAGAGAGAGAGAGAGAGAGAGAATAATATATATTGAAAGATCCTTATCGCCTTGCTATCATAATCATAGACTTTAATTGCGCAATACATCGCTATTAAACATGCAAGATGATGCATTCAATACGACTCTTATCCGCAGAATGATTGGCAACTTTCTCGTCCTTTTTCAACCTTGAATTTCAAATATATACGTAACCATACGTCACTGTACAATTTATATATATATATATATAAATTCCTTTGGGGGTTGCTACCTCGTCGTTATGTTGATTCATGTGTTGCCATCAAACCAAAAAATAACCTTGGCAGCTTTTGCAACCACGCCAAGAAAAGTGCGTGGAAGAGTTCACCTTTTGTTGGTTTGTGGGATATTATGTGCATTTTGAACCCGTCTTCATGCCTTAAGGTTTTAGCCTTTTGACTAAGTTCCCCACCCAGCTTGCACGATTCTCCTCCAACCTACAGTCACTTTCATCATCGCGTAATCTATTATCTATTATATATATCTAAAACGGAGGAATAGTTACATTGTTAAAGGCCACGTGTCAACATAAAAGTTTTTCCTCCTTCTTCTTTTTTTTTTTTTTTTTTTTTTCAATTCACGTGCTAAAACAGTAAAATACAATGGAGACAAATTTTTTGGAAAAATTACTGTTTAGTAACACTTTTTCAACCTAATACCAAAAAAGGATATTAATCTATCAAATTGCTACAAATTGACTGTAAATTTCCGTCAAAATGACAGCTAATTTCTGTTGTTTCACATTAAGTTGGGAAGTAGTCACTAAAACGTAATTTTTTCAAAAAGTTCCTTTTAGTGACTTCTGGGAAAACTACCTTTTAGTGATCACTTTATAACTTAATACCAAATAAATAATATTGTCTGTTAACTTGCAACAAATTAACTGTATAGGTACTTCAAAAAGACTACTATTGTTATTTGTTTGGTATTAATTTGAGAAGTGGTCATCAAAAGGTAAATTCCCCAATTTTTTTTTTTTTTTTTTTTTTTTTTTGGGTATTCATTGCTCTTTTTCACACGGTAGAGGTAAGCTGACGCTTGGTGTTCACTACATATACCTATGTTTTTACATGGGAGAATTAGAAAATCCACATTGTACAATGTTCAATCCAAACTTGGTAAACTGTACTATATTTCTCTATTTTCTTTATGCCTATTCATTTCCCCTCCTAAAAATTGAAAGTATAAAACTATAAATAGTTACAATTAAAAAAAGAGACAAATAGAGGAAAGAATGATTAAAAAAGAACACACGATACACCGGAATCTTCAAATTCTCCCGATTTGTCTTTTGACAAAAATAAAAATAAAAATACTATTGTAATCAAAATTCTTCTATATAGTTAATTATTTTTTCCTTGGTTTTTCTCTCTATGTAAAACCCACTCGAAACCCTTATGAAATGTCAAGATTTATCGTTGTCATGCATTTTACAATTTGCACCGTCAGATTTCAAGACACCTTCAATGGCTATACTTGCTTTGGTATATACCAATATGTTAAAACCACTATCATGGAATGCACTAGGTTTTAGAAAGTCTAAATCTTTTTCCACCAAATATCATAATGTGTCAGTTCCTTCATTTCTTATAAGCTTCTACCATTAAATTTTATTGTTTTTCAAAATAATTTGTCTTTTTCGGGTGTATAATTAAATTGTGTGCGATACATTATGCTAACATCACACCAAAAATTATTTTGATTGAATTATTTAATTTATTTTTGTCTATATCTTTTAAATTTAATTAACATATTATATTAGAGAATAAGTATTCTGTTAAAATTATAATTTGCTAATAATATTATTTTTTATAAATAAATCCGTGCGTTGCACGGGTTCTGAAACTAGTGTTTATGTAAAGTTTGATGGCGGTAAGATGTGATGTGAGCACCATTTTTACATAACATATTGATAAAATAAACTTTTTAACTTAATCCCTTTTACCTATTTAAAATTCATGTTTTTAAAAGACTATACATGATCCGTGGTTTGAATAACAACGAATGAAATTGGCCCAGGATTTCAATAAAAACCCACCAAAAAAACCCTATACCAACCCAGGGGCTTATGGTGTTAAAAAAGAAGAAGTAAAAGTCAATTATACCCTTGATATTTTATATGAAACACTACGTTTTGTTATGGCAACACTGTCATTTCATTTTTCCTAAAATGCTTGCTCTCCAGTCGCTGGAGTCACAGTGGTTTTAAACCCCAAATTACTTCTATTGTTGTCTCTTGATGTGTTGGGGAGAGTGGTAGAAAAGCTTCAATGATGGAAGGGAATGACCGTGGCTCAACCGAGAGACTTTGACAGTAATGCTCAACGGTGTTGGCTCGACTGAGTGAGGACTTGATGTAGTCTGGCCAAATCCAACTCAATCCCATCGCTGCCGAGGCCACCGTCGATACAATGCCATTGCTTGGATACTCCGTTGGCAACCAAATCTTTTGGCAACATCGTCCATCGAGCACATGAGGGAGTGTGAAGCTCAATCAAACCATCAAAATCCCAGCACAACTCCAATGCCAGTAAGCTTATTCGATCTAGGTTCCAAATCGTAACCCCACTGTTGGTGTTACCTACAATTGATGTGAGCCCAATACCAGATCGAGTACTACCATAGTCGCTGAATTGTGGGTATGATCCAAGCTGGGTTTTTGTGACTCGATTAAAGCTATTCTCGATGATCTCGCAAACCTAACCCTAGCAAAAAGGATGCATGACGACGAGGGGATCGATCTCCTCTTGTAGATCGTCAAGCCATCGATTAGCCACACATACCATGATAAATCCCTCCTCCTCGCCGTTGTCGTAGTTGTTTTATTTTTATTTTTTTTTGTTTTTTGCTTCATCACCAGGAAAATTGGTGTGCATTGGCTACTGCTTCTTCTTCATGGGTTTTTTTTTTTTTTAATTTCCCAATCTATTGGTTGATTCAATTTTGGAGGAGACATTATAGTAGAGGCAGAGAATTCCTCACTGGTGAGTTAAAGAATGCCCTTTGTGATTCCTCAACGGAGAGGCAAAGAATGCCTTTTCTGATTTCTTTATCTGTACGGATGTGATTGATGGCTTCCATGGCTTTCGTTGTGGTTGCTCTTTCTTGCTTCATCCCTAGAAAAAATGGTGTGCTATGGCTGACGGAAGGTAGTAATTTGCTAACCCTAGATAGTATAGGGGGTTTTTTGGTGGGTTTTTTTATTAGAGGGGGGTACCAGCAAATAAGGGTGTTCGTGGTTCGGTTTAGTTCGGTTTTAGAGTAGATTTCAAACCAAATTATTATACTTTGGTTTTATTCTTACCAAACCAAAACCAAACCATACTATAAAATAACCAAACCAAAAAATTTCTGTTTGGTTTGGTTCAGTTTCGATTTTAACCTATTAGGTAGCAACAAATCATCATAGATAATTGTTTATCCCTAACAAAAATAGACAAAATGGCCATCCAAACTCTAAATAAAAACATTTTTAATAAAGCAATACACTAGCAACTAAAAAAAACATTAAACATTGTATCAAAATAGAAATAGAGAGCGAGAGGCAAGGAGCATAGAGCGAGAAGCTAAGAGCAAGGTAGCAAACTTTAGTCTTACCATTAACTCAATAGGTTTTGTATTCCTTTATACTATGATACTACTTATTTTACCCTTTTTTGTATAGGAAATTTACAAAATAAACTTTAATATATAATACATAATATCTCTCTCTCTCTCTCTCTCTCTCTCTCTCTCTATATATATATATATATATATATAGATATAGATATATAGATAATTTTTTTTTGGTTTTTTCGGTTTTCTAAAATTAAAACGAAAACCAAACTTGAGGAAAAAAAAAACCAAACCAAACCAAGTTTGGTTTGATTCGGTTTGGTTCTCAATTTTAACCTAAACCATGAACAGCCCTACCTGCAAAATAGGTAATAATAGGAGGGGGTTTATTACATTTTACCCTATATATTATATATCACTTCCTAAATGTCATTATCAGAGGGAAAAAAAAAAAAAAAAAAAAAAAAAAAAAAAAACCTTAATTGACTACATCACCCTCACTTAAAATCATATAGGCATGATAATCCCTTATCGATACTACTTTTAAAATTACAGATGTAACAAAACTTTTGATCGACAAAAATATCCATAAGAATTGTTATAATACCTGGAATACTAACATCCTATGAAGATATCAAAACTTGACCCACCAAACAAAAAATATCCCTGTTACTTTTTCCATCATCACATTAAAAGTCAAATTGCTAATTCCTATTTGGTTTCCTTTCAAGTAGAATTCTAAAAGATTTATATCATTTGTAGCTTTCAAACGATCTATAAGAAATATTCTAATTAAATTTAACAGCATTATACAAATATTGAAAATAAACTTTTATTTTTTGATAGCATACAAATATTTGAAGTTGAAGTTGGTAAAGTGAAATTAACAGCATATATAGAAAGATTTGAAAACGAGTTAAACTTGAAGTTGGTTATAAAGTGCAACCATCTCTGGTAACTTTTTATGTTTCAATCGTCTTTTGAAATTAAACTTTGGTTGTTCGTTTTTCTCGTGGCATCAAGTATGCTGAATTTTTTTTTTTTTTTTTTTTTTTTTTGTTTATAAAAGAAGAAATTTTATTAATAAAAATTAATAAGTACATCGAAGGAAAGCTACGCCATATATATTTATCTTCCATACAAATTTTCCAAAGAGTGCTAAGAAATCTAGTAGAATTTGTAAAAATTTTATAAGAAATTTCCTTATATGAATTTTACAAATTTTATTTCAACTACAAATTCCTTATCCAAAGATAGAGTTATTCTCCAATCAATTTGATATTTGGCAAACATGACATGTCGGAGGGGAACGTATAACCATAAGTAGATTCACAAAATAGCAATCTCACCAAAAATCATTGAAATGGTGCATGTAAAAATTTAAAATAATAATAAAAATTATCCCCTGAATCAATTTGATCACTCATATCTACACACACACACACACACACATATATATAGGATGATGATCAAGTAAGCACATGCTGATATAACTTATATCAACACGTGCATTAAGAGTTGTACCTTGTGCATTAGTGAATATGAAGTACATTTGTGTAACTTTGCATCAAATTTACTCTAAAACTCTAATCTATAATTCATATTCTGTGAAACTAACCATTAGATTGTATAACATTCTCATGTAGACGACCCATGCAAAAAATCAAGCTTATTTGAGACTAATTGCTCTTTGATCCTGAACTTATATTTTTTAATCAATAACAATTTCTAAATTTTGGATATTTATAAATGGAGCAACTTTTAATCTCAAATTAACTTGATTTTTTCGAATCAGATTTAATCCAACAGTTGGTTTCGCAAAAAATTAAACAAGTCACAAGTAAGAGATTTGGAGACCCATCAGGTGCACCTGATATTAAAAGTACTATATATATATATATATATATATATATATATACAGTTATGTTTTCATCAACACTTATTGATATAATTTATATCAGCACCATGCATTGGGGGTTGTACTCCTTGCATTGGTCCAATGTATGTCATATCCTACTAATGCATTAGGTACAATCCCCTATGCAGGTGTTGATATAATTTATATCAGTACGTACTTACCTAATCATCATCCTATATACAACACCTGCATAGGAGATTGTATCTCGTGCATTAGTGGGATATGAGGTACATTGGACCAATGCAAGAAGTACAACCCCTAATACATGGTACTGATATAACTTATATCAACACATACTGACGTGATTAGGAATATATATGTATATAAAGGGCTGATCATGTGCAAGATATCCCAAAATATCCCGTTCAATCACGGTTGTTTGTGAGCGACACGAGCACATTCATACACCCACGCGTGTCGCTCATAGACGGCCGTGATCGAACGGGATATCCCGCACATGATCAAAGCTTTATCTATATATAATGTCATTTGTACCATCAGATTAGTACTACAACAGGTGTTAACTAATTAAAATAGAAATAGTACAGACAAAATAGCACAAATCATTAGAAATGCTCTTAGCTACTTTTTTTTCGAAGTCTGATAGAGGTTTGGAGTCACTCTTTCGCTAGATTATGATTCTTTAATTTCTGCACTAGGTGACTTCATTTTCGTGTAGATCTTCCTCAAACTTAAATATATGGATTAATTCTTAATGAATCAATTGACAGAGCATATATACCCATCGCCCAAAAAAAAATGGTGGTACGTAATCCCAAACCCCCCCCCCCCCCCAAAAAAAAAAATAATAATAGAAATATAATTAAAAAAAAATGGTCGAGTTGATGACATGATTTAGATAGTGATTTAACCCTGATAGTTGCTTAGCCTTTGTTGTCATGAAAAGGCATTCCTTATATGTGGCCTCTCTGGGAGTAAGATAATTTGTTTTGGGATCGAAGGTTACCTGTTTGTAGCTTTTAAAGGTCATTAAGATGATAATTTTAATATATATATATATATATACATATATAGATATATAGATATATCTTTTATTTTATTAAAAGAATTAGACGATATTAACAATAATTTAAATAAAAAAGCCCTTTTGTGCTTTTGTTGTCATGAAAAGGCATTCCTTCTATGTGGCCTCTCTGGGAGTAAGATAATTTGTTTTGGGATCGAAGGTTACCTGTTTGTAGCTTTTAAAGGTCATTAAGATGATAATTTTAATATATATCTTTTATTTTATTAAAAGAATTAGACGATATTAACAATAATTTAAATAAAAAAGCCCTTTGTGCTTGGTAATACGAATAACCCCCCCCCCCCCCCCCAAAAAAAAAATATATATATATATATATATAATAATAGAAATATAATTGTTTTTTTTTAAAAAAAAAATTGAATTTGTGACATGAATTAGGTAGTGGTTTAACCCTGATAGTTGCTTAGCTTTTGTTGTCATGAAAAGGCATTCCTTATATGTGGCCTCCCTGGGAGTAAGATAATTTGTTTTGGGATCGAAGGTTACCTGTTTGTAGCTTTTAAAGGTCATTAAGATGATAATTTTTTTTTTAAAAAAAAAACATATATATATCTATATATATATATATATATATATATTATTTTATTAAAAGAATAAGACAATATTAACAATTATTTAAATAAAATTGCCCTTTGTGCTTGGTAATATGAATAAACCCACTTGACATTCTGACCTCTAGACCATAAATTGACGGTTATAAAATAGAGACTAAAATTTAAACATCAAATCACATCAACTTGGAAAACCCTATTTTTTTTATTAAAAAAATTAAATTTTTTTGGGAAGGATCAGGTTTTCCCTCTGGGCTTAAATTTTTTTTCACCTCTCCCATCTCTAGCCAGATTTAGGAGAGTTGCTCCGCCCTTGGTCCACAGCCAAGCATTCCTCAGTGTATACTTCTTTCGTTTCTTGTTTCAAAAAAACACATTTTCTAAGAAATCATTCTTAAATGCTTTCATATCCTTATTCATACTTTGACATTCCAATTTTGCCCTCATGTATAATGTAATTATTAATTGAGTTTACTTTGTCCATATCATGTAATTTTGTGCAATGGGTATGGATATTTTAGAAAATTGATTAGGATGAAATTATTGACCTTTTTAGTAGGACAATAATTTTAAAACAGCCCAAAATAAAAAAGAAGACAATTAATATGAAACGGAGGGGGTATATCATTTTTCCTCTTGCGTGTTAGTTATTGTGGGTAAAAAGGAAATATATATATATATATATATATATATATATATTTGATTGAACCTACCTCAAACCTTTCTGATAATGTCATTCATCCTACCCTTACTATGGGAAAAATACTTGCCTCCACCTGGATGTAGAGGAGCTTATCCTCGCCTCCTGTTTATATTTCACCACTTGTCCAAATAAGAATAGAGAATTAATTGTGTACATGCATCTCTATGTTTACATAATTGTGAGCACATTTTCATGAATTCATATTTGTGTATTACATATTTATGTTAATATAGATACTTATTCACATATCTGCATCTATGTATTTTTTTTATTTGTAATTTTTAAAATTCATATTTTTCTAAACCATTTATAACATGTGATAGAAAGTCAATGAAGATGAAGAAGAGCTCCTCCACACCGAGGTGGAGGCAAGTACTGTTTTTACCAGGTTGGATAATGAGAATATGACCACAACAATTGTTTTCAAAACACAAATAAGAATATGAGCACAATAATGGTTAATTGGTTGCCACCCAGATGGACAGCTCTTGGTTGGATAATGAGAGGAAAACTGGTTCTACACGACCTTATGTGTGACCACTGTGGTTGATGGGTGGCGTGTTTTTCTCGCAATATCTCACCTAGGCACAACTGTTGCAGCGGAACTTTGGGCTTTGATTGATGATGGCTCTAGGAATCATGAATAATCACGAGTTTAGAGTGTGTTTGGAGAAGGAATTTCTAAGCAAATTTTGTATCTTTATTGAAACTTTTGAGCCAAATTTTGTGCTTTAGCTAACTAAAGTAAGAATTTCTAAAACTTTAATTCGGAATTTTGGAGGGTCAAATTTTGTTTAGAAATTTCATATGGAATAGTAGAATTTCAAAAATCATAGTTTACGATTTTTGAACTTTAAAAATCCCATAATATTAAAAGTCCCAAGCTTTTTTCAAATTTCTCAACCAAACACAACCTCGGCGAGGATAACCCCCTGTAGGGGTGGTCACGGGTCGGGTGGGTGCGGGTTTGGGGTACATCCGTCACCCGCCCACATCTTGGCGGGTGAACTAAAATCACACCCATTTCCGCCCACACAGGCGGGCGGTTTTGACTCACATAACATCTCGGGTTGTGGGTGGATTGCGGGTGGGTCTACGGGTTGGGATTTTAGTTGAATCTTGTTGGGTTTTTTTCCTTTTTTTTTTTCCCCTCCTTAATTTGGCCATACCATTTTATATCTTAAAAACACAAACAGAAAAAAAAGACAAAGGGATAAATAATTCAAGACATATGTTGATTATATATATATATATATATATATATATATATAGATAGAAAGAGGGAGAAAGTGCAGGAACAGTAAAATAAAAATTATAAAACATCTTTTGATACTTAAAAAAGAAATAAAAGTCAAGAATCAATAATATACCATCACATATAACATGTATAATTTAATAAGTATGAAAATATGCGGGCGGGTGGGTTTGAATCGGTTTTTTTCTTTCAAAACCGCGAGCCACCGACGAAACCGCAAAAAAATAAAATCCTAAACCACTACCCACCCACCCCATCGGTTGAATCCGCCCAATGCCTTCGGGTAGAGTCGGATTGGGTGGTTTTCGCGGGCCGAGCGGATCCATGAGCACCCCTAACCCCCTGCACCTTAATAGTGCTATTATTCAAAATTAATTGTCAGTAGCTCATTGGTAGGAAAGGGTAGTGTGACCATCGCTCACGTTTGTTGGGAGGCCGAGGGTTCAATATTCATTCTTTTGCACCTTTCTTATGTAATGAATTTAGGCTATATTTGTTTAGTTGGAATGAAATCTAATTTAATGTTTGAAGTAATCTTGAATAAAAAGAGATTTGCACGAAATAATTGTCTAAACACACTGTTTGATTCTAATCTCATTTAAATTACATCATCTAATTATATGATTTATAATGTAATTCTATTTTATCTATATTCTATTTCTACTAAACAACCATGGCCTTAACGGTGATGTTAGAGGGTTTTGTTCCCACGTTTGGATGACTTTTTGTAATAATGTTCTATTTTACAGTTTTACATTTTTTATTATTTTTTTAAAAAAAAAACCAAAGGTGCAAACTGAGATCCTTATCTTCAATTATTTGTTTTTGTTTTTGTTTTTTTTTTTTTTTTGTTAAAATCTTTTGGAATATGGTAATTAAGCATAGTAACATAGATTAGGATGCAGACGTGGCTAGCACAAAATAATCTAGCAGCTTCTACATGTTAGGGTTGTTGAAAGATATGAATGGCTGTGCTACTTTTTCTTCACCTTTTGGGTAGTGAAATGAAGCTTATGTTGACAATGTTCCCCTTTTCAAAGATTATATAGTTACTTGCCACCAAAAATTGCGAAACTCTGGACCACCCAGCATGGGCCAAGGAAGGAATGCCTGATACTTTTCGAGGAGAAGAACTTTCATGGAATCATGGCATGGCCAATCATAGCTAAATAAAATAGGACCATGAGCCAAAAAATATACCTATATCCCTTCCCACCCTCCTCTACCCTAACCTGGTTATAGCCTAAAGCCCACACAGGGGACCCCTCCAGTATTTGCTCCAAGTGCAGGGTACCACTATTAACCAAATAGTAATAACACCAGGTCCCGCAATTTTTTTTTTTTCTTTTGTTTTTTTGGCCTTCACCCTCTCAATACCAACCCTCGAACCTTCAACTTTAAGAATGATCAGGTAACCACCTAACCATCAAGGCTACATGGAGGGAATCGTAAGAGTCAGACAAAATTTCTTTAAAAAAAAAAAAATCATAACAGATGATAAATAAGTAAAATAAAGAAGGGCACCACGTGGTCTCGTCCAGACCACTCACTAGCTACACATCATTCACCATTTTTCTGACAAAATATATATTTGATATATTTATGAATTAACAAATAACAAAAAATTGTTCCCAATAGAACAAACCAAACGACTAACCGCAACACCTGAAACCAGCTGCTGACCCTTTAGGCCGGCTGCCGTCCTAGTGTCCATTCCTCCCTCACTAACCTATACCCAAAGATTTGTATATCCCACCCGTGAGTCTCTTCAATATATATATATTTACCTTTTTGCCCCTCTCCCTCACTACGTATATACAGCGTTTGGATTCAGAATCACTGTTGATCAATGATCTCACATCACATAACAGCCGTTCGTTCATCCATCACATGACGGAACAAGCATTGGGATTCTCGTCACTGAAAATCTGAGGCGCATGATAGGGCATCGGAGGAGGCGCATAGTACTGCTCCACCACGTGTCCCTGTCCCGCGTACCCCTGCTGTCCCATTCCCTGTCCCACGTACCCCTGTCCCATGTACGCCTGTCCCTGACCTTCCATCACGTAGCCCTGGTTATACGCGTCTCCCCCACCGTACCAATACTGAGGTGGTGGTGGGTACCCACCGTAGTACTCCATCTTGTTCACCTCCACCTTCGGACCACCATCACCGCCACCGCCGGCGGCCTTCCCGTCACCCTCTTTCTTCTCTCCACCGCCACCGCCACCGCCTTCCTTCTCTTTCTTCTCTCCTCCTCCTCCACCGCCGCCTCCTTCTTTGCCTTTCTTGTCGCCGCCTTCGTCTTTCCCTTTCTTATCGCCGCCTCCTTCTTTCCCTTTCTTATCGCCGCCTTCTTCTTTCTTGGGCGGAACCACCTCCACGCTGCGCTTCAGCTTCTCTGTGAGGTATGGTGTGAGCTCTTTCACGTCCATCGTACCCGTCACCGTCGCTAGATCTTTTGACGAATCAAACACCACCGCTTGCACTCCTGTTAAACCCCACACGTTAGTTGGTTTAAAAGACTGAAATGCCACTAACCTGTGGCAGAATAGAACGTTAAAAAATTTGAAGTAACAATCCTACACAATCTTCATTGAGTCTTGGCATCTATTTCTTTAAATTAACTTCCCGTTACTGATTAAAATAAGAGTCAATAACCTACTGTGGCTACGCGGTTGGTTCAAATCTTACCTGCTGTATAAAAAAAAACTAATAGCAACAGCAATATCAATAATTAATATGGTTACATCATCTTATCTCTTACTTAATCAACAAGAAGAGGGGCCTAGGCGGGCCTTCCCGGGCTGGCAAAGCAGGGATGGTATGGACTCCCTCGAAGTGGTTGAGCCACCTAACAAGGCACTAGCTTTAAACCCAGCCCTATCACCCACCAAACCACTTTGGAATAAGACCCAGTGCCACTAATCCACTGGCCTCGGATGGTCCAAAAATCTTGTTTCTCATTATTACTACTTTGACCCACCATAATAAGCAAGGATTTATCATTGAGAAAAAATAAAATAAAATAAAATAAAATAAAATATATATATATATATATATATAGCAATAAGAAACACTGAAATAGTCCACTTGGCATTTAACTTGAGGTTTAGAAAATACCAAAAAATAAAAAATAAAAAAATGAAAAGAGTATCATGCAATACCATTTATCTTAATTTAAATGGGAATCAGTAAGAAGTTTGATAACTTTACCTTTGTACTTGGTAATGATTCTCTTTATTTTCTGAGTGCATCCTTCACAGTGCAATTTGATCTTGTAAACCACTGTACTCACCGGAGGCTAACAAAACAGACAACAAAAATAAAATAAAGATCAGTAACCAATATTAGTTCAAAGTTCAAAGACAAAAGCTTGGACGGAGACCTTTAAAAAATCAACAAAGTAATAAGAGGTCCGAGGCACCATTAATCCTCCAATAAATTTCTATTAACGTTGAAAAGGTCCCAACAGTCTCCCTTAACGTGGCTAACATGCGCCGTATGTGCCGCGTATGAACTAACCGACAAAAGCCCGAATGCCTCAGCCGTTTGGCCCGCAGCGGCGCATGTTAGCGACAGACAGAACGGTGTGCATCGCGTTAGAATGGTGTACCTCTTTGGGCTTCTTATCGTCCGCCTTCTTCTCGTCAGGCTTTTTCTCGGATTTTTCGTCTGGTTTCTTATCGCCACCGCCACCGCCATCTTTGGCGTCCTTCTTGGGCTGAGGAGAGATAAGCTCCACCTTCTTCTTCGTCTTCTCCTGCAGCTTTTCTCGAAGCTTCACGACGTCCACCTTCCCCCAGACCATCAGCTTGTTGTTGGGTCTATCAGCCTTAGCATCCTTAACACCTACAGCCACCACCACCACCGATTGTACAAATACCGTGTTAAATTCTAACATACACCATGTATGCGCACACAAAGAGTAAAGATATATTAATTTTGAACTTTAACGGTTAAGAAACAGAATTAAGAGTTAGGCCGTCGAATGCGGATCTGAAGCAACATCGGAAGCTCCGAAAATTTTAAGGGAAGAACAAAACAGGGACACCCAATTGTCGTGTTGCCTTTCTAAACAATGGGAAAGGTTTGGGTTATTGGAAATCTTGAAAACGATTTCTCGCTTTCTAAAAATCAAAGCACTTTTTTCTGATTTCAAAAGCAAGAAATCGTATACCCATTTAAAAAAAAAAAAAAAAAAAAAAGGGAAGATTGAAATTAAGAAAATAATCTTGATTAATCTAGGGAAATCTGGTATCGTTACCATCGATATTGTTTTTGACGAATCGCTTGACTTTCTTGGCGCACCCCTCGCAATGCATCTCGAGATTTAAGACGACGGCACCGTCGTCTTTCTTGCCGGCGTCGGCCTTCTTCTCACCCTCATTCTTTCCGGCGTCTTTCTGTTGGAACAAGAAAGCAAAACAGAACATGAATCAGAAAACTTGTGTATTTGATTGATTAATCAAATAGAAGACGAGGAGAGACGATGAATAGGAGAAGAGAATATTTTGGGGACTAACCTCACCCATGTTGTTTTTTATGGAAGTATTTTTTATTGAATTGGAATTGTTTGAAGAGAGGAAACGGAGGCAAACATTGGAATATATAGGGGAGAACGTCGGCGTCGAGGACTCTCTAGGGTTATGCATGATGTGGTACTTTATGTATGTATGTGATCATGGGGCATGAATGCATGGCCGTCAGATTGGACTAAGCTTTGTCGACAGGCGATGGTTTTTACCTTTAACAAATAATCCCACTCTGACACTATCGGACCTTTTTAAATGACCAAATTACCATTTTAAATGATGGGTAATTGGGTATTGAAGGAATGAAGGCACACCGGAGACTGGTAGGTAGAGGCTGCTGATACACAAACTGCACATGTGTATAGCAAAAGTACAAATTAACTTAAATAAATAGTACACAAACTACATGTACCAGTGGTGGTGGTACTACCACTACCCCTTTCCAGGTTACCCATTTCTTTTCCATTTATTTTATTTTATTTTATTTTTTGCCAAGGCTCTTTCTGGGTTGCCTACAACACCCCCACGCACCCCCCCCCCCACACCATTTTATTTTTTTATTTTTTTATTTTATTTTTTTGGGCGTAAAGGACAGAGAAAACAAGTCCACTACAGCATAACAGTATTACCCTTTTCACTAGCCTTCGAGGTTCTTTTTATTTTTTATAAGCAATTTACTAAATCTATACTACTTATAAAAAAATGAATGTGAGAAAAAAATTTTATTGACTAATATAAGTTTATTTTAATTTTTAAATATATAACTGTTCTTTTGCATATATAAGAAATATAGCAATATAAAACACATATCTTAATAAGAATTCTAAAAAAACTATAATTCGTATAATAATTAAATAAAACCAAATCCAAATAGGAGTTCTAAGAAAACAGAAACTATGATTCGTAAAACCCTAACAATATTAACATATAAATACAAATAGAAACAGATTATAAAAATCATAAAACCCTAACACAGGAAAAAAACTATTACTGCTTCCTTCTTCTGTCTTCTATATGCTTTCATTGCGTCTCCTTTCTTCTGGTGCTTTGCCTATTATGTAGTTTTCAATAAACTTGACTCATATATACAAATTATGTTTAAACATTTAAATCTCTACCTGCATAAACATTTAAATCTCTACCTTCATTGTATGATTGGACTTTTAAATCTCTATTTGAATTGCAAAATTAGTAAGAAAAAAAAGAGAATTAAAGACGAATCAGTTGAATGAAAATAAAAAGACATATGCTTGAACAAAAACAAATGAAAACCCAGATTAAGAGGCCAAAAAAAAAAAAAAAAACTTAAATTGCATAAGTAAAGTTTTGAATAGCACATATAATCTTTGATTAGTTTATAAGAATTCGCATATCAAAAAAAACTTAAATTGTATTATTGAACTTTTAAATTGCTACTGTTGCATAATTTTTATATTTTGTTGAGAATTCATATATAATCTCTGATTTTTTAAAATAATCAAGTCAAATTACTAAGAAAAAGAAGAGAATCAAAGACAATTCAATTGAGGGAAAATTAAAAAAGAAGCAAGTTTGAAAAAAAAAAAAAACAAAACCCCAAAAAAAAAAAAAAAAACACCATTAACGAATGCACAAGAAAAAAAGAAAATAAAAAGAGAAGGTCTAATAAACCACCAAAAAAAGTCCCTATCAAATCGTGAAATTCATGAAACTTTGCAATATCTACCTGCAAACCCAAAATACCAAACTAAACAAAACAAAGCCAAAAAGAACAAAAAGAAAAGAAAATAACTTAGATCACAACCCAAAAAAAAAAAAAAAAAAAAAGTTCAAAATCTTTTTTTTTTTTTTTTAATGTATAGGCCCAAAAAAATAAAATCACAAGCAATGATCCACTACGCATCGACGAAGAAAAAAAAAAAAAAAAAAAATATATATATATATATATATATATATCTCGAAATCAAATCATAGTTTTTTTATTTTATTTTAAATAATGGTAATTTGATAAAAATGTACAGGACATACATTAGATAAAAACTCATAAATTGATGACATCTCTTGGTGCAACATTGATCGGTGGCAATCAAGACTCATAGATCTTGCAATTGTCAACCCAAAGACCATTAAGGAAACCAACCAACGAGGATCCAAACCATATAGGTAGACCATTAAGGAAACCAATCGACAATCATTGAAAGTATAGACCCAAACATGTGATTCACGGCCAGATAATGGTGAGTGAGAGAGAGAGAGAATAAAAATGGGTGAGAGATTGATAAAGAAATAGAGATGAGATGAGAGAAAGTTAGAGAGAACGGATTGCAAATTTTGCAATCAAAACAAATACATAGAGAATGAGGTAAAAGAAAAAAAGGAAAGAGAGACAAAAAATGAGTGAGAAACTAGTTAGAGAAATAAACACACCACCTGATAAGGGTGTGTATAAGAGAGACAGAAATAATGGGTTTACCCAAATGGATTATTGTAGCAAATGGAGATGACGTAGAGAGAGGGGGAATAAGTGATAACAGAGCTAGGATCACCTGATCTGATATGAATCTGTGATAACGTGGGGAAGAAAGAGAGAAAAAGAGAGATAAAAAATGGTTCTGAACTTCTGATGTGAGAAAAAGTTGTTAGGAAAAAAACAGATGATGGGACATAAGGGGCGGAGCAAAAAAGAGGACTAGCTAAATGATGTTTTAGTTTTCAATTCCAAATGTAGTACTAAATAAAAGATATTGGCAATCAATTTGTACCATGTTGACAGTTAATATTTAATAAGTTGACAAACAAACTTTATTTGGCATTACATTTGGAGATGATTACCAAAAGTCATTGTAATACCTGTAATTTTTAAATAGGGTATTAAGTGTTTAATCTATGGTTAACGTAGCTAATCCCTTGATTTTTCGAATGACTTCATGTATGGGTAATGCATGTGTATGATATTATGATGTTGGATGTATTTTGATACTTGTTTTTATGTATTAAGTATCTTTCGGGTGCGTTTAGTCTTATTTGCAACTTAAGGGTTTAAGCTGTTGAAATTTGGCTAAGTGTTGGGAAAAAGTGAATTTTCGTAAATCTTCGTTTTAAAGGATAATTTTTGGCGGTAATGGGAGTTTATAATATTATAAGACATTAGTGATTTTATGGGATTTTATTAGCATGTTTGGATTGGGTTTTACGCATGTTTGTTTTCGGAAAATCTGTCGGGCGATAGATTTTGTACTAAAACTTGAAATTGAGATTTTGATATATTGGGTATTTTATTTTTTTAATATTTTATTTGGATTCAAATGGGGGGTTATTTGCTTATTTTCATTAAATAACTTAAAGTGATTACTTAAATGTTTTTAATGAAAATAAGGCAGTGGTGTGTATTGTGTGGGTTATACACATTTGCTTGAGTTACTGGGCATTTTCAACAAGGGATGATCGATCCTGGCTTGGGGACGATCGATCGTGCCTTGAGGACGATCAATCGTAGGTGCCTCGGAGATGTATTTTTGCTTCTGTTTTTTGACGATCGATCGTGCCTTCAGACCACGATCGATCGTGCATCGTAGATTTTGTAAATTTTTTTATGTTAAATAACGCATGTGCTCCTCACCCCTTATAAAAACCCATTCCCCACGATTTTAGACCAGATCTGGTCTTTTTGGGCATGGAGAGAGAGAGAGAGAGGGAGAAAAGGAGAAGAGGGGGCGAAGGCTCGACGGTGACTCACCGGAGCACGGCAACCTCAATCTGACACCAATAAGCTCTGATCTAGCGTATTTTGGCCCGATCTACGAGCGTATGGTTGTGGATTTGGGTTTTTCTCTCTCCTTGATGCTTAGGAATGCATTATTATGGTTGGATTCATTTTCTCCAACCTCTTGGTGGAGCTTGGAGCTTGTTCATGGTGGTTTGAGTTTGGATTTCATGGGTTTTGACATGAGTGTTCATCCCCATCAACTCCTTTTGCATTTTAGAGGTATTTTCTCATATTTTAGAGTTAAGGTTTATAATTTCTTTTGGTTTATCATCTTATTCTTACATTTATCGGTTTATTCATGCATATTGGGGAGTTTTGGTGGTGATTTGGAGTTGGGACCTCCGTTACTAACATCATCCATGGCATTTGGGAGCTAGGGCTTGGATTAGGAGCGTGCATTTGCATCCTAGGGCTTGGACTTCATACCCACAACATCAAAGGTTATATTTTTCCCCGCATTTGGTTGAGGTAGGTGCAATTTACATAGGTTTAAACTATTGACGTGATAATATGGTATATATTATCATAGTATTTGGTATTCTTGGGCCTAAAATACGTATATAAACAATTTGTGGAATAAATCTTGGAATGAGATTATGGGTATTTGATAACATAAATGGGATATTATGTTTAATTGTGAGCTTGATTTATTTTATACATTCTATGGAATAGAGATGTATGGATTTCATGGTTAATTTCTATATTAATTAATGTTTCGATTATGATTTCAAGACTATAATCATAATGAGAGTTTATGTTGTATATCATAATTTTGGGTATAATTATGATGTTATTTGATTTTGGGTTATATACCATATCTTGGAGATAATTTTGGTTAAAAATCATTTTATGATTTATCGTATTGCATGTTGGGCATAATCATGCATTAATTGGACTTAATGAATACTGGGTAAAAGTATTGCATAAAAAAGGGGTCATTGGAATTGGACTACTTGCAGTCAACGGGGTTTTGCGGTGTTTTCCATTCCTTTGGTCCTGGGATACTTTCCGGTTCCAAGTAGGAATCCTTGTGTTTCTGAATCAGAGGCTACTTTCCGGTTGCAGGTAGGAACCCTTCTGTTGTCCTTTTGGAGGTTGGGTTTAAAATCCTCCGTTTCCCCGCGAAGACTCCTGCGGGAGTGGTTGGTAGTAAATGGATTTAATGTAAATTGGACATGAGTCACATGCATTGGGCATTATGCATTATTTATTTTAAGTTATGGGTTATAACTTATTTTGGAATTTGTAATATACTTGGTTAGTATATTTTGATTTAAATGATATAATGGGTTTTATTTATATCATTACTTTAGTTTACCATGTCAAATTGTATCTACTGAGTCGTCGGACTCACATCTATTGTTTTAAATGTTTTTCAAATAATCCAGGAATTGGTTTTGCTATCTTGGGCGGAAGATGTTCTTAATGGAAATTTCTTTATGTTAATTATTAATGTAATTAAATCAGAATTGTAAATGTAAATTTTATCGGGGGTTGTAATTGTAATTATCTAATGTTGTATATACGTGGAATGCGAGGCATGGGATGATACCACACTCATAGATGACATGGAAATTTTTATGTATGGATTTTTATAACAGGTTTTCATGATGGTATGTCCTATCTACGGATACGTCATGTCCAAAAAGGAAAAAAAATTTTAAAATAGTTGAGATTTTAACACGTGTCATCTATGTTTTTATCAAAGGATTTATTAAAGAAAAAGCTTGTTTTATTATCATTGATCACGGCTTAATTAATTTGGGTCGTGATAGTCATCTTCTCATCATAGCCATCCATATTCAACTAGGTTAGCAACTGTTAGAAAAATTTAACATCATGCAGTAAAGTTATGATGCCAACTTGCCAAGGCAATACATAAAAACAAGTACTCCCTTCATCCTAATAAGGTACGCCAAATTTTTAACTTTTTTTTTCCCAAAGTATTTGACCACTTTAAAAAATCAAATCATATTTTTTTTTAAGTTTCTTATACCCTTCGTTATTTCAATATTTACTTTCAACACAAAACCCAATACAAAAAAGATAAGGGCATTTTTGGAAAGATGGAACTTAATCAATGATAAGTCAATATAATGATTACATTTTCTTAAACTCCGTGTTTTGTAAAACGTAACTTATCTTTACGGGACAGAGGGAATATTATTTTTTAATGAAAAATCAATGGTCCTTGAGTTTATTAATATGTCACTTTAAGGTTTGCAGAAGTCTTTAGTTTCAGACCCTACGTAGGCTATGTGTGTTCTCCTATCGTTTCCCAAATAAAAATAATCATAAAAAACTAATTTACTCATAAATAAAATGAGAACATCCTGATCCCACAAATACCAGATTTTTAAAAGAAAAAAAAAATTTCTAAACATGCACATATTAGGAATATTATTATTTTAATCAAAGACTAATAGAAATTCTGGATTTGCGTAAGTCTTGGTTTTGATCCTGCGTGGAGTATCTATTTTCTCCTATGTTTTTCCAATACATATATATCAAAGATTAATTTACTCATAAATAAAATGAGAACCTTCCAATCCCATAAACTCTAGGTTTTTTAAAGGTGGTAGTGTAGGCTTTATTAGGAACTTGAGTTAGCTATGAATCTACGGGAGGGGTGTAAATTGTAGTACATCATCACAAAAAAAAAAAAAAAAAGGGATGGCATGTTTGTAGGGTTTGTAAAGCCGTGCAAGTCTTAGTTTTGATTTTTGTAAGACTAATGTACTAATAATTTGCTATTAAATCTTTCAATTATGGTGAAAATATGTTTTGATTGAAGAAAGAGACAAAGAGTAAAAGAGAGAGCCTTTTGTTTTAGTATTGAAAGTTACACAAAACCTTTAAAGAATCTATGTATAATGAAGTTTCAAAAATAATCTTAAGCACTATGATTTGGGAAAGATAATGAAAAAAAAACAGTAATCATATCAAAAAAAGTAAAGGATTGAGTGATCAAAGTGCTTCATCTTATGCAAAGGCACAGTAAAATTATTATCATTATTGAAAAAAATAATTTAACTCAAAAAAATTCACATGCAATACACGTGTGCACCAACTAGTAAGAAAGGAAAAGAGCAAATGTTTTATTTCCTTCCAACCTTATCATCAAAATAAGGCTATTAGACAAAGAGATACTTGGGGTAAATAAAATGTTACCTCATTCATCTTTTGTCACCTATTTTATTATTTATTTTATTTGTTAAAATTATATAAATGAAAATAATCATGTGAGACCCAATATAAAATAAAAAGATATTGTCATATATGGATGGATGAAAGACTAATGGTAAAACAACATAGTCCAAGGAACAAAACTATTGCACGCACTTACATCGCATTGCCCACTAAACCAGATAATAAGTTGCTTTGTTGGCCAACCTAAAAACACAACAACTAACCCACATGTAGGGGTTGCTTCCCTACTTCTAGGTTTCTAAAATAAAGAAAGAAGACGGAGGAATTTTCAGTGGTTTGTTCTATTTTGCTTGTGATATTTCTATAATATGCTATAATGTCAAATGTTATAATTTGATATAATATTTTATGATGATGCAAATTACATAATGTACAATTTTTTGACACAACCTAACAACCATCATCATCCCTTCAATTTTTTAACCATGTTTGTATCATTTTAGTACAAAAGTGTCTCAAATATAACACAAAGATATGCTTTTTTTTTTTTTTTTGGCTCACCTTTTAGCACACCGTTAGATATGCTCTTAGGGGCTACTTCTGCACCTTTTGCAAAAAAATTGTTTTGCTTGGCACATAAGAGTAGTGCTTGACTACATAAAAGAATCCCTAGTTAAAAAATAAAAATACGAAAAATGACTTCATAAATGAATAATACATAAATGATAAATCTCCCTTCTTCTTTTTTTTGGGTTTTGGGCCCTTCCTTTTTTCTTTTTCTTTTTTGCTGGGGAAATTAAATGATTAATCTCCCTAAGAAGCCAGAGTTTTAACTTAACTACATACTAAAAACTCCATTACAAGATTACAAAAACCTTATATTAAACATAGCCTTACAATTTCTATCAAAACGAAAAAAAAAAAAAAAAAAAAAAATAGCCTTGCAATTGTGATGCGATTTGGTTTGGGTGATTTTCAAATGGAAAATTTTAAAGATACAAAATAGGTTCACAACTCTTCTTATTGTTTTTTATTTTTTTTTAATTTAATGAAAGAAAAATATTATTAAAAATTAATTAACGAGCACAATGAGGAGTAGTAACGTGTGTTCTATTCAAACGTCTCACAACTTTCTTGAAAATCTATTCTCCCACATGTCAGACTTACAATGTGCCAAATATAAATTTACACCGGCACTTGCGGAGGAATTGGAATCAAGTTGTGGTTGCAGAAACCGAGGGAGCTTTCCAGGTTACCCTCTTCTTCTTCTTCTTCTTCTTTGATAAGGCCCTTTCTAGGTTGCTCACAAACCACCCCCGCCCCCAACCCCACGCTCCCACGCTTATTGGTTTTTGGCATAAAGGAAAGAGAAAACAAGCCTACTACCCCTTTCTACTAGCCTTCTAGGATCTTTCCTCCTCCCTTTTTTTTTTATTTTTTTTATTTTTTATTTTTAATGAGCAATTCAATAACTGAAAAAAAATACAGCAAATGTTTCCTTGTCTTTCAACCTTTTTCTACAAAGATAATGACATTCGTAAAAAAAGGTGAATGAGACAAAATCAAAACAATTACATTGTGTTGCCCATTGAGTTAGAGAGTTGAATGCTTTGTTAGTCAGTTTAAGAACACAACAAACAACTTCTAGGATCTTTCCTCTCTTTTTCTTTTTCTTTATTTTTTTTTTCATTTTTTTTATGAGCAATTCAATAACTGAGAAGAAATACAGCAAATGTTTCCTTGTCTTTCTACCTTTTTTTACAAAGATAATTGCATTCATCAAAAAGGTGAATGGGACAAAATCAAAACAATTACATTGTGTTGCCCATTGAGTTAGAGAGTTGAATGCTTTGTTAGTCAATTTAGGAACACAACAAACAACCCACATGTAAGGGCTGCTTCCCCACTTCTAGATTCCTAATGCTATATTTGATAGGAAACAGTGACGGAATTACATATAAGCTGAGGGTTTAAAGTTTTTTAAAGTACATATATATATATATAGATAAGTACATAATTTGATTCAAAAATTACACTTAGCCCCCTCCCAAAATCAAAACCTTACTAATATTTTCTATCTATTAATTTAGTCTTGAATTTTTTATTTTTATCACTCTTAAATGGTGAAATTTTTTTGGTTTTTGCTTTGGCCCCCCTCAAGAATCAAGATGAAATCTTGGTTCCATCCTTAATAGGAAGAATGGAAATATGGGAAGGAAAGAATGATAGGAGGGATAATAGATTTTCCATCTCCATACCCCAGGGGAAGGAAATCCTTTTTCTTTCCTACATATTTTGTAGGATGGATGAAAAAATAATTTTATTCATTCCTTGTGTGTTTTGTATGTAGAGAGGAAGAAAAAGAATGAACATTAAATTTACTATTTTGCCGTCACATATATATGATAGTAATGAGTGAAGTATTATATGTATGGGGGTATTTGTCATTGTAACTAAAAATTCCCCTTTCCCTCCTCCCATCCTCCAAATTTAGGGCATGAGAAAAAGTAAAAAGGAGGGATGCCTAATCCTCCTTCCCGCTTCCCTTCTATCAAACACACCTAATTACCTCCACTTCTTCCCTTTTCCCTCCTCCCATTTCCTTCCCTTCCCTTTTCCCCCTACCAAACATAAGGTAAAAGAAAGAAAAATGGAGTACACATTAGGGCCTGCTTCCCCACCTTTTTTTCAAAATTTTATTTTGCTTGGCACATAAGAGTAGTACTTGACAACATAAATGAATCCCAAGTAAAAAAAATAAAAATAGAAAAAAAAGACTTCATAAATGATAAATCTTCCTTTTTTTTTGGGGTGGGTTCGGGCCTTTTTCTCCTTTTTTTTTTTCTTTTTTTTTTCTTTTTTTGCCGGGGAAATTAAATGATAAATCTCCTTAAGAAGCCACAGTTTTAACTTAACTACATGCTAATAATTCCATTACAAGATTACAAAAACCTTGTATTGAAAATAGGCTTATAATTTCTATCAAAACAGGGCGGGAAAAATAGCCTTACAATTGTGATTTGGTTTAATTTGGGTGATTTTCAAATGGAAAATGTTAAAATTAAGATACGAAATAGGTTCATAACTCCTCTACCCTAGCCTTTTATGGTTTTGTTTTATTTATTTAATGAAATAAAATATTATTAAAAAGTTAATTAACGAGTGTAATGAGGAGTAGTAACGTGTCTTCTATTCTAATGTCCCACAACTTTTCTGAAAATCTATTCTCCCACGTATAAGAATTATAATGTGCCGAGTATAGTTTTGTGCCTGCATGCAAAAGAATTTCAAGAAATTGGAATCAAGTTGTAGTTGCAAAACCCACGTGTGACCCTTGAACTTCACCTTGGGCATGGATGGTGTATATATATATAGTTTCCAATTAGACGATAGGAAAACACACACATGCATTTAAAGTCTTCGAAAACAAAACCTCTTCAAACCTCACGCTTTTATTAGGACGGGACATCCCATTAAACCTAATGAACATTGCTGTTGTAAATGTATTAAAGATGGCAAAGTAGATCGAGCTATGGTAAACATATAAACACCCTTCACTACAAGAAAAATGAAATATGCAATTTTTAATTTTTTTTTTTTTTTTGGTAGATGGAAATTATTGCTGCAGCTTTGGCTAATTTGAACAGGTTGAAGGCTGACCTGAGGCATAATCCTAAGCCTAAACATATCATTATCCCTAGAATAAGTGAACACATAATGGTCCCTTAAAATTCATGGCCGTGTGCTCAATCTTACCTCACAACTCCGGAAAAATATAAAATATTGTTAACTTTTTTTTCCCATTGTTATGACACTCGATAGAAACTACCTTTTACCTTAACTTGGTTTTAATTTCAATAAATAAGTATCAATATTTCTTTGTTAGTTTAAATCCGATATCACTCTAATGACAAATGAAACAAATGCTAATAAACTATCCCATTGACGTTTTGTGATTGTATGAGTGCATGTGGTGTACTACCATTTTCCGTAGAGACGTACGCGTCGGTGCTATTTTAATTTAAACTGCGCCGACCCTCACTCCACCTAACACCTTCCAAGATCATTGCCAGTTTGTTTCACCATGACTAAGCTCGGGTTGTCTAATCCAAAGGTTTTATATTAGATTACTAAGAGTAAGAGACAGATGAACCATTTTTATAATTGTTGACGGCAACACCTAAAAATACAACAGCGGTTATTTCCATCATAAATTTTGTCCTTCAGTTCTTTGTCCTCTTCTACCACCCCACCACCGTAACCCTCCCCTTTTTTTTTTTTTTTTTTTAAAATTTTATTATTATTATTATTATTATTATTATTATTTTATTTTAAATTGTATAAAGTCAATTTCTTTTATAATTAGATTGCACCTGAAAATACTAAAATACCCTTACAAGATAATAAAGCTAAGAGATGATTTAGTAATTTTATAAATTTTAAAAAACCCACCAAAACCTCTTTCTTTTTAACTTTCTCCCACACACACATACGGTTTAAAAAACCTAAAAACTGACATAATAATTTCACTGATGGAATAAAAACTTCAAAAAATGTGTTACACACGCATCGCGTGTACTCGATTACTAGTTATTTTTATTATTTTTGTCATGGTTTCTATTACAACTCTATTAACCATCTGTCCAAAGAACCCCTACGTTGATAATGTAATTTAAAAACCGCTTTCGAAAACAATTCTTTCTCATCAATGAGGGTAACTGTCCATTTGTTTACATCTTTTTATACTAATCACGGCAAAGAATATTATAAGAGGCGGTGAGCTAGGTTTACTCGACTACTCGTGCAGCACACGTGTCAATTTTCCATTTATTTAATCAATCGGGGTTTAAAAAAAAAAAGAAAAAAAAAACTCCAATGGATATTAATAATAAACTATTAATAGACAAATATGACCGCAACCATTTTACACTTAATCATTTATCAAAATTCAAAAGATAATAAATTTATGCCTACTGGCCTTATAGATGCGATCATAATCAGTATTTTATTTTATTTTTAATTATTTTAGTAAGATCATAGGTTTATCTTTAATAATGCCTTGATACTCGGAATTGAACCATAGCATTTGACACGAGCACATTATCCTTATGGCATCAAAATGAATTCATTTCTTTTAACTATTGTTTAATACATGCAGAGTCATTCAGTATCTCAATAAATTATCTCATTTAGATTTTTCTTTGGAGAACTCCGCATTCAATTGTTTTGAAAAATTGCAAAACATGGCGGCTTGTTCTCATGAACGAATTAGCTATCATTACAGAGCCCTCGGTTAGACAGGGCGTCTTCGTCACGTGGCTTATCACAACTTGTGCTATAGGGGATTTGGATTCGGTGGTAAGTTCAGAAAACTTGGCTTTATACTCAACTGATCAGTACCATTAGATGATGGATTAATTAGATGGTTCGGATTAAAAGTTAAAAAATAACTACTGAAATAACCAAAATAACCTTAATGAACAATTTTTTCAATGTTTAATCCAAGTCGTCCAAACCCTTATTGCTGAATGTTGATAAACTCATCACGGTGCTGAGGTTTTTTATTATTGGTGTGCCCAAAAGGGCTGAGTTGGTGGGAGAAGAACTTCTATGCCACTGTGACATTGGTCACGTGGTGTCTCGGACCAATGAAAATCAAATAAAATGGAATTATAGGATCAAAAAATATTCTGATAATCTCATTTTACTTATTTCTCATTGGCCTATGTGTTACAGTTGCGTAGAAGTTTTTCTCAGGTGATGGGTATCCAGCTTCGCTTTGACAGGTTCATTTGCATTGACAGGTTCATTTGCATTAATGTTAGGCCCATGCGGTCCCAAACTTCACCCATTAGAAACCAAAAGAGCTGAAAACAAACCACTTCACAAATCTTGTCATATCCACAGTTAGTAGCTCCATCCAGCTGTGTATATATATCAAGGTCGTGATCCCCTTCATCGATCACCAGCATCAACATCAACATCTTATCATCGTGCCCATTACGCAAACTTCTTCGCTAAGTCCAATATAATTGGGTGTGGTCTCCCAAGTGATGAAGTAATGGTCAATCATGAACTCAACGAAATGCTACTGTTCAATGGGTATGGTGTACCCAAACCTAACTGGGTGGGCTAAAAGTTCACTGATGAAGACATGACCAGTTGGCATTGGTCCTTTACAATTTAGCGAAGGGATGTGGTTTTTCTCAATTGAGGATGGCAAAGGGGGCTTGCGTTTAATGGCACGTCTGTCTTTTGAACCGGGAAGGATTTTAAGAGGTTGCGACTTCGATTCTCCTTCAATGTGAGTTGAGTGCATGTATATCTTACTTGGTTTTAAAAAAAAATAATAATAGAGAGAAAAAAAAGGACTCAAATACTTAATTGAGGATGCTCATGACATCAATGATGGATGCAACCAATCCAACATTTTCTTATTTTTTTTTCTAAACATAGACACTCACTTTAGAAAACTCGACCCACAAGCCACTAGAACTAATCTAATAGTGAGGGAAGGTGGAGAAAATGATAAGAATAGGATAGGTTAGGGTTCGAATTCCTCCCAATATACCAAAATGAAAACAAAAAATAAAGCTTGACCCACAATCCCCTTAAACCCTCCCCTTTAATGAGAAACACATGCCACTCGGCGTAAGATGCATTGGCATACCTATCGGAGTCAATCACGTCTCCATGCTAAATTGTCATAGACACAACCAATACAACATTGTCGTTGTTTTCCTTCTTGGAGATGGGGGAAAAGGGTGGGGGCCAGGGGAGTAAGCAACCAGAACTTTGATCAAGACATAGACGCCCTCACGCCCACAATGACCGAAAACAAAGCTCCATTCATTGGATCGGAAGACCTAAAATGTTGCATTGACTGATAGGAAACTAGATACCCATTTTGAAGGTGACACCAACTCAATTGACTCTCAAGCCATCTTGTGGGGGGACCTGATCACCTAAAACAGAGGAGACTGATAATTTTGCCGTGGAAAAAAGCAAGGTATTGGCAGACCCCATGCCAAGAAGAGTTAAGGCCATCCCTGATCCCTCGTCCAAAGCATGTTTAACGTTCAAATGTTTCTTGATAATATTAAATTTGATTACATTTTTTGAAAGGGCAATTTCTCAAAGAAAGAACCAATTTGGCATCTATGAGGGAAAGCCTCCGGTCAAGATCTTCTGTTGTGGGCTTGCCCAAATGTTTGACCTCAAAAACAAAATTGGGAACATTCTGCAATGGAATTGGTAACCTAAGCATGGGCGTTATGAGCTCAGTGAACACGCGTGGGATATGCATAGGAGTGCATGTCAACTATTTTATTATAAACATATATTTCACGTTTCTATTTATATTTATATATGTATGGTGGGGCATGACTCGCTATTAATTAGATTAAATATATATTTTTTTTTCCAAGGAGAGAATATTTTTTTCTTTTAAAGGTCAAAGGAAGGGTTATCCTAAGTCACTAGGCGCAGATTAATCTTCGTGTTACACAAATCATTCGTAATCATGATAATAAGGGAGTAGAGACTCGAACTCGAGACCTATAGTTTTTGAACCACGGATTTTTGTCATCTCAGCTACCCTCATGGGTTGAAGATTTTTCTTTTCTCCTCACATGTTTTGACAAGAAATTTTCCCTACATAAAAATGAGAAAAGATAATCAGTCAAATAATCCAAAATCAACTCATCATTTTAAAACTTAGTCCAACTCGATCATCTACGTGCTGGTTGAGTTTTTCAGAACTTCTTTTGATACTCCAAGAAAAAAAAAGAAAAGAAAATATCTTGCTAATTTATTATTTTTCTTTTTGGCATTTTACCAGGAAGAAAAGTAATAAAAGCAGAGGTATGTTTGGTACCTGTAATTTCACTTTTTGCTTCTCATTTTCAAGCTCTTTCAATTGAATGGAAATGATAAATTAACTTTTCTGAATTATTTTTTAATTTTTCTGAAAAAATTTCAGTTTAAACTGACCATCTATTATAGGAAATTGAGAAAAGCTTTGTGAGATGTTGTCGAAATTTTTTTATAAAACGATAAGATTACTGCAGCACATGCAACATAGCCCAATAATGAGAGCTCAACCTACTCTCTTTTTATAAATTTTCTTTTCAAAGCCACATTTATAAAGCTCTTGACAGTCTTTATACAAAACCCTATACCAGGGTAAATTTAAAAGAAAGAAAAAAGGGGTGGACCATGCAAGTCACCAGCTGAAGCATAGGATGCTCTCTTGCAAAGGAATCCAAAAGTGAGCTGTATAATTAGTTTAACCAAAAGTTTGTAAATTTGAATTGAGTGAAGTCATCCAGAAGCTTAATGCATGTTGGAAATTGATTGAAACAATTAATGAAAGTGATGGCATGGTATCCTCCATCAATCAAGTTTCCTTATATGTTTCACATTCCTCTCTTATATCCATCACCACATAAAATATGGTGTCTTATTGTGAAGAAAATCAATTAATAGAGAACAAAGAAGATATCCTTCGACCATCAGGCATTGTCCATACCAAGTTATGTTATGTTGTTTCTGAGCGAGTCTTCCATGTATCTATGAGACAGTTACGTAGTGTCACGAGTCAATGGAAGTAAAGTAACATGGGATTGAAAAGTATTCTGACAATTCCATTTTGCTCCACTCCCATTGACTTGTAATACTACTTCAATTTAACCATATCACATCACAGTTGCATACTTGCATACTCCTTCTGTTCCATATTGATTGTTTTCATTTTTATTTTGGGCCGTTTCAAAATTATTGTCCTAATAAAAAAATCAAGATTTCATTTTAACCAATATCGATGGTACTTAATGACATGATGTGGGCAAAACAAATTTCATAAATGATTGTATTACACTTGATGGCAAAATTGGAATGTTACAATACAAAAATGGATGCTAAACATTTAAGAGGGATTCCTAAAAAAATGTATTTTTTTCAAGCATGACAATCAATTTGAAACATATAATCCATGTTCAACATATATGTTTTAGCTTTTGCCTAATATAATCCATGTTCAACATGTATGTTTTAGCTTTTGCTTGGGCTCGGCCCAGTTATGATTTTGGACTTTCGAAGCCCAAAGTTTTAAAGCTTAAATTTTGACGAGGCAAATAACAATTATAAGGCTTTGGGTTCGCTCTCTTGACCTCTCCACTAAGGAAATGCCTATGTTTTTTTAATTTCCCTTTTAACTTATCGAATAAGATAAAAAATAATAATAATAATAATAAAAAGAAAATAAAAACAAAAACAATAATTATAACCTCATTTTTTGTTTTTGGTTTTTTTTGTCTTGCATCAATAATCATAACCTTAAAAGTAAATAAAAACCGATTAATTCGTTGCGAAGCAGATGTATATACAAACCATTTGAGCTTACAACTTGTTTATCAAAAATTAGGTTTGGCCCAAGTTCTTATGTTAATGTGGTTTGGTTCAAAAGTCTCAAATCATTTACTTATGCTGAAATTGCTACAACTGGGAAAAAAAAAAAAAATCCATGGCTTTTGAATTGTTAAACAAACAGTACTCCCTATCAATTGTTGAATTAGATAGCATTCTCATGTAAGGGAATTTTCAGTGGTTTGTTCTATTTTGCTTGTGATATTTCTATAATATGCTATAATGTCAAATGTTATAATTTGATACAATGTTTTATGATGATGCAAATTACATAATGTACAATTTTTTTCCACAACCTAACAACCATCATCATCCCTTCAATTTTTTAACCACGTTTGTATTATTTTGGTACAAAAGTGTCTCAAATATAACACAAAGATATGCTATTTTTATTTTTTTTTAGCTCACCTTTTAGCACACTGTTAGATATGCTCTTAGGGGCTACTTCTGCACCTTTTGCAAAAAAATTATTTTGCTTGGCACATAAGAGTAGTGCTTGACTACATAAATGAATCCCTAGTTAAAAAATAAAAATACGAAAAAAGACTTCATAAATGAATAATACATAAATGATAAATCTCCCTTCTTCTTTTTTTTGGGTTTTGGGCCCTTCCTTTTTTCTTTTTCTTTTTCTTTTTTGCTGGGGAAATTAAATGATTAATCTCCTTAAGAAGCCAGAGTTTTAACTTAACTACATTCTAAAACCTCCATTACAAGATTACAAAAACCTTGTATTAAACATAGCCTTACAATTTCTATCAAAAAAAAAAAAAAAAAAAAAGCCTTGCAATTGTGATGCGATTTGGTTTGGGTGATTTTCAAATGGAAAATTTTAAGGGGAAATTAGCGAAAAGTCTACTTTTATAAGACTTATAGAGACATAAGTCTATACAGCAAACTTATACAGCCATAAGTCCACTTTTAAGTAAAATTAGTTTACTTTTGTAACCGTGGTAAATGCATAAAGTCAAGTTTATCCTTAAGTGTTATTTTTTGTTTTCAAATTTTAAAATGACATAACTTTTAATCTAGATATCGATTTCCAATAAAATTTATATATTTGAAATCTATTCGTCGAGCTCTTCGAAACAAGACCCATGATGAAAATAAAATTATGTATAAAAAAAAAAATAGTTACATTGATTACATATTTACATGTATTGGTTTTAAAATAAATAAACATGTAACTATTTTAATGTGGGTTCAATTTTGTACAATTTCCCATACAAAATTATTAAATTTATTATATGTAACTATTGAATCAGTTAAATTGATGTATTTGAAACTAAAAATTTGTAAGATTTAAATATTTTGTGACTAAAATTCAGTCACAATTGACTTAAAAGTAATTTTTTTCATGTAACTATTTTTCTGTGGGTTTAGTACATATTTCAGTTACAAGTAGATGTTTGCCCAAATTTAATTGATTTTTTTTTTTGGAAAAATTAGGAAAAAGACTCATGATGAATATAAAATTATGTATAAAAAAATATTATAAAAAACTGTTACATTGATTATATATATGTAATTTTCTAAGAGGAACCTTTTGTTATATAATATGAAGGGCTAATATCGTCTGAAAAGATCTAACAGGGACCTTTGGCTATATAATATTTTATGATAGACTTATAGCTGCACAAGTCTAACTTTATGGACTTGTGGCCAAAGTCCCCAAATTTTAAAGATACAAAATAGGTTCACAACTCTTCTTATTGTTTTTTATTTTTTTTATTTAATGAAAGAAAAATGTTATTAAAAATTAATTAACGAGCACGTTGAGGAGTACGTAGTGAGGTGTGTTCTCTTCAAATGTCTCAGAACTTTCTTGAAAATCTATTCTCCCACATGTCAGAATTACAACGTGCCAAATATAAATTTACACCGGCACTTGCGGAGGAATTCGAATCAAGTTGTGGTTGCATAAACCAAGGGAGCTTTCTAGGTTACCCTCTTTTTTTTCTTCTTCTTCTTCTTCTTCTTCTTTTTCTTTGATAAGGCCCTTTCTAGGTTGCTCACAAACCACCCCCGCCCCCAACCCCACGCTCCCACGCTTATTGGTTTTTGGCATAAAGGAAAGAGAAAACAAGCCTACTACCCCTTTCTACTAGCCTTCTAGGATCTTTCCTCCTTTTTTTTTTTATTTTTCTTTTTTTAATGAGCAATTCAATAACTAAGAAAAAATACAGCAAATGTTTCCTTGTCTTTCAACCTTTTTCTACAAAGATAACGACATTCGTAAAAAAGGTGAATGGGACAAAATCAAAACAATTACATTGTGTTGCCTATTGAGTTAAAGAGTTGAATGCTTTGTTAGTCAGTTTAAGAACACAACGAACAACTTCTAAGATCTTTCCTCTCTTTTTCTTTTTTTTTTTCATTTTTTTTATGAGCAATTCAATAACTAGGAAGAAATACAGCAAATGTTTCCCTGTCTTTCTACCTTTTTTTACAAAGACAATTGCATTAGTCTAAAAGGTGAATGGGACAAAATCAAAACAATTACATTGTATTGCCCATTGAGTTAGAGAGTTGAATGCTTTGTAAGTCAATTTAGGAACACGACGAACAACCCACATGTAAGGGCTGCTTCCCCACTTCTAGATTCCTAATGCTATATTTGATAGGAAGCAGTGACGGAATTACATATAGGCCTAGGGTTTTAAGTTTTTTAAAGGATATATATATATATATATATGTATGTATATATATATATATAAGTATATATATATATGTATATATATATATAAGTACATAATTTGATTCAAAAATTACACTTAGCCCCCTCCCAAAATCAAAACCTTACTAATATTTTCTATCTATTAATTCAGTCTTGAATTTTTTATTTTTATCACTCTTAAATGGTGAAATTTTTTTGGTTTTTGCTTTGGCCTCTCCTCAAGAATCAAGATGAAATCTTGGTTCCATCCTTAATAGGAAGAATGGAAATATGGGAAGGAAAGAATGATAGGAGGGATAATAGATTTTCCATCCCCATACCCTAGGGGAAGGAAATCCTTTTTCTTTCCTACATATTTTGTAGGATAGATGAAAAAATAATTTTATTCATTCCTTGTGTGTTTTGTATGTAGAGAAGAAGAAAAAGAATGAACATTAAATTTACTATTTTGCCCTCACATATATATGATAGTAATGAGTGAAGTATTTTATGTATGGGGGTATTTGTCATTGTAACTAAAAATTCCCCTTTCCCTCCTCTCATCCTCCAAATTTAGGGCATGAGAAAAAGTAAAAAGGAGGGATGCCTAATCCTCCTTCCCCCTTCCCTTCTACCAAACACACCTAATTACCTCTATTTCTTCCCTTTTCCCTCCTCCCATTTCTGTCCCCTCCCTTTTCCCCCTACCAAACATAAGGTAAAAGAAAGAAAAATGGAGTACACATTAGGGCCTGCTTCCCCACCATTTTTCCAAAATTTTATTTTGCTCGGCACATAAAGAGTAGTACTTGACAACATAAATGAATCCCAAGTAAAAAAATAAAAATAGAAAAAAAAAGACTTCATAAATGATAAATCTTCCTTTTTTTCTCGGGGTGGGGGTGGGGGTGGTTCAGGCCTTTTTTCTCCTTTTTTTTTTTTTTTTTTTTTTTTTTTTTTTTTTTTTTTTTTTTTCCATTTTCTTCTTTTTTTTCCGGGGAAATTAAATGATAAATATCCTTAAGAAGCCACAGTTTTAACTTAACTACATGCTAATACTTCCATTACAAGATTACAAAAACCTTGTATTAAAAATAGGCTTATAATTTCTATCAAAACAGGGGGGGGGGGGGGGGGGGGAATAGCCTTACAATTGTGATTTGGTTTAATTTGGGTGATTTTCAAATGGAAAATGTTAAAATTAAGATACGAAATAGGTTCATAACTCCTCTAACCTAGCCTTTTATGGTTTTGTTTTATTTATTTAATGAAATAAAATATTATTAAAAAGTTAATTAACGAGTGTAATGAGGAGTAGTAACGTGTCTTCTATTCTAATTGTAAGATTACTATAAGAATATGGGTATACGGAATACCTCAGTGGAAACAATTCGGATCTTTGTACTTGGATTACAAGCCCCACGCAATCACGAACTTTGAAGACGCACCCACTCGTCAATGGAGAAGGCTACCAGAGTCTCCCCAATAATATCCACACTCCAAGTTCAATGGCTATGGTGATGGTTGCCAGAGAGATGAAACAGAGAGAAGAAAGGGCTGGAATATTTTTCACATCAACGTCTGTTTTCAACAGACACACAGATATATATGGGTATATCTTATGTCTGTTCCCAACAGACATAACCCATTTAATTCAATTAACCCATGTGGACGATCCATGGGTTGTGGGTCGGGTCAAAACCCGATCCAAATACCAACATCTCCCACTCGTCCACTTTGGGTAACATGTCCATTAAATGGTTTCTTCTCTATCTCGTTTCTAATTCTCTTCTCATACAGAAAATGGAGCGTGCGACCTGACGAGAAGGTGTAAGGTAGGAGTGCTATATTAAGTTACCATCTAACTAACATAGCACATCACTCGAAAAATCTCGTCTATGCCCCAGATTATTCTATCACACCATGTCGAGCATATTTTAACCCCTCATGGTTATAAACCAAAAAATCATGCTCAACCTCAAACAATGTACTCGTACTCATAATTATATCAAAACAAATTTGACATAACTGTCCGGACTATGAGCTACAAGACAAGGGTGCAATATCAAACAATCTTCCCTAGCTACTCATGCCAATTAATTTAGACTTGACCGCTTTCCTAGACATGGTCCGTTGGACCGTATTTTTTCGTGACCCTTGGATTTCATGCTAAAGTAGCGACATCAAGTCCTTATTTCATGGCATAGTCCCAGGTTCAAAGGGCACAGTATAGATCACGATTTGATCTATTAGGGCTCACACAATACTGGAGCAGGGATTTATCCAGCCATTCCCTTAAATGGTCGTCTATAGCACATACAGTATGATATGTATGCTACGGCGGAGCTCCCACTAGGTTTGGGCCTGTCACACTCCAACACCGTACGAATCTTAGTGTAGTCGCTATACAAGCGTCTAACTTGAGTTTCTTAACCCAGTCACTTATCAAGCGCCTGTCTAAGATCTCACATTCGGCTCTATTCAGGCTTCATGAAGTTGTGGAATCACTTCATGCGACTTTAATAAGTCTCATCTTAGCTCAACTAAGGCGACATTTCCAAAAAAATAATATTTTGTTCGCTCTACAAGCGCCAGCAAAATATCTATATCTTGTTCACTCTCTTAGTGCCAAGATTATTGTCTCATCTTGCTCGCTATCTAAGCGCCAAGGTGATCGCCCGTGTGAGTGGGCCGATCTAAGCCAGGTGACATCAACATAAAATGTGTGCTTGATTATAGTATCAATTACGCCATAATATAAACTCATATGCATAAGATACTCATAAATATAGATGTCATATACATCAAAGTCAATACGGTGTCCAAAATATATCAAAGCCTACGTAGTCCCATACTTCTCCTATGGGTCTGAAATACATCTCTAGCAATGGCTTTAGTCAGAGGATCAGCCACCATCCTATTGGTGGAGATATGCTGTAGGACCACCTCCCCTCGTGCAACAATATCACGAATGTAGTGAAAACGAATGTCTATGTGTTTGGTTCTTCCATGATATTTGGGATCTTTGGTGTAAGCTAAGGCTGCCATACTATCAATATAAATCATTACGGCCTCATCTGAAAGAGCCGAGATCCCAAGACGCTGGAAGAATCTCCTCAACCAAACAGCTTCCTGTACTGCTGCTGAACATGCAACATATTCTGATTCCATCGTGGACAAAGCAATACACGATTGTTTCTTACTACACCAAGAAATAGCTGCTCCACTAAGTATAAATGCGTAACCCGATGTGGATTTACGCTGATTTGTATGACTAGCCCAATCTGCATCACTATATCCTTTCAATCTCATGTCTCCACCTTGATAGCAAAGAACGAGATCTGTTGTCCCACGAAGATAACGGAAAATCTTTTTAACTGCTTCCCAATGAATACGTCCTGGGTTACTTTGGTAACGACTGACCATACCTACTGCGAAGCATATATCCGGTCGAGTACACAACATAGCGTACATCAGACTACCAACTGCACTCGCATAGGGAACCGTTTCCATTTTCTTCTTTTCCTCATTAGTTTTAGGGCAGAATTCTAGGCTCAACTTATGTTCCTTCTCAATTGGAGTGTCAATGGGTTTGGAATTGTGCATACGAAATCGTTCTAAAATCTTCTTAATGTAAGTCTCTTGGGACAAACCAAGAAGTCTTCTAGAGCGATCTCTATAAATCTTAACTCCGAGCACATAATCTGCCTCCCCCATGTCCTTCATTTCAAAAGTAGAGGACAACCACTCTTTAGTGGCGACAATTATCTCCATGTCATTCCCAGCTAATAATATGTCATCAACATACAAAGACAAAATAAGGAAACTCTTTCCTGATCTTTTGACATATACACAATGGTCTTCTTCCATTATCTCAAAGCCAATCGTAACAATAGCTTGTTGGAATTTGAAATACCATTGTCTAGACGATTGCTTTAGGCCATAAATGGAACGCTTAAGGCGGCATACTCTGCGCTCTTGTCCATTGACCTCAAAGCCAATAGGTTGATCCATATAGATCTCCTCGTCTAGTTCTCCATTGAGAAATGCAGTCTTCACATCCATTTGGAAAAGTTCCAAATCTAAATGTGCGACAATAGCTAGAATGAAACGAATAGAGGCAAATCTCACCACTGGGGAGAATGTCTCTTCATAGTCTATACCCTCCTTTTGAGTATAACCCTTCGCCACGAGACGGGCCTTATACTTATCGATCGATCCATCTGCCTTACGCTTGACTTTTAAAACCCACTTGTTTCCAATAGCCTTGCGCCCAGGCGGAAGATCAACCAATTCCCAAACTTGATTTTTAGCCATAGAATTCATTTCATCCTCTATAGCAGCTAACCATTCTGTATAGTTAGGTGAAGCTAAAGCTTTTTCATAAGAAGCAGGCTCATCAATATCATCAGGGTCCAACGGAGCACACATAAAAGATTCCCCTTCAATCTCAAAACGACGACGAGGAATCACTCCACGTTCGCTTCTACGTAACTGAGACCCTTCTAAGCCAATTTCTAGTGGTACACTCCCACTAGGAGGCAAGTTACTGCCACTATCTTTGGCGATTTCAGGATGAGTTTCTAATTCCCCACCTTCGCCTAAAGATGGTGTAACTTCCTCAGATTCTTGTAACTCATAAAGTTCAAGATCTTTCTTCACTTCACCAATGCTGGGAAAATCATTTTCCATAAAATTAACATCTCGAGACTCTATTTCAGTCATTCCACCATTAGGATGTTCACCATACAAATTACCATCTAAATAGAAGTCCAACTGTGTAACATCAAAAAGAAAAATAAATCCAAGTTCTAACAAAAACAACAACTGAAAATAAATTACATTAGACACCAAGAACATCCTCTCGAGTTCCATTACCCAAAGTAACGTACTGTGTACTCGCAGATATCTTTCTGTAATCTACAAACCCAACTCCATCTCTGACTACATATCTGGTTGCTCCTGTGTCAACAATCCAACCGTGGAGAGAATGAGCAACAAATATATGTGAATAAACATAAGTATTGAGAGAGTTGTGTTAGAGGTCTACCTTCTTTGCCTCAGTACATTCATTAGCAAAGTGACCCATCTTTTGACAGTTATAGCACTTTATCTTGGACTTGTCCTTTTTCCCACCGCGCTTGCCTCTACGGCGCTTTCCTACATTGCCTTTCTTGGACCCATGGTTACCAGATGTCTCAGCACTGTTCCCTTGTCCCTTGCGCTTAGACCCAGATGGTTGGCGCTGCCCTCCTTGGGCGACAAAGAGAGTGCCACGGTGTGCCCCTAGGCGCTCTGCCTCTAACTCAAGGTGACGAGATATATCAACAAAAGTCTTAATATTCTCGCTATGGGTGAGGACAAGCTTCATTAGCCCCCATGACTCAGGCAAAGAGCGTATAACAGCTGTAACCTGCTGCTCATCGGTAAGGACATTACCAGCAGCCTTTAAATCTCGAATCATGGCAGACATTGCCCTCAAATGTTTAGGCATAGAATGTTTAGGGTCCGCAGTATACTGCTCAAACTTCAAAGTGAGAGCTCGCAACCTAGTAGCAGATGTAGTACCATATGTAACTTTCAGTTGGTCCCACATGTCTCGGGCAGTGAGAGAGTTCTCAAACTCTCCAATAAGATCGTTGTGCATGCTGCTAAGCATGGTAAAGCGCGCGCACCGATCTTTCTTAACCCAAGCCTGATAGGCTTCCATATCACGACGGTGTTGGGCAGTGTCACCCTTTTCAGGTTCAACCATAGAAGTGGTCAAAGTCTCTAAGACTTCTTGTTCATTAAGCAGGTATCGGATTTTCCTATGCCACATATCATAGTTGGTTCCATCTAATTTCTCTCCCTTGGTGAGATCAGCAACAACATTCTTAGAGGCCATTTCACTACATTCATTGCACAGGGTTGACATTAGCACACATTTTAATTTTATCTCAGAAACCCAATTAGCATATGATGTCCCCACCTACATAGCAAGATCGAAAATTTCGCGAGGCTAGTAATCATCTCCCACTACGTAAGTTAGAACAACACATCTAATTGATTTCGAATAAAATAATAGAGGACTTAATCTCTCTAATTCCACAAGTCAAATCATGCATATATATCCATGTGTCCGCAAATATTTGGGCACGGGCTTCACTTGAAGCCCTTAGTATTTTGGTGCATCATGTCAAGGCAACCTCTAAAACATATTGGTGAAAATGAAACACATCCCCTTACAAAGCCATGAATAAATAATACATCTCAAATATTACAAATCCAAAATTCCCTATTACAAAGAATCTAATAAAAAATAAATGGAGATGCCATTTCACCAACATATTTGACGTGTGCCTTTATTCATCCACAAAATAAATAAATAAAAAACACCAACCATGAGCACAACAAAAATACCAATGCCAAGCCTCCATCCATACATAAATCATTCACACAATAAATAATAAACAATAAATAATATAAATTGTGTTAAATGAATAGAGGAATAACCACACTTCCATCTATGGAAAGGGTTCAAGGTCATTAAAGCCTAGGACACATTATACAAAAAATAACCCAATCACAATAATAAAACATAATACAAAATTATGTGAATTGATTAGGCTAATTAATATGCATGAATTAAAAAAGAAATGAAATTTTCTTTTATTTTAGGCCAAAACAGTGCATGAAATAAATATAAAAACTATTATCACATGGGATCCAAAAGAAATAAATAAAAATGGCCATAAAAACTTTTGTGGGGTCCATGGTATAAAATGGCGGCTCAAGCATCTCATGGAACTTGGTGCACCATTGTGTCCTCTAAAAAACACTTACACAGTAGCCAAAAAAAAATTTGGTGTTATAGTAAATAATGGTACACTTAGTATAGAAATCCACTATTCACGCAGTGGACTTCGTTCCTCCATTTTTTTTTTTTTTTTTTTTTTTTTTTTTGAGCCAAGCCTTGACATGAGCCAAGCCGAGCCATGCTCCAAGCCAAACCGAGCCATGATTCAAGCCGAGCCGTGCCATATGCCAAGTTAAGCCGAGCCGTGCACTGTTCATCTTCAACCTCATTTGTTTACGCAGAAAAATGCAGATTTTTGCATTACCAACCCCCCAACTTTGAATGGCCATATTTCATACAATATAAGTTCAAATTACGCATACGATACGTCGTTGGAAAGCCCATGCGACATAGATTCACAATATATAAATTTCATGCATTATAAACTTCTCTAAGTGTATAAAAAATTGACCCAAAGTTTCTGAAAAAAAACAAAATTTCAGAAAACAAAAATTGATTTTTCTTCCAAAACACACAACGGTTTTTCACGAAATTTTAGAGGGAAGTTCCTAACACATAGAGGAACAAAACCCTATAAAAAATTTTGGATAAAAACACCAGTTTTAAAAACGAATTTAATAATCCCAAAAATTGTGTTTTGAAGAAAAAACTCATGTATAATGCAAATCATATTCTCAATGATCACAGGAGCGAAAACAAATAATCACATGCTCTGATACCAATGTAAGATTACTATAAGAATATGGGTATACGGAATACCTCAGCGGAAACAATTCGGATTTTTGTACTTGGATTACAAGCCCCACGCAATCACGAACTTTGAAGACGCACCCACTCATCAATGGAGAAGGCTACCAGAGTCTCCCCAATAATATCCACACTCCAAGTTCAATGACTATGGTGATGGTTGCCAGAGAGATGAAACAGAGAGAAGAAAGGGCTGGAATATTTTTCACATTAACGTCTGTTTTCAACAGACACACAGATATATATGGGTATATCTTATGTCTGTTCCCAACAGACATAACCCATTTAATTCAATTAACCCATGTGGACGATCCATGGGTTGTGGGTCGGGTCAAAACCCGATCCAAATACCAACACTAATGTCCCACAACTTTTCTGAAAATCTATTCTCCCACGTATAAGAATTATAATGTGCCGAGTATAGTTTTGCACCTGCATGCAAAAGAATTTCAAGAAATTGGAATCAAGTTGTAGTTGCAAAACCCACCTGTGACCCTTGAACTTCACCTTGGGCATGGATGGTGTATCTTTATATATATATATATATATATATATATATATTGTTTTTTCCGAATTAGACGATAGGAAAACACACACATCCATGTAGAGTCGTTGAAAACAAAACCTTTTCAAACCTCTCGCTTTTATTGGGACGGGACATCCCATTAAACCTAATGAACATTGCTGTTGTAAATGTATTAAAGATGGCAAAGTAGATCGAGCTATGGTAAACATATAAACACACTTCACTACAAGAAAAATGAAATATGCAATTATTAATTTTTTTTAACTCCAAAAAATATAAAATATTCTTAACTTTTTTTTCCCATTTTTATGACCGTCCATAGAAACTACCTTTTACCTTAACTTGTTTTTAATTTCAATAAATAAGTATCAATATTTCTTTATTGGTTTAAATTCGAAATCACTCTAATGACAAATGAAACAAATGCTAATAAACTATCCAATTGACGTTTTGTGATTGTAGGAGTCCATGTGGTGTACTACCATTTTCCGTAGAGACGTACGTGTCGGTGCCATTTTAATTTAAACTGCGCCGACCCTCACTCCACCTAACACCTTCAAAGATCATTGCCAGTTTGTTTCCCCATGACTAAGCTCGGGTTGTCTAATCCAAGGGTTTTATATTAGATTACTAAGAGTAAGAGACAGATGAACCATTTTTTATAATTGTTGATGGCAACACCTAAAAATACAACAGCGTTTATTTCCATCATAAATTTTGTCCTTCAGTTCTTTGTCCTCCTCCACCAACCCACCACCGCAACCTACCCTCCGTTTTTTTTTTTTTTTTCTTCTCATTTTATTATTATTATTATTATTTTATTTTAAATTGTATAAAGTTAATTCTCTTTATAGTTGGACTGTACCTAAAAATACTAAAATACCCTTACAAGATAATAAGGTTAAGAGATGATTTAGTAATTTTACTAATTTTAAAAAACCCACCAAAACCTCTTTCTTTTTAACTTTCTCCCACACATACATACGGTTTAAAAAACATAAAAACTGACATAATAATTTCACTGATGGAATGAAAACTTCAAAAAATGTGTTACACACGCATCGCGTGTGCTCGATTACTAGTTATTTTTATTATTTTTGTCATGGTTTCTATTACAACTCTATTAACCATCTGTCCAAAGAACCCCTACGTTGATAATGTAATTTAAAAACCGTTTTCGAAAACAATTCTTTCTCATCAATAAGGGTAACTGTCCATTTGTTTACATCTTTTTATACTAATCACGGCAAAGAATATTATAAGAGGTGGTGAGCTAGGTTTACTCGACTACTCGTGCAGCACACGTGTCAATTTTCCATTTATTTGATCAATTGGGGTTTAAAAAAAAAAAAAAAAAAAAAAACTCCAATGGATATTGATAATAAACTATTAGTAGACAAATATGACCGCAACCATTTTACACTTAATCATTTATCAAAATTCAAAAGATAATAAATTTATGCCTACTGGCCTTATAGATGCGATCATAATCAGTATTTTATTTTATTTTTAATTATTTGAGTAAGATCATAGGTTTATCTTTAATAATGCCTTGATACTCGGAATTGAACCATAGCATTTGACACGAGTACATTGTCCTTATGGCATTAAAATGAATTCATTTCTTTTAACTATTGTTTAATACATGCAGAGTCATTCAGTATCTCAATAAATTATCTCATTTAGATTTTTCTTTGGAGAACTCCGCATTCAGTTGTTTTGAAAAATTGCAAAACATGGCGGCTTGTTCTCATGAACGAATTAGCTATCATTAGAGAGCCCTCGGTCAGACAGGGCGTCTTCGTCACGTGGCTTATCACAACTTGTGCTATAGGGAATTTGGATTCGGTGGTACGTTTAGAAAACTCGGCATTATATTCAACTGATCAGTACTATTAGACGATGGATTAATTGAATGGTTCGGATTAAAAGTTAAAAAAAATAACTACTGAAATAACAAAATAACCTTAATGAACAAGTTTTTCAATGTTTAATCCAAGTCATCCAAACCGTCGAATGTTGATCAACTTATCACGATGTTGAGGTTTTTTATTATTGGTGTGCCCAAAAGGGCTGAGTTGGTGGGAGAAGAACTTCTATGCAACTATGACATTGATCACATGGTGTTTCGGACTAATGAAAATCAAGTAAAATGAGATTTTAGGATAAAAAAATATATATTCTTACAATTTCATTTTCCTTGTTTCTCATTCGCCTGTGTGTCATAGTTGCATGGAAGTTTTTCTCAAGTAGTGGGTATCTAGCTTCTCTTTGACACGTTCGTTTGCATTGACAGGTTCATTTGCATTAATGTTAGGCCCATGCGGTCCCAAACTCTGCCCATTAGAAACCAAAAGAGCTGAAAACAAACCACTTCACAAATCTTGTCATATCCACAGTTAGTAGCTCCATCCAGCCGTGTGTATATGTATCAAGGGGGAATTACCGATTGAGTCTATCATTTCATGGTATTGCCCCCGAAGGACGGTCTTAGAATTGTAAAATTTGTAATGACCATTCAGGATGGCCTTAACTAGGGTGGGTGTGTGGTTAGCTTTTACTTTCCCATTCTACCCTTCTGCACTATAGCAAGCACAACGCCCATCCTCTCTCTCGCTCTCTCTCATTCCCTTTACAGCACCCGTCCAATTTCTCTCTTTCATCCTCCCCCCTCAGCACCCGTCCAATCTGCCTCTCTCTCTCTCTCATCTCTGTCAGTCTTCATATGCACAGACCCTCTCTCTCTCTTTCTCTTCCCTTCAAGCTCCCGCTCAAGGAAACTTAACGGACCAACATCTCACGGCGACCTCCCTCATACATCCAAACGACAGCCTCTTCCCTCACCGGCGGCAAGAAATGTGATGACCTGAATTTTATATATATATATATATATGTCACGTACTGTATATTTACATATGTATATGTAATTTTATTTTATTTAATTATTTTTGGAAAGGATGATCCTACCTTATGTTTTTGGGGCAAGGAACACCATGGTAGTGTCAAATTTCAGAGAAAATGACCGTAGGTTGAAGTTTTAGAAATTTCAGAATTTTGGATCATGAAAACCCGAAACTTTTAGCTTAAAAACGAATAGGATTTTATAGGATTTTGAATGAAAAATTTATATACGCACGTAGTACTCCGCGTGAGCTTCAATTCAACACTTAAATGATTGAAAACGGTTAAGAAACGAGGGAGATATTAATCATCGAAGTTGGCCCGTTGAACATACGGTGTAACCGGATTACACAATGCAACCCGCGGGAGGTTGAAGATGACCCATACGATTATGATCCTGTGTGGGTGCATCCGTATACCTTACCGTGTTCTCATGCATTTAAAAGCAATACGATAATCATATGAATCCCAAATTTGACCGTTGGACTCGTTTTAGTGGACCCTACCATTTGGGACCCTTGGTTGACCATTTTGACTAAGTTTGACTATAGTTTGACTTTTTGGCCAATTTAATATCTGTTAAAAATTCCAGAAAATACTAGAAAATTCAAAAAATTACAGAAAATTCTTAAAAATTATGAAAAATTCCCAAAAATTATAAAGAGTGTTTTAAAAATTATTTTGATCATTTTGGGACCATAATTCAATGTCGGAAGGCCAATAGTAATTTTTGAGTACGTTATATTTATTTTGAAATTTACCTAAATATTACGTATGCATAATTATCAGATTTTATCGGTCCTCGGGAGGACCCTAGGGAGCATTAACGTTACATTCGCATCGTCAGTATCTATCACGTGAATTTGGGTTGACATTACTCGCAATTGAGGTAGAAAATGTAGCTTCTTTACACTTAATATAATGTTATTTTATAAATGTGATTTAAAATACCTTAATTATGTTGTTGGATTTTCCCACTGCAACGAGTCCAATATCATCCACCCATACTGATTTTTTTTTTTTTTTAAACTTTAGAGTCTTCTACATGGGACTATCAACATATATATATATATATATATTGATATGAGAAACCCTTTATGGGTAAATCCTGAACCCATGCAAGAATAGTCAACAATCACTAACTACAATTTTAGGGTACTGAAATGATTGTTGGGGTAGTAAAATTTACTTGAAAAAATAATAAACAATTTTACGATGTATTAAGGGTATAAACATGCTATAATGAATTAGTAATTTATTTGAAAAAAAAATTACAAATGAAAAGATAGAACGCATGTGTTTTGACTTTAGTGTGTACATTTTAAGTAACCATTGTGTACATGTTTCAAGTTCATTGCGTACATATTATATCCCCGTTTAGTACACTTGGGGTCGGGACCACGTTTGAGATTTTTTTTTACACATTTTAGGGTACTAAAATGATATTTGGGGTAGTAAAATTTATTTGAAAGAATAATAAACATTTTTACGATGTGTTAAGGGTATAAGCATATTATAAAGAATTAGTAACTTATTTGACAAAAATATATATATATATATATACAAATGAAAAGATAGAACACGTGTTTTGACTTTAGTGCGTACATTTTAAGTAACCAATGCATACATATTTCAAGTTCATTGCGTACATATTATATTATCGTTTAGTACACTTGGGGTCAGGAGCATGTTTAGGATTTTTTACACATATTAGGGTACTGAAATGATCTTTGGGGTAGTAAAATTTATTTGAAAGGATAATAAACAATGTTACGATTTGTTAAGGGTATAAGCATGTTATAATGAATTTGTAATTTATTTGGAAAAAAAAATTATAAATGAAAAAATAGAACGCATGTGTTTTGACTTTAGTGTGTACATTTTAAGTAACCAATGCGTACATGTTTCAAGTTCATTGCATACATATTATATCCCCGTTTAGTACACTTGGGGTCGGGACCACGTTTGGGATTATTTTTTACACATTTTAGGGTACTAAAATGATATTTGGGGTAGTAAAATTTATTTGAAAGAATAATAAACAATTTTACGATGTGTTAAGGGTATAAGCATGTTATAATGAATTAGTAAAATTTTTTTTTTTCAAATAAGTTACTCCCTCCGTCCCTAAAAGATAGGCCAAGTTTGACCAAACACGCAAATTAAGAAAACTTAATAAATGCATTGACTAAATTTTGTTTTCCATAAATACCCTTCCTTTATGAAATGAAATTGAAATGGTAAAGTAATTTTTAACAAAACAAAGGGTATAATAGGAAAGTTAAACAATTTAATGGTTTGACTTTTCAAAATGGCCTATCATTTTGGGACACAAAAAGTTGAAAATTTGGCCTATCTTTTAGGGACGGAGGGAGTACTAATTCATTATAATATGCTTACACCCTTAACACATCGTAAAATTGTTTATTATTCTTTCAAATAAATTTTACTACCCCAAAGATCATTTTAGTACCCTAAAATGTGTAAAAAATAATCCCAAACGTGGTCCCGACCCCAAGTGTACTAAACGGGGATATAATATGTACGTAATGAACTTGAAACATGTACGCATTGGTTACTTAAAATATACACACTAAAGTCAAAACACATGCGTTCTATCTTTTCATTCATAATTTTTTTTTTCCAAATAAATTACAAATTCATTATAACATGCTTATACCCTTAACAAATCATAACATTGTTTATTATTCTTTCAAATAAATTTTACTACCCCAAAGATCATTTCAGTACCCTAACATGTGTAAAAAAATCCCAAACATTGTCCTAACCCCAAGTGTACTAAACGATGATATAATATGTACGCAATGAACTTGAAACATGTACGCATTGGTTACTTAAAATGTACGCACTAAAGTCAAAACACGTGTTCTATCTTTTCATTTGTATATTCCTTTTTTTTTTTTATTTCAAATAAGTTTCTAATTCATTATAAGATGCTTATACCCTTAACACATCATAAAATTGTTTATTACTCTTTCAAATAAATTTTACTACCCCAAAGATCATTTTAGTACCCTAAAATGTGTAAAAAATAATCCTAAACATAGTCCCGACCCCAAGTGTACTAAACGGGGATATAATAAGTACGCAATGAACTTGAAACATGTACGCGTTGGTTACTTAAAATGTACACACTAAAATCAAAGCATATGCGTTTTATCTTTTCATTCATAATTTTTTTTTCCCCAATAAATTACAAATTCATTATAATATGCTTATACCTTTAACACAACGTAACATTGTTTATTATTCTTTCAAATAAATTTTACTACCCCAAAGATCATTTCAGTACCTTAAAATGTGTAAAAAAAAAATCACAAACATAGTCCTGACCCCAAGTGTACTAAACGAGTATATAATATGTATGCAATGAGCTTGAAACATATACGCATTGGTTATTTAAAATATACGCACTAAAGTCAAAACGCGTATTCTATCTTTTCAGTTGTATATTCTTTTTTTTTAAAAATAAGTTACTAATTCATTATAACATGCTTATACAGTTAACACATCGTAAAATTATTTATTATTCTTTCAAATAAATTTTACTATCCCAAAGATCATTTTAGTACACTAAAATGTGTAAAAAATAATCCCAAACGTGGTCCCGACCCCATGTGTACTAAACAGGGATATAATATGTACGCAATGTACTTGAAACATGTACGCATTGGTTACTTAAAATGTACACACTAAAGTCAAAACACATGCGTTCTATCTTTTCATTCATAATTTTTTTTTTTCCAAATAAATTACAAATTCATTGTAACATGCTTATACCCTTAACACATCGTAATATTGTTTATTGTTCTTTCAAATAAATTTTACTACCCCAAAGATCATTTCAGTATCCTAAAATGTGTAAAAAATCCCAAACATGGTCTTGACCCCAAGTGTACTAAACGATGGTATAATATGTACGCAATGTACTTAAAACATGTATGCATTGGTTACTTAAAATGTATGCACTAAAGTCAAAACACGAGTTCTATCTTTTCATTTGTATATTCTTTTTTTTTTTTTTTTTCCAAATAAGTTACTAATTCATTATAATATGCTTATACCCTTAACACATCGTAAAATTGTTTATTATTCTTTCAAGTAAATTTTACTATCCAAAAGATCATTTTAGTATCCTAAAATGTATAAAAAATAATACCAAAGGTGGTCCCGACCCCAAGTGTACTAAACGGGGATATAATATGTACGCAATGAACTTGAAACATGTACGCATTGATTACTTAAAATGTACACACTGAAGTCAAAACACATGCGTTTTATTTTTTCATTCATAATTTTTTTTTTCCCAAATAAATTACAAATTCATTATAATATGCTTATACCCTTAACACATCGTAACATTGTTTATTATTCTTTCAAATAAATTTTATTACCCCAAAGATCATTTCAGTACCCTAAAATGTGTAAAAAAATCCCAAACATGGTCCTGACCCCAAGTGTACTAAACGAGGATATAATATGTACGCAATGAACTTGAAACATGTACGCATTGATTACTTAAAATGTACACACTGAAGTCAAAACACATGCGTTTTATTTTTTCATTCATAATTTTTTTTTTTCCCAAATAAATTACAAATTCATTATAATATGCTTATACCCTTAACACATCGTAACATTGTTTATTATTCTTTCGAATAAATTTTATTACCCCAAAGATCATTTCAGTACCCTAAAATGTGTAAAAAAATCCCAAACATGGTCCTGACCCCAAGTGTACTAAACGAGGATATAATATGTACGCAATGACTTAAAATAAGTACGCATTGGTTATTTAAAATGTACGCACTAAAGTCAAAACGCGTGTTCTATCTTTTCATTTGTATATTCTTTTGTTTTTTTTCAAATAAGTTACTAATTCATTATGACATGCTTATACCCTTGACACATCGTAAAATTGTTTATTATTCTTTTAAAGAAATTTTACTACTCCAAAGATCATTTTAGTACCCTAAAATGTGTAAAAGATAATCCCAAACGTAGTCCCGACCCCAAGTGTACTAAACGGGGATATAATATGTACGCAATGAACTTGAAACATATACGCATTGGTTACTTAAAATGTATACACTAAAGTCAAAAGACATACGTTCTATCTTTTCATTCATAATTTTTTTTTTTCTCAAATAAATTACAAATTCTTTATAACATGTTTACACCTTTAATACATCGTAACATTGTTTATTATTTTTTAAAATAAATTTTACTACCCCAAAAATCATTTCATTACCCTAAAATGTGTAAAAAATCCCAAACGTGGTCCTGACCCAAGTGTACTAAACGAGCATATAATATGTACGCAATGAACTTGAAACATGTACGCATTGGTTACTTAAAATGTACGCACTAAAGTCAAAACACATGCGTTCTATCTTTTCATTTGTATATTCTTTTTTTTTCTTTTTTTTTTCAAATAAGTTACTAATTCATTATAATATGCTTATACCCTTAACACATCATAAAATACTTTATTATTCTTTCAAATAAATTTTACAACCCCAAAGATCATTTTAGTACCCTAAAATGTGTAAAAAAATAATCCCAAACGTGGTCCTGACCCTAAGTGTACTAAACGGGGATATAATATGTACGCAATGAACTTGAAACATGTACGCATTGGTTACTTAAAATGTACACACTGAAGTCAAAATACATGCGTTTTATCTTTTCATTCATAATTTTTTTTCCCCAAATAAATTACAAATTCATTATAATATGCTTATACTCTTAACACAACGTAACATTGTTTATTATTCTTTCAAATAAATTTTACTACCCCAAAGATCATTTCAGTACTCTAAAATGTGTAAAAAAATTCCAAACATAGTCCTGACCCCAAGTGTACTAAACGAGGATATAATATATACGTAATGAACTTGAATCATGTACGCATTGGTTATTTAAAATGTACGCACTAAAGTCAAAACGCATGTTCTATCTTTTCATTTGTATATTCTTTTTTTTTTTTTTCAAATAAGTTACTAATTCATTATAACATGCTTATACCCTTAACACATCGTAAAATTGTTTATTATTCTTTCAAATAAATTTTACGACCCCAAATATCATTTTAGTACCCTAAAATGCGTAAAAAAAAATCCTAAATTTGGTCCCGACCCCAAGTGTACTAAATGGGGATATATTATGTACGCAATGAACTTGAAACATGTACACAATGGTTACTTAAAATGTATATACTAAAGTCAAAACACATGCGTTCTATCTTGTCATTTGTAATTTTTTTTTTCAAATAAATTATTAATTCATTATAACATGTTTATACCCTTAATACATCATAAAATTGTTTATTATTTTTTCTAATAAATTTTACTACCCCAACGATCCTTTCAGTACCCTAAAATTATAGTTAGTGATTATTGACTATTCTTGGATGGGTTCAGGGTTTACCCATAAGGGGTATCTCATATCAATATATATATATATATGTTGATAGCCCCATGAAGAAGACTCTAAAGTTTAAAAAAAAAAAAAAAAAATCAGCATGTGTGAATGATATTGGACTCATTGCAGTGGGAAAATCCAACAACATAATTAAGGTATTTTAAATCACATTTACAAAATAATACTATATTAAGTGTAAAGAAGCCACATTTCCTACCTCAATCGCGAGCAATACCAACCCAAATCCACGTGATAGATACTGACGATGCGAATGCAGCATTAATGCTCCCTAGGGTTCTCCTGAGAACCGATAAAATCTGATAATTATACATACGTGATCTTTAAGTAAATTTCAAAATAAATATAACATACTCAAAAATTACTATTGGCCTTCTAACAGTGAACTATGGTCCCAAAATGATCAAAATAATTTTTAAAACACTCTTTATAATTTTTGGGAATTTTTCATAATTTTCGAGAATTTTCTGTAATGTTTGGAATTTTCTAGTATTTTTTGGAATTTTTAACAAATATTAAATTGGCCAAAAAGTCAAACTATAGTCAAACTTAGTCAAAATGGTCAACCAAGGGTCCCACATGCTAGGGCCCGCCAAGAGGAGCCCAATGGTCAAATTTGGGGTTCATATGATTATCGTATTGCTTTTAAATGCATGAGAACACGACAAGATATACGGATGCACCCACATAGGATCATAGTCCTATGGGTCATCTTCAACCTCCCGCGGGTTGCATTTTGTAACCCAGTTACACCGTGTGTTCAACGGGCCAACTTTGACGATTAATATCTCCCTCGTTTCTTAACCGTTTTCAATCATTCAAGTGTCGAATCGAATCTCACGCGGAGTAGTATGTGCGTATATAAATTGTTCATTCAAAATCCCATAAAATCATATTCGTTTTTAAGCCTAAAATTTCGGGTTTTCATGATCCAAAATTCTAAAATTTCTAAAACTTCAATCTACGGTCATTTTCTCTTAAATTTGACACTACCATGGTGCTCCTTGCCCCCAAAAACATAAGGTAGGATCATCCTTTCCAAAAATAATTAAAAAAATAAAATTGTATATATATATAATTCAGGTCATCACATTCCTTGCCGCTGTTTCTTGCCGCCGGTGAGGGAGGAGGCTGTCGTTTGGATGTATGAGGGAGGTCGCCGTGAGATGTTGGTCCGTTAAGTTTCCTTGAGCGGGAGCTTGAAGGGAAGAGAAAGAAAGAGAGAGAGAGAGAGAGAGGGGCTGTGCATATGAAGACTGACAGAGATGAGAGAGAGAGAGAGAGAGGCAGATTGGACGGGTGCTGAGGGGGGATGAGAGAGAGATTGGACGGGTGCTGTAAAGGGGATGAGAGAGAGCGGATGGGCGGTGTGCTTGCTATAGTGCAGAAGGGTAGAATGGGGAAGTAAAAACTAACCACACACCCACCCTAGTTAAGGCCATCCTGAATGGTCATTACAAATTTTAGAATTCTGAGACCGTCCTTCGGGGGCAATACCATGAAATGATAAACTCAATTGGTAATTTCCCCATGTATCAAGGTCGTGATCCCCTTCATCGATCACCAGCATCAACATCAACATCAACATCAACATCAACATCATATCATCGTGCCCATTACGCAAACTTCTTCGCTAAGTCCAATATAATTGGGTGTGGTCTCCCAAGTGATGAAGTAATGATCAATCTTGGACTCAACGAAATGCCACTGTTCAATGCGTATGGTGTACCCAAACCTAACTGGGTGGGCTAAAAGTTCACTGATGAAGACATGACCAGTTGGCATTGGTCCTTTACAATTTAGCGAAGAGATGTGGTTTTTTCTCAATTGAGGATGGCAAAGGGGGCTTGCGTTTAATGGCACGTCTTTCTTTTGAACCGGGGAAAGATTTTAAGAGGTTGTGACTTCAATTTTCCTTTAATGTGAGTTGAGTGTGTGTATATCTTATTTAGTTTAAAAAAAAAAATAATAATAGAGAAAAAAGAAGGGACTCCAATACTTAATTGAGGATGCTTATCACGTCAATGATGGATGCAACCAATTCAGTATTTTCTCTTTCTTTTCTTTTTTTTCTAAACATAGACACTCATTTTAGAAAACACGACCCACAAGCTATTAGAACTAATCTAATAGTGAGGGAGGGTGAAAAAAATGATAGGAGTAAGATAAGTTAGGGGTTCAAATCCCTCCCAATATACCAAAACGAAAACAAAAAATAAAACTCGACCCACAATCCCCTTAAACCCTCCCCTTTAATCAGAAACACATGCCACTCGGCGTAACATGCATTGGCATACCGAACGGAGTCAATCACGTCTCTATGCTAAATTGTCATAGACACAACCAATACAATATTGTCGTTGTTTTCCTTCTTGGAGATGGGGGAAAAGGGTGGGGGCCAGGGGAGTCAGCAACCAAAACTTTGATCAAGACACAGACGGCCTCACGCCCACAATGACCGAAAACAAAGCTCTATTCATTGGATCGGAAGACCTTTAATTTTGCATTGACTGATAGGAAACTAGGGGGAGGTAGATATTTGAACCCATTTTGAAGGTCACACCAACTTAATTGACTCTCAGGCCATCTTGTGGGGGGACCTGATCACCTGAAACAGAGGAGAGAGATAATTTTGCCGTGGAAAAAGGCAAGGAATTGGCAGACCCCATGCCAAGAAGAGTTAAGGCCATCCCTGATCCCTCGTCCAAGGCATGTTAACATTCAAATTTTTCTTGATAATATTAAATTTGATTACATTTTTTGAAAGGGCAATTTCTCAAAGAAAGAACCAATTTGGCATCTATGAGGGAAAGCCTCCGGTCAAGATCTTCTGTTGTGGGCTTGCCCAAATGTTTGACCTCAAAAACAAAATTGGGAACATTCTGCAGTGGAATTGGTAACCTAAGCATGGGCGTTATGAGCTCAGTGAACACGCGTGGGATATGCATAGGAGTGCATGTCAACTATTTTATTATAAACATATATTTCACGTTTCTATTTATATTTATATATGTATGGTGGGACATGACTCGCTATTAATTAGATTAAATGTTTTTTTTTTTTTTTTTTCCAAGGAGAGAATATTTTTTTCTTTTAATGGTCAAAAGAAGGGTTATCCTAAGTCACTAGGCGCAGATTAATCTTCGTGATACACAAATCATTCGTAATCATGATAATAAGGGAGTAGAGATTCGAACTCGAGACCTATAGTTTTTGAACCGCGGGTTTTTGTCATCTCAGCTACCCTCATGGGTTGAAGATTTTTCTTTTCTCCTCACATGTTTTGACAAGAAATTTTCCCTACATAAAAATGAAGAAATATAATGAGTCAAATAATCCAAAATCAACTCATCATTTTAAAACTTAGTCCAACTCGATCATCTACGTGCTGGTTGAGTTTTTCAGAACTTCTTTTGATACTCCAAGAAAAAAAAAAAGAAAAGAAAATAACTTGCTAATTTATTATTTTTCTTTTTGGCATTTTACTAGGAAGAAAAGTAATAAAAGCCGAGGTATGTTTGGTACCCGTAATTTCACTTTTTGCTTCTCATTTTCAAGCTCTTTCAATCGACTGGAAATGATAAATTAACTTTTCTGAATTATTTTTTAATTTTTCTGAAAAAATTTCAGTTTAAAATGACCATCTCTTTTTAGGAAATTGAGGAAAGCTTTGCGAGATGTTGTCGAAATTTTTTTATAAAACGATAAGATTACTGCAGCACATGCAACATAGCCCAATAATGAGAGCTCAACCTACTCTCTTTTATAAATTTTCTTTTCAAAGCCACATTTATAAAGCTCTTGACAGTCATTATACAAAACCTTATACCAGGGTAAATTGAAAAAAAAAACGAAGGGGGACCATGCAAGTCACCAGCTGAAGCATAGGATGCTCTCTTGCAAAGGAATCCAAAAGTGAGCTGTATAATTAGTTTAACCAAAAGTTCGTAAATTTGAATTGAGTGAAGTCATCCAGAAGCTTAATGCATGTTGGAAATTGATTGAAACAATTAATGAAAGTGATGGCATGGTATCCTCCATCGATCAAGTTTGCTTATATGTTTCACATTCCTCTCTTATATCCATCACCACATAAAATATGGTGTCTTATTGTGAAGAAAATCAATTAATAGAGAACAAAGAAGATATCCTTTGACCATAAAGGCATTGTCCATACCAGGTCATGTTATGTTGTTTCTGAGTGAGTCTTCCATGTATCTGTGAGACAGTTACGTAGTGTCATGAGTCAATGAAAGTAAAGTAACGTGGGATTGAAAAGTATTATGACAATTTCATTTTGCTCTGCTCCCAATGACTTGTAATACTACTTCAATTCAACCATATCACATCACAGTTGCTTACTTCTTCTGTTTCATATTTGATTGTTTTCCTTTTTATTTTGGGTTGTTTCAAAATTATTGTCCTAATAAAAAATCAAGATTTCATTTTAACCATTATCGATGGTACTTAATGACATGATGTGGACAAAACAAATTTCATAAATGATTGTATTACACTTGATGGAAAAATTGGAATGTTACAATATAAAAATAGATGCTAAACATTTAAGAGGGATTCCTAAAAAAATGTGTTTTTTCAAGCATGGCAATCAATTTGAAATGAAAGGGGTATAAGTTTTTCTCCTTTTTTTTTTCTTCCTTTATTTTATTTATTTTCGTAAATTTGAATTTGAAAAATGTCCTCGAAACTGGGACAAGCAATTTCATGTTGTGAAGTGATGTGTGATGTGTCAAGCTTTTGCCTAATATAATCCATGTTCAACAAATATGTTTTAGCTTTTGCTTGGGCTGGGCCCAGTATGATTTTAGACTTTCGAAGCCCAAAGTTTTAAAGCTTAAATTTTGACGAGGCAAATAACAATTATAAGGTTTTGGGTTCGCTCCCTTGACCTCTCCACTAAGGAAATGCCTATGTTTTTTTAATTTCCTTTTTAACTTATCGAATAGGAAAATAAAAAAAGAAAATAAAAGCAAAAACAATAATTACAACCTCTTTTCTTGTTTTTTGTTTTTTGTTTTTTTTCTTTTGTCTTGCATCAATAATCATAACCTTAAAAGTAAATAAAAACCGATTAGTTCGTTGCGAAGTAGATGTATATACAAACCATTTGAGCTTTTGTTTATCAAAAATTAGGTTTGGCGCAAGTTCTTATGTTGTGGTTTGGTTCAAGAGTCTCCAACCATTTACTTATGTTGCAATTGCTACAACTGGGAAAAAAAAAAATCCATGGCTTTTGAATTGTTAAACAAATAGTACTCCCTATCAATTGTCGGATTAGATAGCATTCTCATATAAGGGATCCATATCAAAAATTAAGTTGATTTGAGATTAATTGTTATTCGATTCAAAACTTATATTTTTTAATTAATAACAATTGCTTACTTATGGATATTTATAAATGAAGCAGCTCTTAATTTTGAATCAACTTGATTTTTGATATGTATGAACAACATATGAACCAATTTTAATCGGACGGTTTGTTTCACAAAATTCGAATCACAGATAAGAATTTTGGAGTACACTCAATATTAAAAGGAGTATATAAGATCTACTTTGCGAACCAAAAATGGTGGTCTTGGACTCTTGGGTTTCAAGATTGGGCTTCCACTCAACAAAGTGTTATTAGCCAAGCAAGGCTGGCGGTTAGTGACAAATAGTAACTCTTTGGTGGCCCAAATTCTCAAAGTTCGTTACAATCCACGAGGGGAGTTTTTTGGAGGCCCCATTGGGTAGTAACCCAAGCTTTACGTGGAGAAGCATCTGGGAAGTTCACCAATTGTTGACCAAAGGAGTACGTTGGCGGCACCTATTTGCAATGTAGAAGTCAAGGTTTTTATTCCATCAGACTCGGGAGGAAAGTATGAAAAGGCTGCAGTGCCCAATCTCGCATCTAGCAATGGGTCGAATCTTGAAGAGGGTTAAGCTGCCTTTAAGGGTGTGTTTGGTTTACGGAATGGGAATGTGATCCCTGGGAAAGAAACATTACAAGGGAATGGGAATGTGATTAATTATTCCCATTCCAATGTTTGGTTGGTGGTAATGGAAAGTAGCATTCCCACTAAACATTCCCATGCCTATGTTTGGTTGAGGTTAGGAATCTGATCCCAAACTTGTTAAATGACAACAATACCCTTCTCAAAATTTGAAAAACAACTCTAGCTGTATATCAAAAGAAGAAAGCTCGTCAAGAACCAAACACAGGGCTGCTCGAGTGTTCGAAACGAACGGGTAGGTCGAAGTTCGATTCGCACCCTCCTCCACTCTACATCCATCGTCGGCTGCTCGACATTGCCTTCCAGATCAATTTGATTAGCCGAGTCGTCATTGCCAAATCCAGATCTAGATCAAAAGAGGAAAACTCCCAAACCAAACACATGAGAGACATACCCTTGCCTGCGAACACTTCATCCATTTGGAACGATGACTCTCTTATTTGTTCTCAACGTCATCTACATCGTCAGCAGCATCAAATCAACCCCGATCTGCAATAGATTCAACCCTGTTATGCATCGTCAGAATGTATGTGACATAGAATCGGCTAAATAATCAAACCCTCGACGACTCTTGTTCGTTCTATAGTCGTTTACATCGTTGTCATTGTCGAATCAACCTCGATTTGCAAAAACATCAACCACGTGCTGCATCGTGGAAAGTTATGGGACCTAGCTTGGGCAAATGAAGCAATAGCCCGATCTGCATCGACTCATCCGCAGGTACGAGAAGGAATGTTGCTTTCTATTTAGTAGGGTTTATTTTTTTCCATAATCTCCGCAACAATTGTTTATGAACTCTGTTTGGTTTGATCAAATGCCCACCATATAGGTAGAGGGCAAAAGCTTATAAATGAAGATATGTAAGAAATTGTTCAAGAACTTGATTATAAATGAAGCATAAATGAAGAATCTTGCTCCACATATGGCAAACCGTAAATAAATGAACCCACCAAATACGAAGAATCTTGCTCCACATATGAAGAAATTGTAAGAATTGTAAGAAAAGTACCCACCAAACGCCCACATCAATTTTTTGAAGAATGTTGCTCCACATATGGCAAACCATAAGAAATCTGTAATTCTTTCAATCTTTCCTTTTATTCCTTCATGTTTCAATTGATTTGTATGTGTTTTTTTTTTTTAATAGCATAATGTGTTAAAGCATGTCCAACCAAGGTAGCTAAATTTTACTTATTTTAGCTAACAAAAGGACATTCTATAAAATAGCTACTTAGTTTTCTTGGTTTATACTCCAACCATGGTAGCTATTTTTTCACTACTCCAACCAACTTCTAAACCAACTTTCAATCTGAAAAATAATTGAGAATTGAGAAGGTGTTGAATCTAAAATAACATAATAATAGAGACTAAACAGAACACCACTTAACCAAACCCCCCAGTCCCACAGATCCGAACATCTAATCTGGTTACTCAGAAAAAGAGCATGTTGGTTACTCAGGGAGAGAAAAAAAAGAAAAAAAAAAGAAGAAGAAGAAGATAGGAAGCAGAAGAAGAAGCAACCAGAACAGACCCAAATCTGTTGAGGGGTTGAGGGGGTCGCCGAGAAGGGTGGTGGCAAGGAGATGACGCGCGGCGGAGATTAGCGTTGGCGACGCCCACTCGATCTTCTTCACGGCGTTGAATCTATTGGTGAACAAGGTGCCGGGAGGGGTGAATTTCATAGAGGGATCGGCGTGGATGTAGATGTTGTAGAGCTTCTGGCTGTAATTGAAGAACCATTCCCACAAAGGGATGAAGGAGATATCGAAGTTCGTAAGGAAGAAGAAGGCGATTTTGCGTTTTAGGTTTGTCATTCGCAAGTGGATTGTGGGTCCTCTGAAAAAATTTGTACCTGTCAATGTTTCAACTCAAAGATGATAGCAAATAGATGGCTAATTTTTGGTGAGCTCGTCCACGAGAGAGCGAGACAAAGAGAAAGAGACTCCCACCGACGATGGACCTTCGATGTTGGCGGTGAATGGTTGATTTTTTATGGAGGATAGAGCTTCAACATTAACGATGCTCTTAGAGGTGGAGAAAAATATTTGCTTCGTGTTTCAGTTGATTTGTATGTGAGTTAACCTTGTGTACTGCAAATTTCTTATGAAACCTGTTACCTTTTGCTCTGTAATTCTATTTTACTAAGTGGAGTTAATAGGGAAAAGAAGAGGAATACTTGCTTTGTTGCAGATTTGGATTTTCCAGTTGCTCACTGTTGCATGCGAGTAACTCGTGCTCTAAGAAAGGAGGAAATTTTACAGGGAACTATATTGCAGGTTTAGGTTCTCAATTGAGTTTTGAAGTATGGACTCTTCTACAGACTTATGATGTCTCCTTCTCTTCGTCTTAGTGTGTTTCGGCATATGATTATATAGATTGAAATTCATTTTGGGTAAACTAAGATTTGATTGCACTTACGATTATTTTATTTATTTATTTATTTATTATTTTATTATTTATTTTTATAAATGGTTTTTAACATAAGTTGATTCTGTCGGGAAATTTGGCTTGGTAGTTCAAGATCTTTAGGCAATAACACTTGCGTATAGAGATTCCATTTAGCAGAGTACAAAACATTCACAGGCCAAAAATAAAAGCTTTTGAGCATAAGTAAGTTTACGAAGGTGTGGTTGAGGTATAGGAGTATGTATTGATTCTGTCTCTTCGTGGGTTCATGTCATTCTTGTTTTGTTTGTTTGTTTGTTTTTTTTTTTTAGGGGGGGGTGGTTGGTTGGGGGAGTGTAGGGGTTGGGTTATGGTAAGAAGTTTGGGAGGATCATAATATATTAATGCTGTGTAATGCTCTGTGTGGATCATGCTTGGTTGGATGAGGGAAATGAAAAGAAAATTCTGAATATTGCTATATAATGGATTCCTTCTACTCTATTACGCTCCGTGTGTATGTGTTCTCTACTCTCTCTTCTACTCTATTACACTTCTATCTTTTGTCTTCAAGGGTTAATTGAGAAACATCTTTCTCTTTCACTGTTTCTTTCTATCGGGGCTTGATGTCAACATCTCATTTGTAGTTTGAAGGTGATAATCCATGATGTAGTTACCATTATAAGAGTTCATATGTTGATCAAGTGAAGTAATGTCATTTATGAACAACCAACCCCCACCCAACTGCTTGAGAGCAAGCCCTAAGTTGTGTGATTGTGGACGTTGAGTTATCTTGAAGATATTGCACAAGAAACGTAGTAAATTTTGCTTTTTTTATTTGTGCCCCGGTTACATGGTGAGTAATATGCAACTTTTGAAAAATGTTATACTTTTATTAAGTTTTTATGTATATGTTAACACTTTTGAAACTTTTCAGGAACGAAACGGACATGATTGCCATTTCTTCTCTTGGGCTGAGCATATAGATGGTTTGGATAACACTGATGATGAGGCATCATCCACATTCTAATCAGATATAGAGCACCATGGGCGACATAATTACATTCTACCAACATCGATGGAGTTGAAGATAATTGTCCGAGTCTTAATAATCTTGGCGATTATGTATTGGGTTTTAAAGAAACTATGACTATTTGTAATTAAACATTATGAATATTAACGTTGTTTATTTTGGATATTATCGTTATTGTATTGAATTCTCATTTTGCCAATCCACATACAACGGTGTTTTAACAGTTGGCTATATTTATATGTAAATGCTAAACAAATAGCATGTTAATTTTTGCAGCTGGTTATCCAGGACCATTTGGGCTGAGCTTACTACAGTTGGCCTCAGCGTCGATAAATTATAGATGCGTACCAAAGGTGGCTTCAATATCAACCTTCCCTAACTTATTCGAAATGAAATTCCTTAACAAGTAACTTCTGGAGAGCCATTGTTCCCAACTAGGTTACCAAACAACTCAATGCTCACCACTAACATGTAGATGACCACCCAGTACACAATTGATGGGTTATTAAATATTTTCCTTCTTCAGATTTTTGGTACGATACAGTTGACTGTGGTTAGATTTAGCATACTATATAGTTGGCGTATTAATTATTAAGAATAATTGACAATATAGCCAACAACGTTACATTTAGTTGACTATTTGAGTGGCTTTATGTCCTTATACCTTCTGCCTGACAATATAGCCAACTACACGAATGTGTAATTGGCTATATTAAGGGCCATCATGTCATCCTCCTCTCGGCCTGGTAATATAGCTGACTACAGTTCATATAGTTGGCTATACTGAGGGCCTTAATGTGACCATAGCTGCTGCCTGACAATATAGCCAACTACAGGTTAGTATAGTTGGCTATATTGTCAACCAGAAGCTATGATGATATAAAGGCCCTTAGTATAGCCAACTACACGTTAGTATAGTTGGCTATATTGTCAAACTGAGACTTATTAACCCCATATAATACTAAAATTGAGTGAAATGGCAAACTCTAACCCATATCAACCTACCTAGAAGCATTAATAGTAAAAAAATTTTAGAAGCACACCGTAATGCTATCTCATTTCAACATAGAAAAAAAATTGCGTGAGATTGGGATAACTTTTAAAACACATATAATCATTTGATTTACTTTGTCTTCTCCATACATGTGAATGGGTCAAATTCTATCATACCAAAATATAACACTGCTCAATCATATACAAAAAATTACATCTTCCCAAACTCCCATTTCAACAACACAAAAAACTATTATCAATGCATCAATACTAAACTACTCATCATCACGTTCCACAAAGTCTGTTTGAGCACTAGGAGCAGCATCATCATCCCATGGTTGCTTCCTTTTCCTAGGTGGTGGAGGGTTATCTGCCTTCGGAAAGACAGGTGCAAATGTAGCTTGGTATGGCTTTGCATTTGTCGTGGGGGCAAGAGGTGGCGCGTGGGCTGCTGGTGGCACGTGGGCTGGTGGAGCGCTACTTCTACCATGCCAAGTTTCAAATGCTTGACTCATTACCCGAGCAGCATTGTAAACCTCACCTCCATAAAATTTCATCATATACACATCGTTTTCAACAGTACACATATTCCTCCCCATAGTTGACACCCGATTCTCTACACCCAACAATCGACAATGTATGTCCAACATTTGATTCTCCAACCCACCCAGACGACTATGAACATCGGATAATCCTTTCTAAACTACCTGTTTAATACTTGAAATAGCATCCATAACAACTTGAAGGCCGGGTATAGAAGTTGTTTGGTCATTTAGTCCATCCGTTGGTGGATTAGTTAGTGGAGAATCAGCTCGCTCAGCCTGTTCATCTTGATTTGTGGGTATCACCTATGTATTGTTCGCATCCAACTCAAAACCCATACGCTTCAAAGTTGATACACTATATATATCAGTTGGCCTTGCAGAAACCACATCTACCTCATTGTCCAACGGCACCTTGAAATGTCAAATATAGTAGTGAGCATCATCCCATAAGGCAGTACACCCATCCTAGGTGCACAATATGCCATGTGGAGTATAATGAGATGTGCGAGATCAATTTTCTTCCCATGCATAATGCACCACATAATAAACACATCAAAATATCCCACATGTACCCGGCTACCCACATGCGGCAATATACAATAAGATATGATGCTATGGATGAGTCGTGCCTCAACATTCAGTTCACTATACATCGGTGGCCTACTTGCATTGATGTTATTCGACAAGCACATTTCTTTCAGTGCTTCCTCTTTGTCGAATCCATTATATTTGGCCCACGTGTGAGTGTGAAATGCTTTAAATGTATCGAACTGTGGTAACCCAAGTATGTGGTTCAATGTGGTACAATTTAAAGAAATTTGTACTCCTTTAACATATGATGTGCAGTGCACGGTTTTGGAATTCAGGTCCAGGTGGGCGTAGAAACATCATACCAGTCGCGAGTACATGACTTGCCGTCGGCTAAGGAAATCGAACCACTCGATGGCACGAAACAACTCCTCAAATCGGAACCCATATTCGGTGAAAAAACCGAAATCAACGCATCTCCCAAATTGAATATGGCGCCCCCTGAACTTCAAATTATATTTTAGCCGAATATCATTGTTTAAGAACAAATCCGCCTCACCTGAATTATCGAATTCTGTTGTAGACACCCCATTTTCATCCTCATGAATTCATGATAGCATTTGGTTAGGTTTAGAAGCATTTAGGAGTCCCTAAGCCTTAAAGGACAATTTTGCCCTTTTAAGCCTTAGGAGAATAGGTCATCAGTGCATGCATATTTTTGTCTCTTTGTTGAGTCCCATTACTTGCATTTAGTTTCTAGGGTCATTTTGGATATGTGTGTCAAATTTGGTTCAATTCCAGATAGGTTTGGATAGTTAATTAGAACTTTTGCGACTTGAAGGGTAATTTCGTCTTTTACTTTGTATATTTTCCAATTGACTTCCAAATTTGTTCTAAAGTGTTCCATTGACCTTAGAATGATGAAATGAGTCTAATTGAAGTGCCAATTTAATTTATTGATAGGTTTGGGATTGGTTCACCACATTACCTTATGCTTAATTGACCTTTTTTTGGGTAATCGCCTCATGAAAACCCAGCTACCTGACTGTGGTTAGGGATTCTTGGTTCAAGAATATTCTAGGCTTATTCTACATTGAATCATTGAAATTTTGGTTTTTGAATCACTCAAATCGGAGTTAAAATGAAGAATTTAAGTCCATTTGAAGTTCGGAGTCCAAACCGAGCTAGAATTCCAAGATTTTTGGATTCTTCTCGGGTGACCGGTTGGGTTCAACCGGTTGGACCGGTTCACCCCAACCGGTCACCCGAGCCCTTCGTCCTGATTTTTCTCTTTTTGAGTTTTTGATGAAATGGGACTCTACCACTCCGAATTTCACTCTTCTAAAGGACTTCTAAGCCTATTGGGAGATGGTTTGGAGTTGTTTAACATTCATGGGATTTAATTATAGCCCTAGATTGGTTTTATGGTGAATTAATCTCAACCATTGGTTCATATGGTTGGTTGGTTATAAATAGAGGCTCATTCATCAGCATAAAGGACTTTTGGCTTATTTGACACTTCATATTCATAAGAGAGAGAAGGACCACGAGTTTGCACACATCCATATCACTTGGAGGAGGCTTTCTACTGTAATTTCAAAGGAGAACTAGAAGGGAACCAAGCCAAAGAGAAGGAAGAACGCAGCGAAGACCCTTGCTTTGTTGTAAATCTCCTTTGCATCCTTTTACGATTCCTTCTTCTTCTACTCCATTCTCTGCATAATTATGGCTTAAAATTGATTTAAGAATCATATATACTCTATATTTTAGAGTGTATATGATCCAAATATGATGAGAATGCATGTTAGTGGAATAGGATTGTGAATTGTTTGCTGTTAGGATAGTTTCTCCCTTAAGGATAGAGGTACGTTTTGCATAAAAAAATCAATTGATGTGTTTAGGCCGTTTTCTCTTCATGGTTCAATTATATGCATGATTTTAAGCATCTTTTGTATAGGACACTTGCTGTGTAATCATCTTCATAGGTGTATGGATGATTATCCTTTTCGAGGATAATTATCGTCCTTAGAGGGTGAGGTTGTGCATGGATGCTTTCTGGAGTGTGTTTAAGTGCGCTGTGAGTTTCTTTGCATTCTTAGGTATATATTTTACGTAGGATATGTGAAGAAACATTCATACGGAGTGATTTGTACGTAAAATTATCTCCGGATAGTTTTACTTAAGAAAGCTCGCCGTAAAGATGGTGTCACACCCCATTTTTGTCACCTTAACTAGGGTACATTATTTCATGTAGGATTTTGAGTTCTTTTTGAGTCTAGTCTTTTGCATTGAGTTTCTATGGCATTGAATATCATGTGTATGAATTTCGAAGTGATTTGGAGTTCATTTCGATAGTCAATAAGAACTTTTGCGACTTTAAGGGAATAATCGTTTTTTAAGCCGTATATTTTCCATTTGACCTTGAAATGAATCCCGAGTCATTCTCTCGAGTTCATATGGTTACTTAGAGTCTATATATAGGTTCAATTTCATGAATTAATAGTTTAAGATCAATTCGGCTCGTAATAGTTCGAGTTGGCTAAAAGACCCTTTCTTGGTTTGCTCAAATTGACTCATAAGATCCAACCAATTTTCTCTCATTTAACTTCAATTGGGCTTTATTTACATCCTAAATATGTTTAGAAAGATCGAATTTCGATTTGGAAAGCATTTGGTTTGACCTTGTGTGTAAACCCAGCTTAGCGTCGGTGAAGCACCATGGTTAACCACCTTTGTAAAACCTAACCATGCACCCATGGTTAAGGATTTTTGTCCCAAAAGGCCTAAAAAAGTGTTCCCCTTCGAAACACGGTCGTTTTGGCTTTTATTTCGTCAAAATCGGACTTAATTTGACCCCCGAAAGACTTCTAGAAGGCGAAGGAGTCTAACCGAGGAATGCTGATGGGAGCCCTCGGGTGACCGTCCGGGGCCAGATGGTCAGCCGTCCAAGCCCAGACGGTGAGCCGTCCAAGCCCAGACGGTCACCCGAGGGAATCCGTGTTTAAGTGGGATTCTGACTTTTCTCTCCCTCTTTTGACGGTTTCCTCCGCCATTACAACTTGTTTTCTCTTAGGAGTGTGTAAGTTTGAGTTGTTTGAGCACCAAGAGAGTCTCTAAGAGCCCTAGGATCATTATTTAATGAATTAATCTTAGCCATTGGTTTAGGGGGTCAGTTCTCTATATAAAGGACATGATGTTCAGCACATAAGGAGGCCACAAGTGCACTTTACACTTAGAGAGAGAGGGAGCTACGAGTTTGGAGAGCTAGAAAGACATCAAGAGAAGGCTTTTCAACCCTAAGCAAGCAAGAGAACAAGGACTTTGAAGGCAAGGGAGGTTCTACAAGAGGTAAGCATGTCTCTTTAATGCTGAACATGAGTTCTCTCCTTCTCCTTCTCCTTCTTCTTCTATGATAGTTCTAGTGCATGTTGTAACTCCACATGTTAGGTTAATTCCATGCTTTTGTGATATGATATGAATGATTTTAAGATGATTCATGGTTCTATGTGCTTGATAATCTTTAGTTTACTAAGGATTTGAAAGCGTTATTCTTTTTGTCTTCTTAAATCATGCATAGTTCATATAGTCTATTCGCTGTGATTATTGTCATGAGTTGCGCTCCTGTTATTTAATACATATGATATGAATGATATTCATGATGATTTGAGCATGTGTTAGAGTCGTTTCATATGTTTTAATGCATAGTTGTGAAATTAGGGTTTCAATAACCCTAAATTTACACAAGTTTCCTATAGCATAATAGAATAGGCTTTCTTTTCTGTTTTTCTTCATGGTTATTATATATATGATATATAAAGAATAATTATGATAGTTTTTGCATGCATGTAGTGGATTTTTAGGGTTTTATGCATGACATAAGATTAGGGTTGCATTAAGGTCTCTATTTATTCACTGTTTTTGTTGATAACATGATTAGTGGATGACTTTGAGCCTTAATACTATTCTGTCCAGATTGTTATGTTATCCTTTTTTATATGCTTTGAGCACGTGTAAGGGTGCAAACAGGTACAATAGTTGCCTTACTGCAAATAAGGTCGCTATGGCTTAAGCTTGATATTGCTTGGAGTAAATTGCACAAGGTAAGTAGGGTATGAAGTGCCCCAATTCACTTTTCCTGACCTTTCTTCTCTCTTCTCCCTCCTAGGGTTATTTTCTAATAGAGGGATATGGTGAATTCTAGGGTTTCTTTCCACCCCTTTTCAAAAGTCTATATCTTTCATTGAAATCTTATTGAGAATCATTTGTTTTCGAAAATTGCTATGGAAGGAAACCTAAGGTTTACCATAAGTCTCTATTAGGATTTAACCCTATTCTTTTCGAACTACGTGGACTTTGATCCATGTATTTCGCTGCATGGTACGTAGGCGCTCTTCGTGAGGCTCAAGTCCGTTCTAGGATCCAAGTATCCTAGGCTTTTCTTTTCTTTTCTTCTTTTTCTGTTTTGTTTTATTTGATTGATTATGCATGATGATTGGATGAAATATATGATATGCATACTGCCTTGTGATGATATATGCTGATATTTGAGTGAAAAAGATATTAAGTTAGCCCAATTAAATTAAGAGACCAACTCGGGCGATGTGGGTGCCTATGGGCTTTTGCCCAGAACCTTCCCACGTCGTAACTTAGCCCCCGAATCCAATTTTCTGGTTTTAAAGACTTTGCCTTTCCTTTTAAAATGGAGTCATGAGGTTTTGGAAATAAAACATTTTGTGGTTTTCCTCTTTTCCCTAAAAAATGAGGTGGCGACTCCTTTTCGTTTGTTGTCTTTCACTTATTTTGCCAAACCCTTGTGGGCCGCACTTTTTCGTGGGTTCACAGTTTGGCGACTCCACTGGGGATATCGAGGGCTAGACTCAGTTAATTTGATTGGGCTAAATTAATTTCTTATTGTTAATTAAAATCAATCACATTGCATCCGTTTGATTGTGTGCTTTCATTTATTACATTGTGTGCGCTACTGTTGCATGATCACTCGATTGTCCCTCGATGTATCCTTGCCAACTGATAGCCTAGTTCGACCTTAGTTTTCCTGATTCCATGTGTTGGGCGAAGCTATCAAACCTCTCTTGCCAAGTACCCTTGGGCTTGCCCTTGGGTATATCAAATGGACCAATCACGTACTGCTGGACCCACGCGGCATTCCTGATGTCACATGTGGTTAGGTATAAGGATTGGTACAAGCAAAGTTGAGGACCCTAGCCTACCCTCTTAAAAGAAAGAAATACATGTAATAGGCCTTCTAGGACATCATTGAATCACCTTTATGCACACACTTTGTTGTAATGATATGCTGCCAAATTTTTGTGAGATGTGATGAGTGCTTGTGTTTGCTTTAACCATGGGTAATGATCAAGAATTAATGTTATGTGGCCTCACCTGCATACCTTTAACAAGTACCTCCACCCTTCACCCAAGGGGCTCCCTAGAGGAAGGAGGGGAGTGACTAGTTAAAGGTGTAAGAGTTGAGACCATTTAAATCATGGGCTTTAAAGTAAAATAATAGGGGCTTGTCTAGAATGAAAATTTTGATCGAAGGTTAGGAAGTAGGGGCTCATTTATCTTTATGTCCTTAGTATGTCACCTCACCCTTCGTCTTAAGGGACACTTTTAAGGATGAGGTGTCCAACTAAGGAGATATCATGTTTGGACCTGGCCCATAGTTTGCTTGCACATATTGCATTGTCATGTTTGGGAAAATGAAATTGTTGATTATTTTAAAAATGGTTAATGGCTAGAACCTAAAGATAAGTGACTCACCTTCATGCCTTTAGTATGTCGCCTTGCACTTCAAGGTACCCTTGGGGATGAGATGTCTAACTAAGGGTATGCTTTATAAGACCACACTTATCAAATTTAGTGCAGTCATGGAAATCTTGTTAAAATGTTTTGGTCATGGCCTAAAAAGGGGAATTTGTTCTTGAAGGAGGGCTGGATTAAACCCGTGATAACTTATTAAGGTTGTTCAACGTGGGCTCTAACTTTGAACCCAAGATGGCCGAACGAACTAGCAATTCTACATTCAACCTCGAGGCGTGTCTTAGAACAATGATGGAGAAGCTTGACCACACCATTATGGTATCCGAGACCGCGTTGAAGATGGCCCAGGAAATCCAACAGAAAATTTCAGAACCCGAATCTAGGACCCCCACTTTTGACAATCATCAAGGTTCTAATGATTCTGAATTCACCGAGGACCCTAGAGGGGAAGGAGAGGAACCACCTAAGACCAAGGAAAGGGAGTCTAAGACCGCATCAAGAGAAGATTTGACCGTGTTGGCTAATAAGGTGGAAGCTTTGGAAAAGACTTTGAAGGGGATCCGTAGGGTTGATGATATGGTGGATATGCGCATTTTGTCTTTGTTCCCAAAAGCTCGTATTCCATTCCAATTCAAAATGCCTGAGCTAGAGAAGTTCGATGGTACGGGTTGTCCTAAAACTCACTTGAAGATGTATGTGTGAGCTATGCACCCCCGTGGGGCTAATAATGAATTGTTGGCCCAAATGTTTCAAGAGTCGTTGGTTAGCTCTGCATTGAAGTGGTTTTTGGCTTTGGAAGAATCTAGAATCAAGACTTGGGAGGACGTCTGCAATGAATTCACGAATCATTACAAATACAACACAGAGGTGGATGTGACTCGTAGGGATTTGGAGACTACTAAACAAGCCATGAATGAAACGTTCTCTTCTTTCATTACTAGGTGGAGAATCAAAGCTTCTCAGATGGCGAACCGACCCAAAGAAGAAGAACAAATCCAAATGGTGGTCAAGAACTTGCTTCCCATTTACCATGAGCATTTGTTTGCACATTACTTCCAAAATTTCAAGGCCTTAATTGGAGCTGGAACGCAAGTAGAAGATGCTATAGCTAATGGGACCATCGAGAACGAGGGGCAGGCTTATGGGGATATTCCTTAGGTCAATAATGTGAGTGGTAGTCTTCATTGACAACAAGATCATTTGGTGTTTGCTGCTGCACCAATTTCGTCATGACTATCCATGATAAAGAGTTTAGGTTTTTGTTTACTTTCTAGTTATTTGATTGTTTTCATCCTCCAAGTCAAATGTCCTTTGAGTCTTTTAAGTCCAAGTCATTGTCGAGTCAAGATTTTCAATGTGTTTTTCTTCATTCCTTTAATAAGATATTTGATTTCAAGAATTCCATTGTCTCTCTATTTCTCTTCTTATTAATCAATTGACAATCAAAGTGGCATGAAAATATTTCCTAAGAGGCTCAAAAGCTCATTCCACTAAAGGAGTAAATGATTAATGAACTGCGACTAATTTACTAGGAAACATGGGAAAGCTTAAAAATGGTAAACATAAGGGACTACCCACCCACCATACTGCATGAAGACATTGGTCAAATAATTAAAGAAGGTCTCGAAGCCCTTGCAAGAAGCAATTCAAAGATCATGTGAAGAAATCAACTAGCGTAGCTTAAGCTTTCAGATATGTCTACTTCCTTTTCCCTCAAAAGAAAAAAAAATCAAAAGAAAAATTTGTGAAAAAGAAAAATATGAAAAGTACAAAAGGAAAGGAGAGGGAAGGGATCAACATATATCTAGGAGCACTAAGAAAGAAGATCAACAACAATCAAAAGAAGACTTTGTGATTAAGAAGACTGGATCATCCGTTCGAGGAATGCAAAGAAGAGTTCAAGCCAAGGTAGGGTGGTCCCTATATGGTTATGTGTAGAGCCTAAGCTCGCTAGTTTGAAAACCTGAAAAGGCAACCTAGGCAAAAGTTAGGGCTTTAAAAAAAAAAAAAAAAAGAAGAAGAAAAAGAAAAAAAAATGATGAAAAAAGAAAAGTGAATCTCTTGAACTACGAGGACCTGATTCTCCACAAAAAGAAATGTTAGTTTGTTTGATTAATGTCTTGGGAAGATCAAAGTGGAGATACGTAGGCAACCCATAAAGTTACTTTGGGTACGGTCTAATTCATTGAAAAAAAAAAGAAAAAAGAAAAAAGAGAGAGAAAGAAAGGGGCTTTGCACATAACCAACCATTAAAGGCAATTCTTTGTGACTAAGTTAAGAAGAAGCAGTTTCATTGATTGAATTAGTGAGCTTAAAATACTACATGCCACTGAGAAAGTTGATTTGATTATTCTTCTTTTTCAATTTGTTCTTCTTTGTCTTTCTCAATTACTTCGTGTGTCCTTCCATTTTCATCCTTTGAGTCTTGTGTGTCTCCAATGGTCATCGACCTTGTCCTTTAAAAGCACTCATTCACTACAATCCATTTGTAAAGTCCATTAGATTTTGTCCTATCATATTTTAATTTAGACTTAGACTCTTGTCATGGATTTAATGATGGAAAAGGGGTAGCAGTAACTACTAAGGAACAATTTACCTTAGTTGTAGGCATGAGACTTTATGAGCTTGGGAGAATGGGTGTTGCTTTCTGTAAACCTGGGGCTAATTTGTCTTGCTTAGCCAAAGAGCTTGATCAAACATGATACTCTACGAACTTGGGGGCTGATTCTACTCATAGAAGAAGAAATGAAATGTGTGCTGGGGCTGGTTTGTTTAATCAGAGAACCTGAATAAATTAATGAAGAGAAGGGGCTGAGGCTTCAGGAGTTGAATTCCTTTGCTCTAAGGAGAAAAGAAAAAGAAAAAGAAAAGAAAAGAGGAGAAGAAGAGCCCGCTAGGTTGAAAACCTGAAAGGGCAGCCTAGGCAAAAATTAGGGCAACCCGCTAGGTTGAAAACCTGTAAAGGTGACCTAGGCAAAAGTTAGGGTTTTGAAAGAAAAGAGAAGTGAAGAAAGAAGAAGGAAAGATGAGTTTCCACTCTATTTCTATACCTTGAAAAAGAATCCATGGGTTTAATCAAATCCTCTTGAAATGCATTGTTTCCTAAAAAGGCTTGACCACAATTTCTGAAAGAAAAATTGCATAACTGTGCCAAGTCCGGATAAGTGACCTGAAAAGCTTTATAAGAAAAATTTTGATGAAAATGATGATTGTTTCAATGTGTTTTCTTATGTGAGTTGCATGCCTTTTGGCTAAGCCATAACACATTTACAAAATAATCAATAGGAACTTTTCCCCAATCATTACAAAGACTAAGTGAAAAGATAATTTTTCAAAGTGTGAAGTTACCAAAGTGATGTGAGAAATTGAAATTGTTTTCCTTAAAAAGGAACGAGATTTAAAGAGAAGTTTTCACCTAGAAGGGGTATGTTTGTTGATTTTGTTGCATGCTAGAAAAGCTTTGATAAAATGAAAATGTGAAAGGGTTAAGCTTTATGATTTGTGCATAGGTTGATAACATTCGACCTTCGGATTCTTTATGATATTGGTATTGAGTTGTTTGATAGCGTTTGATTTATGACATTTGTGATTTGTTTGAATAGTTTTCCCTACATATTATCCACTGGTGTAACTGGTGTAGTATGTGAAGACCTTCATCGAACGCAGTTCGGTGTAAGCTATAGATACCTCATATTATTCACCGGTGCAACTGGTGTAATATGGGAAGACCTTCATCGAACGCAGTTCGGTGTAAGCTATAGATACCTCATATTATTCACTGGTGCAACTGGTGTAATATGGGAAGACCTTCATCAAACGCAGTTCGGTGTAAGTTATGGATACCTCATATTATTCACCGGTGCAACTGGTGTAATATGGGAAGACCTTCATCGAACGCAGTTCGGTGTAAGTTATGGATACCTTATATTATTCATCGGTACAACTGGTGTAATATGGGAAGACCTTCATCGAACGCAGTTCGGTGTAAGTTATGGATACCTCATATTATTCACCGGTGCAACTGGTGTAATATGGGAAGACCTTCATCAAACGTAGTTCGGTGTAAGTTATGGATGCCTCATATTGTTCATTGGTGCAACTAGCGAACAATATGAGAAATATGTGTGAAGATTTCTATGGAACTCATGAGGAGTACCTTTGTGTGTGAGGAGTTCTGAGGAGTACCTTTGTCTGTGAGGAGTTTTGTGGAACTCATGAGGAGTATGATTGTGTGTGGAAGCTAGTTTGTGTGTGACGAGTTCTATGGGTAGGTGGCTTCCGACATATAGAATTCAGTGACATGGTCACCTTCTTTTTCATATGTTTCCCCGGTGGGTATTAATGAAATTAATTTCACTAAGCAAAAATGGGTTGTTCTTCTATCATTGGTTCACAAGTGAAACTTGTTCACCAATGAGGGGCTTCTGTCACAACCCATTTTTGTCACCTTAACTAGGGTACATTATTTCATGTAGGATTTTGAGTTCTTTTTGAGTCTAGTCTTTTGCATTGAGTTTCTATGGCATTGAATATCATGTGTATGAATTTCGAAGTGATTTGGAGTTCATTTCGATAGTCAATAAGAACTTTTGCGACTTTAAGGGCATAATCGTCTTTTAAGTCGTATATTTTCCATTTGACCTTGAAATGAATCCCGAGTCATTCCCTCGAGTTCATATGGTTACTTAGAGTCTATATATAGGTTCAATTTCATGAATTAATAGTTTAAGATCAATTCGGCTCATAATGGTTCGGGTTGGCTAAAAGACCCTTTCTTGGTTTGCTCAAATTGACTCATAAGACCCAACCAATTTTCTCTCATTTAACTTCAATTGGGCTTTATTTACATCCTAAATATGTTTAGAAAGATTGAATTTCGATTTGGAAAGCATTTGGTTTGACCTTGTGTGTAAACCCAGCTTAGCGACGGTGAAGCACCATGGTTAACCACCCTTGTAAAACCTAACCATGCACCCATGGTTAAGGATTTTTGTCCTAAAAGGCCTAAAAAAGTGTTCCCCTTCGAAACACGGTCGTTTTGGCTTTTATTTCGTCAAAATCGGACTTAATTTGACCCCCGAAAGACTTCCAGAAGGCGAAGGAGTCTAACCGAGGAATGCTGATGGGAGCCCTCGGGTGACCGTCCGGGGCCAGATGGTCAGCCGTCCAAGCCCAGACGGTCAGTCGTCCAAGCCCAGACGGTCACCCGAGGGAATCCGTGTTTAAGTGGGATTCTGACTCTTCTCTCCCTCTTTTGACGGTTTCCTCCGCCATTACAACTTGTTTTCTCTTAGGAGTGTGTAAGTTTGAGTTGTTTGAGCACCAAGAGAGTCTCTAAGAGCCCTAGGATCATTATTTAATGAATTAATCTTAGCCATTGGTTTAGGGGGTCAGTTCTCTATATAAAGGACATGATGTTCAGCACATAAGGAGGCCACAAATGCACTTTACACTTAGAGAGAGAGGGAGCTACGAGTTTGGAGAGCTAGAAAGACATCAAGAGAAGGCTTTTCAACCCTAAGCAAGCAAGAGAACAAGGACTTTGAAGGCAAGGGAGGTTCTACAAGAGGTAAGCATGTCTCTTTAATGCTGAACATGAGTTCTCTCCTTCTCCTTCTCCTTCTTCTTCTATGATAGTTCTAGTGCATGTTGTAACTCCACATGTTAGGTTAATTCCATGCTTTTGTGATATGATATGAATGATTTTAAGATGATTCATGGTTCTATGTGCTTGATAATCTTTAGTTTACTAAGGATTTGAAAGCGTTACTCTTTTTGTCTTCTTAAATCATGCATAGTTCATATAGTCTATTCGCTGTGATTATTGTCATGAGTTGACGCTCCTGTTATTTAATACATATGATATGAATGATATTCATGATGATTTGAGCATGTGTTAGAGTCGTTTCATATGTTTTAATGCATAGTTGTGAAATTAGGGTTTCAATAACCCTAAATTCACACAAGTTTCCTATAGCATAATAGAATAGGTTTTCTTTTCTGTTTTTCTTCATGGTTATTATATATATGATATATAAAGAATAATTATGATAGTTTTTGCATGCATGTAGTGGATTTTTAGGGTTTTATGCATGACATGAGATTAGGGTTGCATTAAGGTCTCTATTTATTCACTGTTTTTGTTGATAACATGATTAGTGGATGACTTTGAGCCTTAATACTATTCTGTCCAGATTGTTATGTTATCCTTTTTTATATGCTTTGAGCACGTGTAAGGGTGCAAACAGGTACAATAGTTGCCTTACTGCAAATAAGGTCGCTATGGCTTAAGCTTGATATTGCTTGGAGTAAATTGCACAAGGTAAGTAGGGTATGAAGTGCCCCAATTCACTTTTCCTGACCTTTCTTCTCTCTTCTCCCTCCTAGGGTTATTTTCTAATAGAGGGATATGGTGAATTCTAGGGTTTCTTTCCACCCCTTTTCAAAAGTCTATATCTTTCATTGAAATCTTATTGAGAATCATTTGTCTTCGAAAATTGCTATGGAAGGAAACCTAAGGTTTACCATAAGTCTCTATTAGGATTTAACCCTATTCTTTTCGAACTACGTGGACTTTGATCCATGTATTTCGCTGCATGGTACGTAGGCGCTCTTCGTGAGGCTCAAGTCCGTTCTAGGATCCAAGTATCCTAGGCTTTTCTTTTCTTTTCTTCTTTTTCTGTTTTGTTTTATTTGATTGATTATGCATGATGATTGGATGGAATATATGATATGCATGCTGCCTTGTGATGATATATGCTGATATTTGAGTGAAAAAGATATTAAGTTAGCCCAATTAAATTAAGAGACCAACTCGGGCGATGTGGGTGCCTATGGGCTTTTGCCCAGAACCTTCCCACGTCGTAACTTAGCCCCCGAATCCAATTTTCTGGTTTTAAAGACTTTGCCTTTCCTTTTAAAATGGAGTCATGAGGTTTTGGAAATAAAACATTTTGTGGTTTTCCTCTTTTCCCTAAAAAATGAGGTGGCGACTCCTTTTCGTTTGTTGTCTTTCACCTATTTTGCCAAACCCTTGTGGGCCGCGCTTTTTCGTGGGTTCACAGATGGTTATTTCATATTCTTACATAAAGTACTTACCTAAGGCATCATGTTAGATTTTCTTTTCATGATTAGGATTGTCATATGATATTTTCATTATGGTAATGCTTATTTAACATGTTTTTGATAGTTTTGTGCATGTTAGGGTGTTTAGAGCATATAGGAGCATATTAGGATTTTGTTTCTCTTTTGATTTTTGTTATTTGCATGAGTATTAGGTCATTACATGCATGCTTAGCATTCTGTCCAGATTTGATTTAGGTCTTCTAATGATGATTTGAGCATGAATATGGTTGGTTTGAGCTTAATAATTGCCTTATAGAATACATAGGGTGATTAATTGGTAATTTCTCGATGTTTCGGGATGATCTGAGCATATAGGAGCATATAGGATTGAGTTTTTCTTTTGATTCTTGTTATTTGCATGAGTTTTAGGTCATTATATGCATGTTTAGTATTCTATCCAGATCTCAATTAGGTCTTCTAATGATGATTTGAGCATGAATATGGTTGGTTTGAGCTTAATAATTGCCCTATAGAATACATAGGGTGATTAATTGGTGTTTTCTTGATGTTTCGAGATAATTTGCATATGGTAAGTGGTTCATGGTAAGTCTTTTGTGAATTGTTCTCTTCTTCCCCCTCGGGTTATTGTCCTTACTTTGGATTAGAAGTCCTAAGTTTCCAACTCTCTCAAATTTCTGTTTTAATTAGAGTTCTATCTCTTTTAGAATTCTACTTTTCTTAAAATTCTGTTTTAATTAGAGTTCTATCTCTTTTAGAATTCTACTTTTCTCAAACTTCTTTTTGGATAAAAGTTCTATCTCTTTTCAACTTCTATCTCTTCTCAAATTCCTTTTTTAGAAATCTTTCTTCTTTTAAAACTCTTCTTTTCTTTTAAATGGAAACTTAGGGTTTATAGTTCATTGTAAAGGGAGTAACCCCTTCTCAATCGAACTACGTGGACTTTGATCTTTATATCTTTGTATGTAAGGTACGTAGGCGCTCATTTGATGTTCAAGTCCGCCCTAGGATACTAAGTATCCTAGGTTTTCTTTTTCTTTCTTTCTCCTTCTTTCTACCCATTTGTCCATCACATATATGCTAGAGGAGTAGGATGGACCCATGCTTATACATTTATCCATCACAAATTTCTTAGTGGATAGGATGGATTTGTTTGCTTGCTCATTTATCCATCACATATTTGCTAGTGGATAGGATGGATTTGTTTGTTCATTCTCCCTATCTCTTACTTGCTTTCTATATCTCTCATACTTGTTCATGAATGTTTACATGCTTTATGGATGTTTATATGTTTTATGGATGTTCATGGATGAATGTGGATTACTTATGGATGATTCTTTGCATATGCATGGTGACTAATTAGGAAGTGATTGAAATAGCCCATATAAATTCAGAGACCCATTTTGGGGCGATGTGGGTGCTTATAGGATGTTTCCTAGAACCTTCCCACATCATAACTTAGTCTCTGAATCCTCTCTTGTTTTGATAGACCTGCTTTTCCTTGATCGGAGTCATGTGGTTTGTTTTCAAAGGTTTTCTTTAAAAAACTGTTTTTATGGTTTTCCTCTTTTCCTAAAAATGAGGTGGCGACTCCTTATTTGTTATGTTTTTGTGAACCTTTTAAAAACCAGATTTTTATTAATTTAAATCTCTACAAGTCTTTTTAAAAGAAGGGTTTTCCTTCCTCTCCTGATCAAAACTCGTGGTTCACAGCTGTCTGTTTGCTCTTCTTGCATTGGGTCGATGATCCCTCACCACGTGTGGTTGGTTTACCGGAATGGTGTGATCGTTGTGTTATCGGTTTTGGTGGGCGACTGTCGACGGACATGGGTTGTTTCCCTTTTGATGCCGTCCGTGATGGTTGAGTGCTTTCTTCGGATGGCTCTCCTTCAATCCTTGGTCGTTTCCCGTTATTGTTGGTGTTTCTACTCCCTCTCATGGCGTCCATAGAGGATTGGAGCAATTTCTCACTTCGCTTCGTCATGGAAGATAATTGAGTGGTTTGCAGCTGCCCAAAAACAAACCCACCGATTAGAAATTGAGAATTAAAAAACATATTTTATACATAACTTATTAAAAATCCATACATAATAAAAATTTTGTATACATAACTTATTTCTAAGATGCTATACATACTTTAGTATATTTATCATTTCATCATATAGACACGACATATAAAGAATGAAGACCACTAACAGACGATGTTCAATATCCATGGTTCTATATTCTACATTTTGAAAGTACCTAAACATATTTGAAATATGTCTAGCTTGATTCCTCTCTATAAATAAAGCACTATATAATCTCCAATCACAAATTTTCAGAATGAAACGCAAGCCACCAGCTACAATAAACAACTCAATTGAATCAAAAGACCTTTTAGTATTTTCAGTTGCCAAGTGTAATATAATTCATAACATTTGGGCTGAAATTCTCGATTACTTAAAAATCATGCAAACATTCCATTTTTTCCCAATTTCCTCAATAAACCCTCCATTTCCATTTAGTGGTGCTCTCGGTTTTATACTACTAACTACAGTCCAAGCATGAAGCCAGCCACCATTAGATCTGGCCAATGAACTTATCAAAATATATCGAACGCATCCAAAAATATTTGTTTTGCACCTACTCATGTAACTGGACAGGTGCAGAGAGTACGAACCTTGGCAAGGTACGACAACGAAGGCTGTCGCTTCTGGTGTCGTCGGCTACAAATTATGCGTCATTGTCGGCAGCTTATTGGTCCTCAACTGCAGCCGTAGTTCGTCGATGATGGGAAGGGAAGAAGGGTTTTAGGTGTGATGGATGGGGAAGATGGGAAGAGGGGTTTTAGGTGTGACGGCTTGGGACGATGGGACGGTGTGGGTTTGGGGTGTGACTGATTGGGAAGATGTGAATATTGGGGTGTAATTTGCCTCACCACATGTGGGGTTGTGTGTTTATAAATTGTTGGATAACCCGCGAAAGGCCATATTAAAAAAATTATTATTTAACGTGTGTGTAATTGGTTTTAAACATGCAATATGAATTTTACATGTGATTTTAGTCGACTATTTTATAGTTATAGTTGACCAATTTGTAATGCAGGGGTGGTCACGTAATAGTGTACACGACTCTCATCCCCGTGTTACACACGGGAAACTAATATAAAATATTTTTTTTATTCATGCAGGGGTGGTTTTTGTCTTGGCTTTATTTATTGTTGGAATACATTAAAGAAGCCCAATAAAATAAACTAAAGTGAAATGATTATAAATAAAGCGTTATTATTAATGGGTGATAACAAAAAAAAATTGGTTTTTGCGATGCATGTGCATATTTGGATCCCCCTCATGGATAGGGGCGAAGTTAGGAATCTTGTTTAGGAGGGGCGAATTTAGATTGGTTGTTAATATTTTATTTTAATAACAAAATTAAAATACGTTTTTATTCAAACAAATTTATTATTTATTTGAGATAGAAAAATTTTCAAAAATTTAAAATCTATTGATATTTTATAAACCATATATATTTCAATTGAGATCGTGAAAGAACAATAAATTTGGGAAACTGTTAAAAAAATAAAATAAAATAAAATAAGCATCACCTAAACCAATTGTCAGTCATCTTATGTGAATGTGCTTCACTGTTTCTCAAATAATTAGACAGAGAAATAATGATCAACAATTAAACCAAATCACAAGTAAGCTAAGAGAGAAGGGTGGGTTGGGGCTTGGGTATTGGGTATTGGGTATTGGAGGCGAAGAGAACCAATTTTGGAAATCCACTTCTTTTCAGTCATGCCAATGTGTGATCCTACCTTTCTCCATTCCCTATCTAACTCCTACGAAAAGAATTTAATATTTCAATTAAATAAGTGCAACCATTGAGAATAATTTCTTGATCCCCCCTTGACCCTATTTTCCAATTTTATTGTCCACCTTTCTTTTTTTGGGATGTTCCAATATTATTTTCCTAATTAACAAGTAAATGATTCTTTTAAATTGATTTTCTAAAATACCATTTCTCAAGAATATTTTAATTTTTTCAAACGTTTTGTACAATTGAGCGCAAAATTGGAATGTTAAAACATATACTCCCTATTTCCTATTTTATTGGCCTCTTTTTCTTTTTAGGATGTTCTAAAATGGGAGCTGTGAACCCCGGAAAACGGCCCACAAGGATTTGGCGGAAAAAAGAAGATTTGGTATATATGGGATGGGTGAAAGACAACAAACAAAAAGGAGTCGCCACCTCATTTTTTAGGGAAAAGAAGAAAACCACAAAAATGTTTTATTTTCAAAACCACATGACTCCATTAAAGGAAAAGCAAAGTCTTTGAAACCAGAAAATTAGATTCGGGGGCTAAGTTACGACGTGGGAAGGTTCTGGGCAAAGCCCATAGGCACCCACACCGCCCGAGTTGGTCTCTTAATTTAATTGGGCTAACTTAATATCTTTTTCACTCAAATATCATCATATATCATCACAAGGCAGCATACATATCATATATTCCATCCAATCATCCATGCACAATCACACAAATAAAACAAAACAAAAAGGAAAAGAAAAGAAAAGAAAAGCCTAGGATACTTGGATCCTAGAACGGACTTGAGCCTCACGAAGAGCGCCTACGTACCATGCAACGAAATACATGGATCAAAGTCCACGTAGTTCGAAAAGAATAGGATTGCAACCTAATACAAACCTATGGAAAAAACCATAGGTTTCCTTATTTGAAAATACATTGATTTAATCCAAAATTGGAAACTTCCATAAGAGGAAAACTTTGATAGAAAACCGGAATTTTAGCAATAAAGGAAAACCTTTGATAATCACCATGGGCTCGCATTAAGAAATAACCCTAGGAGGGAGAAGAGAAAAGAAAGAAGAAAAGAAAGGTGAATTGGGGCACTTCATACCCTACTTACCTGAGCGCAAAAGCTCCAATTATTAGCCATTTCAGACCATAGCGGCCCTATTTGCAATAGGACAAGCATTGTACATGTTTGCACCCTTACAAGTGCACAAAACCATGCAAAGAAAGCAATATGCAAATCTGGACAAAACCTTGACAAGGCCTAAAATCATCTATTAATCATGCAAACAACAAGAATAACGAATAACTAAGGACTCTAACTCAATCCTACATGCAATGACTTGACTAACATGCATAAAAACCTACCAAAGACACACTAACAAGCATAAGAGACTCCAATAATATCAATAAACATGATAACAAAGCACATTCTAACCAAAAAGATGATATTTCATGTAAAATATGAAAATAAACCTTCCTACGGCGAGCTTTCTTAAGCGAAACTATCCTAAGATAATTTCACGTAAAAAAGTCATTATGGGGAGGTGCAATCAGCATATCCTACGTAAAATATATATCCTAGAACACAACAAAAGTGATTTCATGCTTAAACACATCATAGAAAGTTCTCATGCAAAACCTCACTCAACGAAAAGGATAATTATCCTTTAAAAAGGATAATGTCTCCAAAAAAACTATAAAACCCACTACATGAATGCAAACCTAGTATGATTCAACTATATGCAGTATATATAGAATGACTATGATGAGCAACAACTCAAAAAGCTAAGCTAGGCATGCTGTATGAAACTTGTGTGAATTCAGGGTTATCGAAACCCTAATTTCACAATCATGCATTAAAACCTATGAAAAGACTCTAACACATGCTCAAATCATCATGAATATCATTCATATCATATATATTAACTAACAGGAGCATTGACTCATAATAACAATCACAGCAACCTAAACATGTGAACTATGCATGATTTAAGGAGATAGAAAGAGTAATACTTTCAAATCCTTAGTAAACCAGGGATTATCAAGCATATAAAGCCATAAACCATCTCAAAATCATTCATATAACATCACACAAGCATTGAATTCAATTCACAAGAAGAGCTATTTCATGCACTATAACTATCCTAGAAGAAGAAGGAGAAGGAGAAGAAGAAGAAGAAGCAGCAGAAAATTCATGTTCAGCATTAAAGAGACATGCTTACCTCTTGTAGACTCTTCCTTGTCTTCAAACCTCTTGTTTCCTTGCTTGCTTGGGGTTGAAGAGCCTCCTCTTGATGTCCTTCTAGTTCTCCAAACTCGTAGCTCCCTCTCTCTCTAAGTGTAAAGTGCAATTAACCTCCTCCTACACTACAAGAAATTGGGTCTTTAGCTGCAACATTTTTTATCACTAAATGTATAAAAGTTGCCACTAAAAGTTTTAGTGGCAATATTTTTATTGCCACTACGCTGCCACTAAAAGTGCTGTCACTAATACTTTTAGTGGCAACTTTTTATGTCGCCACTAAACGTTAAACCTTTTAACCGCAACAATACAGTTGTCACTAAAGATGTTCACATTTAGCCACAACATTTATTGCCACTAATTTTAAAAAATTGGTACCACTAAAAACACAAAGTTGCCACTAAAATTAATTAATTGAAAAATGAAAATAGACTTTTAGTGGCAACTTCTAATTGTCACTAAAAAAAATATCTTTAGTCACAACTCAAAGTTGCCACTAAACATGACTTTTAGTGGCAACTTCTAATTGTCACTAAAAAAAAATATCTTTAGTCACAACTTAAAGTTGCCACTAAACATATGACTTTCAGTGGCGACCTAAAGTTGTCACAAAAAGTGGACTTTTAGCTTCACCTGACTTGGTCTTTTAATGGCAATTTTAAGTTGCCACAAAAGATGGACTTTTAGTTGCACTTGTTTATTGCCACTGAAAGCATTTGGCATTGCGACTAAATTTTTAAAATAAAATAAAAAGGCAATACAAATGACATTTAATTTTATTAGATTTTTCTTTTTCATTTTCCTGCTTTTCATGAACCTATATATATATATATATATATCGAGAGTATAAAAATTTCATAACCACCAAGTATGAAAACATAACTTCAAATCTAGTTCATTTAAACACAAATATTCTTACATAAAATAATAACTAAATTGCAATTGTCCAATACATCATCCCAAAAAAATAAATAAATAAATAAAATAAAAAAGAAGAAAGAGAGTAAATAACTAAATAACATTCAAAGACTCATGATCATCAGGCTTTTCAGTAGCTATGCATCATATGTCGTTGGCCTGCAAATAAAACAAATGAAAAATGATTAGATTATAAACAAGAAAATAAAAATAAATAAAATTGAGAAACATCACACACACACACACACACAACTCACACAAATAATGGTAGAAATGAAGAACAAATATTTAACTAAGACACCTGCAATAAAATATTCTGCTTTTACTTATTTTTTATTTGTAATCAACATATTGGAGTTTATTGATATATACTAGGAACAAGAACAAATATAAAAATAGGCAAACCTTTCCCTCAATAGCACATAAACGCAATCAATGGAAAGACAAAGTATTTCTTAAATATCAAATTTGAAACATGGTTTATCCTATTATTCTATCGCATACGGGTACTTAGAAGTCAAATAATGACTAAGTACACAAATTTTTCCTTGAAGCTAAGTAATAACTACGGATCCAAACTCTCTCAAAGCAAGTCCCAAAAACATGATACCAAGTCTACCAACACCATACTCCCTAACTAGGCAACATATTTAGGAATCTCACCAACACCCCCAACAACTCTTTTATTAATCAGGAGGAGTTGAATCCCAATTCCAATCTTGATTCTATGTACCAATACAATACACTTTTTTTTTTTTGTTTTTGTTTTTTTTATCATCTAGTGCTTGGAAGTTTTAGGTGCCAAGCAAATCTAAGCATATATCTAAATAATATTAGCATGATTAGAAACAAACTATGCATTTATACATATAAGACGATCATTTCAAGAAATCTTCAAATGAAAATTCTATTACTATACTTGAAATATATTTACCAAAATTACAATTGTTTCCCATTACGAAGTTATCTACTTGAGATATTATATTGAAATATAGTAAATAAATTATAAGCACTAAATTCAACTATATTACTTACCCATCGATACCTAAATGGTTGGAAGCTTCCCCTCTTTGAGTTGCTGGACGAGTATTGTAAACTGGGACTCGAGAGCGACATGAGAAGCTTGTCGTGTAGCCTCCTGAGACTCTAGGTACTCAAGTCGTGTAGCCTGAGAATTTAGCAATGATGCTTGAGACTCTAGTTGTGAAGCCTGGGACTCTAATTGTGAAGCCATCTCACCCTTCTCTTGCTCTAATGACTCTAAACGCTTATTAGCCTCCCCAGTTTGCCTCCTCATCTCTTCATTCTCTTTTTCAAGCTGTGCATGCATCCGCTTTTGAGCTTTAAACGTTGTTTGCTTTGGACCAGCCCCACGACCACGTATATATGCTGAACGCTCTGGTCCGAGCACTGCCTCAAACCTATCGTCCTCGGTCATGGGAGCATCATCCTCCTCTGATTCTAACCTCCGAAGCTCCTCCTACATCATTTGGAAACCAATAGTAAAAGGATTACTATCTATCAATTTGTTAATATATAAAGAAATTAACAGAAAATAAAAAAGCAACTTACATAAACTTCCTGCGATCTCGGATCAACCCAAGCTTTCTTCTTACTACTAAATCGAGTGGTTAACCACATATCAGTCCGAGAAGGCTCTTTCCCCGTTTCAGAATCACGCTGCCATTACATAAGTTAACGCATATAATACCCATATCTAAGAACATAATTGCCTTGAACATTTTAAAAGAAGCTTACATTATCATAGCTGATTCGAGAGAAACCCTTCGTCCCAACAACGTGGTTCACATGTTGATCCTTTCGACTTTTTTTGTTTCTTTCGCTTATTTTCTGGATTTAATTACCATAAATCAAAAGAAATACATGTATGAATGATAGATTTAAAGTGTAGGAAATGTTACTTAATTAGCATGCTTACCTTAAATTCATCAGATCCAAAATACATAACAAGATGCTCCCAGTCACTGACGGTCACATCCGGTGGGCGATTCCGAAGTCTCATATAATCAGTTTCAAACTTGCAATAATGATTCTTATGCAACCTGTGTCGGTAATTTCTGTATTGGCGATTAAGCTGTTCATATATAGCTATCTGGATATGCGGGTCCTCTGAAAAAGCAAATTTGTCCTACATGATATTACATACTCAATTAAATAGACTAGGAAGCAAGGACGTGCTGGTTGCTAAATATATTGATGTTATTAGTTACCTTTTGAATCACTAGCCGTTGCATATGATTATTTGTAAAATGTAGAAGACATTATAACAATGTTATAAACATGTGTATTAAGTGCAATGCACGACAATCCAAATATTTATATGTTGATTTTTTAGTTGAATTTCAAAATCACCTCCCCTTCCCATACATACTTACAAAGAAAAAGGAAGAAGCAAAACTTCCTGCACCAAAGAATATTACTAACATTCAAAAACTGGATTCCCAAGAAAAAAAAAAGTTAAAATCATGGCATTTCTTAACATTATCTGGCTTGCTACGACCCTCCATCAGTCTCTCTTTCCTAATCACACACACACACACATAAAAGAATGTTTTTAATAGCAACATTTACTACCACAACAGTTTTTTTTTTTCCTTAGATATTTTATATGAAAGAACACCAAAAATTTTTTCTTGAAATTTTGTTATGCATCAGGATCTTTATTGCAGCAAAAATTTAATTCACATGAATAACACTACTTTTACAACATATAAATTTAAGAAGAAATGACAACAAAAATCAATCAGACTTGAGCATAATATTATTCACAATTATATTTGACTAATTTATATAACTTACCTTAGCTTCTTGCCACATTGTCTTCTTGTCATTATCTGGAATGGCGCTCCATTTGTTACATTGGAGAGGGGCCCTATTTCTGACAATTACTCCCAATTCTGTGATTAATGCTTGTGCATTGTTGCCAACAGCTCGCATTAGTAGGGGTGGAATGTCCACGGGTACCTTCACCCCTGCTTTCCTCTTCTTTGTAAATGCAATGTTCCTAGTCCTCCCTCGTTTTTTCTTATTGGGATTGCATGACCCTGTTCAATAATAATAATATGAAATTTATTAGTTTCAAACACATAAATTTAAGTGCATGCATAATATAATATAGTGCTTTAACATACCTGTATTTCTGATGGCAACCTGCTCTGGAGTAGATGACTCAACATGTGTGGGCTCTGAGGATCCTGCTTGTACTACAGGTTGCTCTATTTGTGGGGGCTGGCCCACAGGTGCTCCTCCTCGGCTGCCTCTACTAGCCATGTCTATGGTCTATCCTGTAACACTATGCATTAAATTAATTATTCTTTAAGTACTAGTATACAAATCAAACACATGCATTACACATATAACATTTATAAATACATAAAATGATGGTAATTACACTATATGAGCCACAAATAAAAGCTTTAATTAATGTATTAATTTATACAAATTGGTGAAAAAACATGTCATGCAAATTACATCAAGCTATCAGTTTCACTATCATCATCAATGTTCATTTGTTCTCCCTCACTATCAAAATCAAATAAAGTAGAATCCTCCTCACTGTCATAATTAATGAAAGTGTCAACTTCCCTTTCTTGGCGCATTACTAAATTTGGATCTACAGGAATTGGAGGAATATCATCCCTTTGCAATGCCACAAAGTCATCATCACTAACATCTAATGTCCCGGCTACACTATATGACTCATTTTGTTGGTATGGCTCGTCATCACCGATTAGCCCATCATCTTTATGCTCCGGTACATCATATAAGTCTCGAGCTTGTGTCTTTACCACGACCTGCCAATTATTCCCTAATTTAGAGTCATTGACATAAAAAACTTGTTCTGCTTGAGATGCGAGCACAAATGGTTCGTTAGTATTCCATGTCTTTGTGACATTAACGCTGGTGTAGTTGTGCTTGTCTGTTTGGATTCCTCTACCTTCATAGCTGACATCCCTCCAATCACACTTGAACAGAAAAATATTATTGTCCCCTAAATAATCTAATTGAATTATTTCTATCAAGACACCATAGTAATCTTTGTTTCCTGTTTCGTCATCACCCTTTACGACGACACCACTGTTTTGAGTTTTCCGATATGCCTCATGATCTTTTGTATGAAATCGTAGACCGTTGATGATGCAGCCCGTATATTGTGTCACTCTTCTATCAGGACCACGTGCCAAGTCTAGAAGATTCTTATTGACGCGTATGTTCCCTTGATTGTACATTTGTGTAACCTATTCAAAATTATGTGAAAGGTATAAACATTGAATAATGGTAATGGTAATTATGTGAAAGGTAACATTAAATTCGATGCCATTTCATGTGAAATCGTTCCAAATCAGTTGAATAAATACCTGAAACCGTTCGATCTCTGAGAATAAATGAGGGATAGACGAGTGAAGTGCACCAAGAATGCAGTAAATTTTCTATTTCACCAAGTGTTAATGGAGTTAGGGTTTTTTTCATCTCTTCGCTTGGTAGATAGCTTAAGAACTGGAACACGGGAGAAGCGTAGGTTCTCAAAGGGAAAATGCACAAAAAGGGCGGGTGGGGAAAATTGGGGAGAACGTGGGTTTTTGATAAAATAACCAGAACGGTGTCGTTCAAGTGAAACAATTCCTAATTAAATTAATATTGCTTAATAAATGATAATTCATTTATTTCTTAGTAAATGATAATGAAGGTTTAATTACACGATGATAAATTGCTTAATAAATTAAATTCCATTTACTTATGAAAAAAATTCCATATATGGAAAAAATTATTATTTTTATGAAATTCTAAATTAATTTGAAAAACCAATCTTTTTATTGTGACTAATCTATCGATGTTTTAAAACTAGACCGGTCATCGAATTGAAAAAGTTATCAAGTTACGGGTCTCCGATTCAATTTATCAGGTCAAATTGGCGATTTAAACGGTTTTTAAAAAATATCACGCTCTTTTTCGTTAAAGCGATTCAGAGGATTAAATCAAGTCAAAACCTAGCCTGATAAACAGTTCAACGTACTAGTATGTTGAACTAGCCGATCGATCTGGTCTAAGTTTTATACTATATATGTTAGGTTACGTCTACAGAATTGGAGTGATTTTAACTATGTCAGAGAAACAGTATAAAAGCGTTATCAGTGTTTTAAAACTCGAACTGGATTGACAAGTTCGACCTGTTAAACCATCGACCGGGTTAGGTTCCAATCTGGCTATACCCACTAGGAGTGCAACATGGTTGGTAGACTCGAGGACCAGATCGGTCGAATCAATTCAATCCAGACCAAACAATAAGTGGTCCGGTTTCGGTTCAAATTTTAAATTCTCAAATTAGATTGGTCCAGTCCACGATTTAGGAGGTTTTAAAACCAGACCGGACCGAATTCTCGAATTCTAAAATATATATGATTATATATATAATTATATGTTAATATTAATATATTATACTCCGTAAATAAGTATTATTCAATGAATAATAATACTTTTTTTTTTATCGGCCAATGAATAATAACACTTATTCAATAAATTTCTTACATTTTACCAAAACAAAACCCGAGAACCGAACCTTTTTTTGGATCCGGTATGTGTATTTTGGTTCTAGTTCTAGTCCAATGTTTAAAGTACCGAATTAATTTGGTTCAGTTCAGTTATACCTTTGGCCCGGACCAAGTTGCACACCTAATACCCACTAACCGTTTTAAAGGAAAAACCGTGTTATTTTTAAAAAACCGGTCAACCCACCAGTTGAACCATTAACGAGCTGTTTACAATTTAATAAAAGCGGATAGTTTTTCATCAGTAACACATCTTAGTTATATATAAATAATAATAAAAAAAGACTAAAAAAAATGTTAAATTGTAAACCCATATATAAAAGGCTAAAGCCCCAAATCCTCAATTTGGGAAACTCTTTTTAGTGTTTTGGTCGTTTTTTTCTCAATCCCATATTCTCCTCCCCTTATTGATGAGACATGTCTCTCTTAGGCTGTTTTTTTCCTCTATGTTCTAACTCCTCCTTCCCTCTTCCCTCGTCATAATTTGAGAATTCAATTTTTTTTCCTCTGTTTCATGTTTTTCAATCTCCCTTTGATGTTCTTAATTTCTTCTTCCCCATTTGTTTTTGTTTGGAAAATTTTAGAGATTTTTTTTATTTTTGTAAACTTTTTATTTTTAATTATATTTTATTTATTTATTACATCATAATGACCATAGTTATTAAACCTGGACCGGTCATTGACCCGGTCTAGACGTTGGGTCACCGATTGGACCGGTCATATAATTAAAATAATAATAAATAATTAAAATAATACCAAAAAATAAAATGTATACATTTAGATCTTAAATAATATGTGTTATAAAATTTTCACATTAGCACTAGGTGGTCTAGTGGTTAAAAACTCATTTGGGGTGTACATCCACGTTTCTGCTCCTCATACACGCAAAATGTTACAATTTTTTAGTATTAGTATTGTTCCAACCAAACCGGTTTGCATCCGGTTGGCATAAAAAACCGGTGGGTCAGACCGGTTTAATTCGGTTCGTTCGGGTGGCATACATTTTCGATCTAATTAAAAAAGCGGACCAATTTGGTGTCCGGTTCACTGGTTCGACTGGTCAGTCCGGTCCGGGTTTAATAACACTGATAATGATATCATTGTTCAATTTTGATTTGACCCAACGGTTGAACTGGCCTAGTGACCCTTAATCCAGTGACTTCTCTAGCTAATTCAATGAATGGTCTAGGTTTTAAAACATTTGGGCATTATATCATCACAAAATCAAAAGGTAAAAAATTTCTCCGAATCCATGAACACTTTGGCTCAGGCTGCCATGGGCTAAGCCTCACAAAAAAGATAATCTTATTTAATCACAGCATCGCCAAGGTAGAAACGAGTTGGGTGCTACAAACCAAGTCAAACACAACATCGAACACAAAAGCTATCGGCATAGGCCTTCATTCCATGGACTAAGCCTCGCAAAAAATCCCATTTAATCATAGTACTTTTAAGGTTGAACCGAGTTGGGTGCTACAAACTAAGTCAAACGCAACACCAATCACAAAAAACCTACTAAATTAGTTTGAGCCTAATAATCTAGAGTACCCCTCTTCTAGAGTAAAAATGTAAAAGAAAATTTGATGGCATACACAATTACAATTTATATAGAATGCATGTAAATAAGATTTTTTTTTTAAAAAAAAAAAATTGTTGTATACTGAACTATTCTAATTTTAAAATAATATTAGTTTTAGAAAAAAAAAAAAAACAAATAAAAGTAGTATGGACATTTTAATAACTAAAACTAAAGCATTAGTGACAAAAACAAAAAGTTGCCACAAAAAATCCAACATCATTAGCTGCGAAAAAACTCAACTTCGTCACTAAATAAGTTTCCAGCCTTTTTAGTGGCAACATTAAATTGCCACAATAGCTACCACATATAGTGGCAAAAAATGCAGTCGCAGCTAAAACTATGACCCTAGGTAATTAGTGACAAACAAAAAAGTGCCACAAAAATGCTACATTATTAGCTGCGGATATTTAATCTTTGTCACAAAATATTTTCACTTATCCTTTTAGTGGCAATTTGACATTGCCACAAAATGTGGCATATGTAGTGGCAAAAAAATTGTTGTAGCTAAAATTATGACCCTTGTTAATTAGTGACAAACAAAAAAAATTGCCACTAAAAGCAAATAGCTTTAGCCGCAGCAAAATAGAACTTGTCACTAATTGCTTTTCCCTCCAAAATATTTGGCGCCAAAATCTCCCGCCAAATGAATTAGTGACACTTTGTTGTGGCAACATTTTTATTGCCACTAAATGTGATCACTTTAGTAGCTTTAGTGGCAACACTAAATTATTGCCACTAAATGTAGACTTTTAATGACAACATTTGAAGTGCGGCTAAAAAGTTGCCACTAAATATCAGTTTTCTTGTAGTGCTATGTGCTGAATATCATGTCCTTTATATAGAGAACTGACCCCCTAAACCAATGGCTAAGATTAATTCATTAAACAATGATCTTAGGGCTATTAGAGACTCTCTTGGTGCTCAAACAACTCAAACTTACACACTCCTAAGCTCAAACAAGTTGTTTTGGCGGAGGAAACCGTCAAAAGAGGGAAGAAAGAGTCAGAAGTTGAGTTGAAGACAGAGTCTCTCGGGTGACCATCTAGGCCTGGACGGTTACCCGAGGGCCCTCCTATTTTCACTCCGGTTTTGACTCCCACTTGCTGTAGAAGTCCTAAAATCTTCAAATTAAGTTCGATTTTGACGAAATAAAAGCCAAAACGACCGTGTTTCGAAGGGGAACACATATTTAGGCATTTTAGGACAAAAATCCTCAACCATGGGTGCATGGTTAGGTTTTACAAAGGTGGTTAACCATGGTGCTTCACCGTCTCTAAGCTGGGTTTGTACACAAGGTCGAACCAAATGCCTTTCCGATCAAAATTCGATCTTTCTAAACATGTTTAGGACATAAATAAAGCCCAATTTGAGTTAAATGAGAGAAAATTGATTGGGTCTTATGAGTCAATTTGAGCAAACCAAGAAAGGGTCTTTTAGCCAACCCGAACCATTACGAGCCGAATTGATCTTAAACCATTAATTCATGAAATTGAACCTATATATAGACTCTATATAATCATATGAACTTGATGGAATGACTCGAGATTCATTCCAAAGTCAAATGGAAAATATACGGCTTAAAAGACGATTATGCCCTTAAAGTCGCAAAAGTTCTTATTGACCATCGAGATGAACTCCAAATCACTTGAAAATTCATACACATGACATTCAACGCCATAGAAACTCAATGCAAAAGACTAGACTCGAAAAGGACTCAAAATCCTACATGAAATGATATGTCCTAGCTAAGGTGACAAAAATGGGGAGTGACAGGAGCGCCTCCAATAATTAAATGGATGCGCGACACATCACCATATTTTTCGATCCAATGGTTCAACTTGCTTGTACATGGTAGGATTGTCCAACGTTGCCGTTTTGGCGGTTGCCACCCCTACCGTCCCTGCATATATATATATATATATATAGAATTTTGAACAAATTGAGTGTTGGCAGGTGCCACACATGTGAATGCGTCCAGGTGGCTTCACCCTTGGTCATGGAAACCTAAAAAGGATAAAAGCAATGGGCTTGGTGTGAGGGCTTTGGCCTATGCATATTTTTCACGGACCTAAGCCCATGAGACCATTACTCATGAATACATGGACCATTACAATAGAAATCTATTTCGGTGTTTTTTTTTTAAATTTCTTTTTCTTCTGCTTATCCACTATCATATTAGAATAAATATATTTTTCATTTGATAAAGATCAATCTTGCAAAACCTTTTATATTTTTACTTTTATTTTCCAGTCAAAATATAGGGAGCTAATATATAAATTTTATTATAATTATTTTGTTAATAAATAGGCTTCTTAATTAATCCAAAGTTTATATTTGTTATTATTTATATAAGATGTCCCCAACTATCTATAAACATATAGATAATTGCATAAATTCATTTTTTTGCATGTGAAATAAAGTAGTCATCCCATAAATTTTAATAAGGTGCTACCAACAAATTCAAGTAAAAAACCCAAATTTGACTTTCGTGTATGACAACAAAATAAAAATAAATAATCAATTAATAAAAATATTTTTTTTGCCACATTTGCATGATTACAATATAACAATAACAATCATCAAATGGATTTTTGATTTGTTTAGTACTAACGGAATCCTAATACAAGTCTCTGCCTTACAATATAGCCAACTACACTAGCATGTAGTTGACTATATTAATGCTTCATATCATCGAACTCTCTACCTTGCAATATAGCTGGCTAAATGTTAGTGTAGCTGACTATTTTATGGCCTTCACATCATCAAAGTCTCTGCCTTGCAATATAGCCACCTATATTATACCGTAGTTGACTATATTTATGCTTCAAATCATCCAACTCTCTGCCTTGCAATACAGCTGACTAAATGTTAGTGTAGCTAACTATTTTATGGGCTTCATATCATCAAGGTCTCTGCCTTCCAATATAGCCAACTACACTATTATGTAGTTGACTATATTGAAATTTTTTAAAAACTTCATATCATTGAGGTCTCTGCCTTGCAATATAGCCAACTACACTATTATGTAGTTAACTATATTGAAATTTTTTTAAAACTTCATATCATCGAGGTCTCTGCCTTGCAATATAGCCAACTACACTATTATGGAGTTGACTATATTGAAATTTTTAAAAAAATTTCACGATCTGCTTGGAAATACAGCCTACTATAATTACCATGCAGTTGACTACTTTATGGGCTTCATATCATGGAAGTCTTTGACTTGCAATATAGCTAACTACACTATTATGTAGTTGACTATATTGAAATTTTTCCTAAAATTTAACGCTCTACCTGCAAATACACAGCCTACTATAATACTATGCAGTTGACTATTTTGAGGTTTTAAAACACCATTTACCTATGATGCAATGGATTATGGGTATAATCAACAAAACAAAAACTTAGAAACTTATAAACTTATCATTAGTACCTGATACCATAATTAAATGGAAAAAAACATGTATATCACAGCACATCAAACTATACCTGGAGTGATGACAATAAGAGAACTATGACAAAATTAAGTTCAAAGGCTAAATTAAACCCCTAAACGCAACCCATAACATAAAAGTTTTAATCATTTCCTAACTCAACCCATAAAAAGATAAATTTGCCACAACACCTCAAGAAACATGGGTCATATACTCGATAATAAGCAACACCTACATGTTTCATATTTCATTAACCAAAACATATGGTATATAACCATATCAAGGAGATCAGTACAAGATCCAGAAGTCAGATCTGATAAGTACACATTACATATTTAATGTTTAATCGCCCACATGAGAAAATGTGCACAGCGACATCAAAAAGTTAAACAAGTAGGTCAAAGTTCATAATCTAATTAAGTCCATGTACGTAACTCAACCCGTAGGGTTACGTCTTCTTAGCACCTCAGCAACCATCTCTTTATGCTTATCATCAGATAGATTGAAGAACACAGCGGACATATATGTGTCAGCACTAATGTCTTTTCCTGCATCCAAGACTTCAGTAAGAGTCAATCCAAGGATTTTCTGCACCTCCTCGACAACCTGCTTTTTTGTAGTACTCTCCTCGCTTAATGCAGTACCTATTCTATCCAGATAGACCATGGTTCCGTCGACGAGCTTTTTGATAGAGGATGACACCTCAACAATCCCACGTGCAAACGATGATGTGTTCTTACGCTTGTGTTGAGTCGTACCCGCTTGAGATGCCCCTGCAGGTGACGGTTGGGGTTAAGCACTCAAAACTTCAATGCCTTCAAAACCCCTATCATCAAATTGAGTACTTGCATTGCATTCATTGGCAGCGACTGCTTCAATTGCTTCCTCCTCTGCAACAGGGGTTGTAGCACCCAATCCATTTGCCTGATCCTTCCCGAAAATCTCCAATAACGTGTCGTAGTGGGGGAAAGGCTTATTTCGTAAGCCTTTTACAGCCGGATGAGTCTACACGTATATTAAAAATTATGAACTAGAATGTAACTAAAGAAAATAATAAACATTTAAATAGACACGCACATATAGCATTACCTTCACCCATAAATCGAATACTGCCTTCTCTGCTTGAACCATTTTATCTTCTTCATTCCATGAGAAGCCACTTCCAATTGTGACTTCTCCAGTTGAAGTAAGTAACCGGACTTGAAACCGGTTCACACTTCCAAGTCCCCATGGTGTACAACTCGTACAAACCCTGCACTAATTTTTCATCCTCCAAAGGTGTCCATTGATGTTTTAGTTTTACAACAGGTGTGCTAGCAGTTGAGTCTTTGTCTCGACTAATAGATGCCATCCTATATATGTGCAACACAAAATAAAGCATATGCACTATAATTTGTATAGGGTCAATAATATATAAAACAGTTTTACATCATCATACACTGTAATGTTATAACATATATGCTGCATGGTAAACATAGATATGATGCACTAAGTAAAATAGTCAATTACAAACCAATAATTAATAACTGAAAGTTAGTAGACATAAGTTCGCATGTAATCAAAACAAGGAATATTGTTCAATACATAAAACAAGCCACAACAAATGTAAATTATGCATTTCTAGATGCATGCCACTCGTTGAACATTTCATTTGCCATTGCATCCCGCCACGTTTGCCATTGGTCAGATGCATCAACATATTCAATTGGATCCCTCGCTGGCTGACTATAATTCTCAGTAAAAGGGAGCTCCCTGAAGGGATTTGTCGGCATCTCTCGCGTTATATGGTTGTGTAGGAGAACACATGTGACAATGATCCGGTTGTGAGTTTGCACAGGATAAAAAGAAGGACTCCTTAGAATAGCCCACCTCCGCTTAAGAAGCCCAAAGTATCTTTCTATGACATTCCTAGCACTCGAATGTTTCATATTGAAAAACTCTTGTGGAGTGGTAGGTTGGTGACCGGTCCTCCAATCATTTAAGTGATACCTCTGGCCTCTATATGGGGTAAGAAATCCCTCTCCATTGGGATATCCAGCATCAACAAGGTAATAAAAACCTAATAAACGAACAAAGTATGATATTAGTATTGTATATACTACTAACATCACATTATTTGTATAACAATCGCTTGTAACGTACCACGAGGGACCTTAAGACCATGTCTTCTACTAACAGCATCTCTTAGTACCCGAGAATCAGTTGTAGAACCTTCCCAACCTGGTAGAACAAAGGTGAATTGCATGTCTTGGGAGCATACTCCCAATACATTAGTTGGAATATCATTTTTCCTTGTTCGGTACCGAGGTTTATGAGCCTTAGGCACATTAATCCTACTATAAGTCCCATCTAAAGCTCCCAAACAGTTCTACAAAAAAAATGTGTGTAACAAAATAAAACAACAATTACTACAATCTTAAATACGAATTAACCTATTTTAACTTCTTACAATACCTTATTTGAAATAGGTTAATTCAATATAGATGTATTGTATTAGTGTTTGGTATATATACCTTAAACCATTTCCACCTTGCATCAGTTGAGTTTTCTGTAACAACTTCTGGTTGTTTAAGCAAATGACTTTGCAATCGGATAACTCTCTTCAAAACCTTATTGAAATGTCGACTTATTGTCTCACCCGAATGCATGAATCTATTTATTATCACTCTATTCTTCACATGGTGAGCAAGAATGTGTACAAACAATGCAGTCATCTCCTCCACTGTCACGTGTCTAGTGTCTTTTAACTTCCCTATGGTGCGAAGCATACCACACAATTTGGAAAATATATACCTATTTATACGCAATTGACTTATGCACGTTGTGTCATTGTGAAATATGATATTATGAAGGTTCAACATCCGAGATTCATCGGTAAAATAAGATTCTGACTTCAATACATGGTCTTCGTAATGTTTGCCAATAAGTAGGTATAATACGACTTCAAGCAAGGAAATAACATTCAATAAAGAGCGAAGACTTTCCAATATACCCATAATTTCTTTTTTCTTTGACACCATCAATCTAGCCATATCTGTACATCAATAATTGAGAGATGTGGGTCGATAAACATATTATCACTAACTAATCCTTACTACGTATAAGCATATAAATTTCAACCCACTTGAGATGGAAACCAAATTATAATTAACTTTGTATTAAACTATTAAAAGGGACTACACTTGAGCGCAATCGGGGTAAGGCTGCTAGTGGAGCAATCATGGCGGACATATAAAGGTAGAAGAACATATTCTTATGTTTAGCAGGAAATTCCCCATCCCAATCTTCACATAATTTGACCATTCGATCAACAACAGATTTTTGGTAGCCACCGTAAGAATATAAGTATTGTTAGAATATAAGGCAAATTAGAAGATGAAAATCAATTCAAAAGATGGCTTGTTACTTCAAAAACGATGCTACCTATATTCATGCTTCATATATTATATTTAGTACTAAAACATGGCTTCACAACAGACCATTTAGTTTTATTATATAATTTATAAATGTGCACACATATACACACACACACACACACATATATATATATATATATAGATATTATACTCACTTAATGTATTTTATATTGAATTCTTTGTTATCTGTATGTATTGTACAGTAGTTATTTCTTTTCTGCTTATTTGGCCACAATGCATGAGCTTCGACGTTCGCAAGAATATTAAAATCAATTAACAGTTGGAAGCTAATTAAAATTAAAATCTGAAATTAGTAATTAATGCATTGTTGTAATTGTATTTGAGTTAGTAATCCTTTGAGCATTTCTCATACATTTTCACTACTTTGGTAACAATGTGAACCTTGATTGAGTGCAAAAGGCAAGGTTTGCTGTCAAGTTTCAACTGTGTAAAATTTTACATATCTAGACTACTTATAAAAGACTGAATGTTGGAAAAACTTTTGATTCACTTATTTACCCTCACTTAAATTTATATTGACACTCTTACCCTTATTCATTAATTGAAAACTTTAATAAGAAACGTATTACATAGTATAATTACAACAAAAACAACGTTTAATATTGTTTTATATCCATCTTCCGTATGCTCTCCTCTTTCCTTCTGTCTTCTCCTTCTCTTTTATGGTAGGAGGAGATGCCCTTAATATTGTTTCCAGTATTCAAAGCCCAAACAAGTACTCATGAAATTGACAAAGGAAGTGTTTGACAAAATGCCCTAGTGGCTTTAAGAGTAAGAAAAATGTAATTCCCCTAAAATTGATTTAATGAGCTTCAGTATTAATATTTTCATATTCATTGAACCTGTGTTATGGCCTTCTACCAATTTATTTCGATTAAGAAAGGAAATTATATAAGCTACTTAGGAAATAAGTTTTGAAGTTTTGTTATTATAGGATCAACTAGATCAACATCACTACATGTAAATAGCAATACAAACAAGAGAAACCCAACAATGAAAATGCTTATAAAAGACAAACTTAAACATAAAAAATTAAAATAACATATTTTCGGCTTCATCTAACCAAAAATCACAAACCAACTTGCAAAACAAGAAGGAAAATTTTTTTTTTTAATTAAATATCAGATATATTTGACATTTCTCAACAATGTTGAGTCCCCAATTCGTTTTTGGCCTCCTCTATCAAGAATTATCTAAATGCTGACATTTTCCAACGAAAGTTTATAAAATTTAAAATTTCTCGGCTTCCATTTTAAAATTTGGTTGTGTTTCCCACATTTTCTTGGCATCCAATTGGAGGATTAAAAATATTTGTAGCTTTATGAAATTATTTCGAATCTAAATTTGATGTTTTTTAGGAAGCACCAATTGTAAGCCTAGAAGACTATTGTTTATGATTTTGATTCATTTGGATTCTTAAATATTGATGGTAGGCTTTTTATAATCTATTTTCTATTAAATTGTATAGAGTATGGATTTTATGTGACTATAAATGTATTTGAGCTTGTAAAGTTTTGTGTTTATGAAGTAGTAATATTTTGCTTGGGGTATGTGATGCATGAGCACCCAACTATTTCTTAGTTATGCTTGTGAGGTCTATTTTTCTTCACTTATCAAGTTTCTCCCATTGTGGAAATCTTAGGAAAAGAGTGAGAGCATCATGTAGATGAATTCCCTTTATTGATGCTCAGCATAAGAATTTCTATTACACTTCAATCTCAACCTACGGGCATTGATAAAGCTTTTGGAGGATATCAAATATGTTATATATGCAGGACATGCAAGACTCCCTTCCTATCACTTAATAAGTGAAATGTTTTTTCTTATGTGAAATTTTATTTGCAAACACATTTTTCATTTTTCATTTTTTTATAAAGTCCATATAGATTTTAATCTTTTCGTTTTGTTTCGTCCATTTTTACAAAAATAACTAATTTAATACGGAAATATTATGAGTTATCTATTTCAATACATTATAAGAAGAGCCTATTGGTTTTGTGTTGGGAAATTTTTAAAAAATGACTCACCTGCAATTCATGTGTGCAGTGACTAGTATTCACAAGTAGTCGCATAATTATCAGTTTTATCCATTATCAAGGGTTGTCATTGTCGCCCCAACTACTTCAAACTCCCCCCCCCCCCCCCCGCGCAAAACTTCTTCTCAATGCCAAATTCTATATGGTTCGATTAGAGGAATCTATAACTTGGCTAATATGCACATATTCTAAAACTTAAATTTTAATTCTTCTAAGCAGCACAATATATTTTGGTAGATAAGATAAGTATAAAAAATGCCTTTATCCTTCCAAATCCTGGTCCCAAGCCCCCAGATAGAGGAGAGTGGTTGTGGTATGTAGATGGCCAACATGATACATATAGTCCGGCCTTATGAACATTAACCATTGCATTTCTCATTTTTCAGAAACCATAACATCATAAAACATATAATCGAAAATTCCACTTTAATTTCTTGTCCTCAATTTTCTCATAAACCTAAAAAAAGTGGGAAAAAGAAGATGAAATAAATGGAATAATATGACCTAGACACCGTTAAACACATTTCAACTAAACATGATATTTCAAAAAATCATATGAACTAAACATCACGTCTGCCTAAATCATACACAACAATGTAGATCTACATAAGAGAGGTTAGATCGAGATGAAGTTATTGTGGGTCGACGCGCACATGGAGATATGGCAGATCTGGTTTTCAAATGAAACAATAATACCTGTATCGCACAATAAAGTTAGTACATGAAAGAAATCATACCCACACAATTGATTTGTCGAAGCAGAGGTCCTCGGAGATTAGATCGAGTCCTTCCTTCTCTCCTGATATCGTCTTATGTCGGTGATAAGCTACAGATCCAGATGCAAATCGTGGTAGAGTCCTCAGAGGTTAGCAAGAAATAACGTAGATCAACGAAATAACACCCACACAATCGATTTCAGGAAGCAGAGCTTGTCGGAGGTTGCGGCTGCTCTTCGTTGTCTCGTCATATCGTATTATGCTAGGGCTCCAGATCTGCATCGTGGTATAGGGGGTTAAAGCTGGACACGGTTGGGATTCTTATTTGTTGTAGTTGAGAAGCAAGGGCAAGGTTGGCAATATGGAAAGTCATAAATCACTTGCCCGGCATCATTTTTGGAAAACCACCTCAAGCTCATCATTCACTTGCCTGCCTTGGGTGGGAATCTAGAGTGGTGCGGGAATGGAAGTTGCCCACTTAAGGGACGTGCCAAACGAGGTAAAGGGGAATCAAACCCCTTTCCTGGGCATGATTCCCCCCAACCAAACACAACCTAAGTGATATGGGTCTGTAAGAAGCATCCAATCGGAATTAGCTTACAGCAGTGACAGGCTAGGTGATTGATCCTTTGATTTAGTCCTCCCAAGGGTGACCAAGAGTCCAATCTGAGCGATCAGACGTCCCTGGGTTCGGGTTCCGCTCCTTCTCATTCATATTAATGGCAGTTCCTTGGGCTTCCTTCTTCTCATCTGGGAGCTGGGACTCAAACAATTCCTCCCACAAGGGGTACGGCTTTCATCCTTACGCCGGGGAAAGCGGATTCTTAAATAAGGGAGTTCCGTCCTCGGTTGACAGATTATTAGGCTCAATCTCAGGTCCTTTATATATGCTTTGCCTGGCAGTTCAAGGGATTGGCTGTCAGGCTCGTCTTCTTTGTTTCGTTATGTTGTTCCTATGACCGTTTGAAGACGTTTTAAGGCCCTTGATTCTTACTATAAGGGGGATGAGATGCTTGAAACGAGAGATTTTGAGATGGGCATAAAAGAAAATAGATATCTAGGCTATCGGGAATGGGCGATTTCAACCCATCAATCCAACGTTGAGGCAGGATTGGTAATGGACATCATGTGCATGTTTGGCTAGAATCGGGGGATCAAAATGGAATGGAATATAATCTTAGTGGTGCCAATCAAACAAACATGCCATTAGAATTGACTTGAATTCTTGAAATCAACTCATTGAGAATCTTGTTCAAACTTGTTGGTTAAATAAATCAGCTACACTCAAATTTTGGATCACGCTCTCATCATCTTAGTAGCTTATTATTATTAGTTGATGCACACGTGCGTTGCACGTGACAATATTTGCATTGTAAAAAATAATTTTTAAATCAAATTTAAATTTCTATACTCACTCATCATTTATCTCCTAGTACAACTCTAATTCATATAACTATCAAACTTTTTACAATCATGTAACAATTTTTTCTTCTAGATAGAATTCCTCAAATTTTAGTTTCCACACATTACCTTTTATCCTTCTCCCACTATAACTCAAATTTGTAAATTATGATTTTTTTCACTTATGCAACAATTTTTTTTTCCTTTCCTGTTTGGATAGAATAATATTTATTTTAATTTTGCTTATTTCTCATTCCAATAAGATCGAGATGCAATATTGAAACTAACATCCAAATGAACTTAAGCAAAAAAAAAAAAAAAAAAGAGGTTTGAAAGACGGCTATACAACTATAAGGAGATTCATAAACTTGCATAACGTTACATGTGTCTATATATATTATAAGTTATAACACAAAGACTTGAAGAACCTTTGTTAAGACAATGAAGTTTTCTAAGAATATGGAAAAAATAATAAATAAATAACCGGCCATCAAATTAAAATTTGTGTACACCTTTGGTCATCCAATTTTAAGCACGCCCATCATCACTAAATTAAGAGAATGATAAAAATCAAGATGCACTTACAATTCATTAATCTGAAAGATAAAAAAAACCACTATACAACTAGTATGCTATAACAGATTTCAAGAAACAAAATTATTGACTATAATTGATCCTATAAATGATATATATAAAAAAAAAAATAGTGAAATTTATAGGGAACAATAACTTATAACCATGACAATGACAATTTCTTACAAACATATTTTGTTCAACAAATCACTAAAAATAATACCTAAAATATTATATAAAATATAAAAATTTTAACGTACAAAAAATAAAGCAAATTAATCTCTTAAGAAGGGAGTTTTAATCTCCGATATTATATTACAGACATATTGAGCATATCAAAACGAAGAATCTAGAAAAGAAAAAAAACTGGTAACTTTTTATGCCGGGCTTTTGAGTCTATAAAGAGAAAAAAAGAGAAAAATTAAATACTCAATTTATAAGAGAGAAGAGAAAAGAATTAATGTCAATCTGATGCACCGGTTGACGGTTACTCAATAAGCATTATCAAACTAAAAACGTTGGTATTTAATTCTAAAATTCTAAATGCTAACTATCTATGCTTAATCCCACCCAATACAAAGTCAAGAAACATAAAAGAAAAACCCCTCTATAATAAATAATAAATACTATAAAAGACGGCTACAAAAAATAAAGGTAGTTCTCAAAACTTGCTCATAGTTTTGAATGCTGCCTACAAAGAAGAGGGGGGTGGGGGGTGTGAACCCCGGAAATTGGGCCCACAAGGGTTGACGAGAAAGAAAGAAAAAGGGGGTTAAATAAAAGAAAATGAGTCGCCACCTTATTTTTTAAAGGAAACAAGGAAAACCCTAAAACAGTTTGTTTTAAGAAAACAATTTGAATGACTCCATGTTTAAAAAGGAAAGGCAAAAACCAATCTTTTGGAAACCAAAGAAATTGGGGATTCGGAGGCTAAGTTATGACATAGGAAGGTTCTAGGCAAAGCCTATAGGCACACATGTCACCCTTTCGGTCTCTCAATTCATTTGGGTTAAATCAAGATCTTTCTATACAAAAATCAGCAAGTATATCATCACAAGAATTGCATGCATATCATTTATTTCATTCATCCATCCATGCATAATAAGCAAATAAAACAGAAAATAAAAAGAAGAAAAGAAAGAAATCTAGGATACTTGGATCCTAGAAGGGACTTGAGCCTCACGAAGAGCGCCTACGTACCATGCAACGAAATACATGGATCAAAGTCCACGTAGTTCGATTAGAACTAGGGTTAAGACTTAATACAAACCTATGGTAAAAACCCTAGGTTTCCTTATTTGAAAAAGAGTTGAATATGATAGATAAACTAAGTTTGAAATTAGGAAGAACTCCACAATATGGAAATTTTGATTAAAAAAAAACAGAATTTATTATTGAAGGAAACCTTTGATTATACCATAGACTTATATTAAAAACTAACCTTAGAGAGGGAGAAGAGAAAGAGTTAAGAAGAAAGGTGAATTGGGGCACCTTCACACCCGCTTACCTGAGCACAAAAACTCTAAACATTAGCCATTTTAAGCATTGGCAGCCCTATTTGCCATAGAACAATTACCACACCTATTTGCACCCTTACACGTGCTCAAAACCATGCAAAAACACTAATATGCAAATCTGGACAGAATAGTATTTGGGCCTAAAATCATCCACTAAACATGCTAACAGCAAAAACAGCAAACTTTCATAAGCCCTAACACAATCCTATAACCATATCATGCATAAAACCCTAGAAATCAACTAGCATGTATGAAAAAATATCATATTTACTCCATATGTAAAACATATACAGCAATTATGAAGAAAAATCAAATAAAAGACTAAACTAAACATAAAATAAGGACACTAAAAAACCCTAAACTCACAAATATGCCTAAAAACATACAAGACAAACTCTAAACATGCTAAAATAAAACTAAACAGAACCTAAATCATGCATATTAACTAACTAAAGCAATATAACATGATAAAAAACCCTAACTCTAACATGCAATAACATTATCCTATAACAAGGACAACAGAAGCACAAGAATCACACCTATGCATTGAAACCTATGCACTAACTCTAAAGCATGCAAAACTCATCATGAACATCATTATTATCACATGTATTAACTAATAGAAACCTCAATCCATAGTAGAAATCATAAGTATTGCATGCAATAAAGCTATTCTACATGATACCCTAGTTTAAGCTTGAATAGAGAAGGAGAATACCTTTGGAAAGCCTTCCTTGCTGCTGTATGGACTCCCTCTTGCTCTTGTGGATGACTTGAATTAATGTTCTCTAAGGCTACAACAGGTCCTCTAGCTCTCCTCCAAGTCTCTCTCTCTTACTCTCTCTTAAACACTAAAGTATTAATGCATAAAGTGGCTCCCCTTGTACTGAAGCATAGGGGGTATTTATAGACTTCAATCAGGATTAACCAATGGCTGGGATTAAAACCCTAAAAATTAATCCAAGGGCTATTAGAGACCCCCTTGGGGTTTAAGTAACTCAGAAGTTACCAAAAATTAGAAGGAAACTCGTCCAAAAGAGTCATTGTACGTCAAAATAGGCAAGAGTCCGCTTCAGCAAGGAGTTGGAGAGTAATTAGGAAAGTGGCCTCGAGTGACCACCAGGGCCTGGGCGGCTAGCCACCTGGGCCTAGGCAGCTAGCCACCCGGGGCTGGGTGGTCATGTAACGACCCGAAATGGGGGCCATTAATTAAGTAGTAAGAAAACCATTTTTAAAGCCAAATTTGGTGGATGTTTGATAAAATAATTCTTTTGAAAATATTTTTAGAAAATTCGGCATGGTCCCGTCTGTAAATAGGACATACCAAGTTATCGACTAGTTATAAAACCTGTAGAAAACACATTTATGAACATATCCAGCCATCCACACAATATTTCAACATAAATAAATATTCAGACTATAACGTAGTCACATGGGTCTCATTCAGATATGCATCCACTACTCAATTAATTATTACAGGCCATGAGATTAAAATTAATACATGCCTAGGCTCAAAGCCTATCTTAAATACTCTCTACATGAATGCAACCATGTCGATGCGCTCCCAAAACCCAAGGTCAATTTAGCTTTGAAAATACGACCTGCAAGAAAACTGTAGGGGTATGAGCCACATGCTCAGTAGGAAAACATTTCTCACAATAATCCCAAGGTTTTAAAAACCATAATTTATATACTTTTCAAGATCCCTGCAAAACCATTGATTAGTTTGCAATATAATTTTTCAGTAAATGAAGCCGATACATTTATAAAGAAATAAACTGCGGAAGTTTAAATCATTTGATACCAACACCCCTTTTTATCTTTAAAAAGGTAAGAAATAACTCAAGTTATTTAAAGTTCATTATCATTCTTTCCAAATTCCATATCACAGCCTTATAAGCCAATAATCATCAACCGCCATATCCGGCAATCCATAACATCAGTCTTTCAAACTGATAAATCCTCCCCAGGTCATGCGGGGCCCTCGCGCGCGGAAAATAAGGGGAAACACTATGGATCCTACCTGGTCCAGAAAGTAACCCCATCATGAGGAAACACTATGATCCTATTTGGACCAGAAAGTAACCTCATATTCGGGCACATAGCCCAGGACTAAAGGATAGGAAGACACGGCAAGACGTCCCGTTCCTTTGGGACCGCAGTAATCCTGTCTCCAGTAGCCCTCATCACCATATAATCATCACTTTTCTTTTCATTTATTAATTCCATAATTCTCACATAATCCGGAAAATTATATATAAATTTTCCAAAAACCACATAATAGGTTTGTTCTTAGAAAACCATATAATAGGTGGGTTCATAAAAATCACCATAAATAACTTCCATAAATCATTTCCAAATGAATGATTTCAAAAACAACATTTTTATGACAAAATAATGTGAATCAAACCCTAGGTTTCCCACAATTTGTAAAACCTAGCAAATAAATACCCCATGCATAATATTTATGCCAAAAACTACCAAATACATGTAAAACTACATAATTATACCCAAACCCCCATGCAACAAGGGTTTAAAATGAGAAAATGTCCCCTACCTCAATGATGAGTGATGAAAATGCAATACCACTGCCATAGACATGTAGATCAGGCCTAGGATGCACATGAAAGCTTCCCAAAGCAAGCCCTAGCTTCCAAATGCCATGCTTGATGAAGTGAACGGAGATTCCAACTCCAAGATGCAACCAAACCTCACAAATCACATGAATAAACACAAGATATGAGGGTATGTAGACTAAAACCCAAAAGAAATGCAAACCCTAGCCTTATATATGGAAAATTACCTCTCAAATCCGAAAGGGAGGTAAACCATGAGTGAATCCAAGCTAGAAATGTTGAAATCCAAACCCTTATGCTTGAAATCTAAGTAAAAGTAGAGGGAGAAACTCTCTCTCTCTCCTTCGTACACCCCAAGAGCTCTCCCAAGCTCACTCTTCCTCTCTCTCACTCTAAAATGCAGGAATGGGGGTTACAAGTCGGGGTTGAGGGGTTTTATAACCTCAGAGGGGCACATGCGTCATTTCAGCAAAATAAGCCTTCAAACCAAATTCAGTCGACTCATTTAGCAATTCAGTCGACTGAAATGACAATTCAGTCGACTGAATTGAGGATTCAGTCAACTGAAAATCCCAGAATTGGAACTCCTCAGCTTCTGTGTAATTCAGTCGACTGAAATCACACTTCAGTCGACTCAAACAGGCAGAATACACTCCACAGTCTTATTTTCATTCAAATCTTCTCCATTCTTTTCTTCTTCCTTTTACTTTAAGTTATTTAATGAAAATAAGCAAATAACCCCCCATTTGAATTCAAATAAAATATCAGAAAAATCAAATACCCAATATATCAAAATCTCATTTCCAAGTTTTAGTACAAAATCCGTCTCCCGACAGATTTTCCTAAAACAAACATGTGAGGAAACCAATCCAAACATGCTAATAAAATCCCATAAAATCACCAATGTCTTATAATATTATAAACTCTCATTACCGTCAAAAATTATCCTTTAAAACGAAGATTTACGAAAATTCATTTTTTCCCAACACTTAGCCAAATTTCAATAGCTTAGACCCGAAGCTGCAAATAAAGCCAAACACGCACTTAAAACACTTGATGCATAAAAACGAGCATCAATCACAATTAAAATTATATTATCATACGCATAGATTACCCATACATGGGGTTATCCAACAAATCAAGGGATTAACTACACTAATCATACATTAAGTCGTAATAATCCCTATTAAGGAAACGGGTCCTCACAGGTCACCCGAGCCCACTTCGGATTTTTCTCCTATTTTGACTCCCTTCCCTTCTAGAAGTGTTTCAGGGGGCAAATTAACTCCGATTTTGATGAAACAAAAGCCAAAACGACCGTGTTTCGATGAGGAATACATTTTTGAATATTTTAGGGTGAAAACCACTAACCATGGGGGCATGGTTAGGTTTGACAAAGGCAGTTAACCGCTATGCTCTACCTTTGCTAAGCATAGGTATGCACATAAGATTAAACCAAATGCTTTCCATATCAAAATTAAACTCTCTAAAACACTTTTGGGGGTAAAATGATGACTAATGAAAGTCAATTTGAAAAGATTTGATTGGTAATTGTGAGTCAATTAGAGCTAACCCAAGGAAGGGTCAATTAACCAACTTGAACTACGTCGAGCCATTTTAATCCCGAGCCATTGATTTATCAAATTGACACTAGAAATACCTCATATGCATCCATATGAACTCCAATTGACAATTTAGAGATCATTTCGAGGTCAAATGAAAAGTTTGGGACTTAAAAGGCGATTATGCCTCTCAAGTCACAAAAGCTCTTATTATCCCTCAAGATCAACTCCGAATTGAACCAAAATTCATATCCATTGTCCCTGTGACCCTAGAAAGCTAATGCAAGTGACTAGACTCAAAAACAAAACAAAAACATGCATAAAATGATGAGCCCTAGTAAGGTGGTGCAAAAATGGGGTGTGACAGGGGGAGATGCCAAAAATCACCATCATTGATTATTTATGAGATCCACTAGATAATATGTGGAGAATGTAAATTAAGACTAAATGTATAATAAAATGAGAAAAGAGGAGAAGCATAGAGAAAAGATGAGAAGCATATGGGTAGAAGGGAGAAGGGAGATGTATGGTTGATTGGTTGTATATTATTATTAGGTCTCTAAATCAATAGGATGCTTAACTCGTGTAAAATAAGTCACCTTGTTCTAATAACTTTTGTTCTATCATATTTAAATTTTTAACGTTAGTTAAGTTATTCAAATTTCTAATTATATATAGAACACTTATGTGTTTCTTAGTTCAAATATATTTATGTGCATGGTTGGGTGAATGTTATGTAATCTTTAACTTTATATTGATAAATTTTTTTTCCTATATATCGATCATTTCAATCAGTATGTGGTGTAGCTAGAATTAATAATATAACCTACAACAAAAATTCAAGACTCAAAACTCTGAAAGAAATTGAAACCTTTTTTTTTTTTTTAATCAAAAAGAGATAGTGCCCTTAAGTTCATGTTGCATTCATAATTACATAAATAAATCGATAGAAAATCACTTAGACACTCAAAAAAGATGAAAAAAAATCACTTACCTTATGCTTCAAATTTTCTCTAAATCACAATGGGGATATTGAAAACTCAACTGAACTCGATTCAATAAAACTTTATTCCCTCCTACATGAATCCTATTGGGGAGATTCACTCAAAAAAAAAAAAAAAAAAACTATTGGAAGCAAGCGACAGATCCTTGCCTCTATTTTTAAAGCACATGCACATGTATGAACCTCCATTAAAATGTCTAAAAAAAACATCACCACCAGCCGCGTTAATAGAATTATTGAAATAAAATAGATAAAGCAACCGATCAAGAATTGGGGCATTCACATGGGTTAAAATGGGGCAAAGTATGGAAATAGAAATGAAAAGATATTAATTAATATGGAATAATGATGCATGGGAACTGTTAAAAGCAACCTATATTAAGGTATGTGTTTTAGAATTATAGTTTCCATATTACTATATTTCCTATATATACAGAAGGGTGGGTAGTTGTGTATTTAAAAGGAATTATAGTTTTTGTTTCCTTTGAATTCCTATTTGTGTTTTATATATTAAGGTATATGTTTTAGAATTATAGTTTCCATATTGCTATATTTCCTATATATGCAGAAGGGTGGGTAGTTGTATATTTAAAAATTAAAATAAGGGTATATTAATCAATCAAAAGTTTTTCTCGCATTCATCTTTTTATAGGTAGTATAGATAGATAGATTATTATTGCTAGTCTCAATAGATTATTAATATTTTAAAGGGCAAACTACATATTAGTGTCACTAACTTTACCCCAAATTTCAATATGGTGTATAAGCTTTTAATTTGTCCCATTTAGTGCACTAACTATACATTAGTGTTTCAATGTGGGTAAACAAGGGACGGCCGTTTAGTTTACTAACGGAGACCTCACGTGGCCCTGACGTGGCGATCCACGTGGCGCTGACGTGGCATCCCTGGTGGAGTCTCCCCAGGAGAAATTACATATTAGTGTCACTAACTTTACCCCAAATTTCAATGTGGTGCATAAACTTTTAAGTTGTCCAATTTAATGCACTAACTATACATTAGTGTTTCAATGTGGGTAAACATGGGACGACCATTTACTTCACTAATGGGGACTGTTAGGATTATGCCCTAGAGCCAATCATAGAGATGATTGATTAGGAACAATCATTTGATTTCATTTATGTATGTCACATTTATTATTGATTTAATAAAAGGGCTTATTCTATTATGTTTATATGCATCATTTATATTTACATAATATGTCCATGGAGTTAGAGTTGAGAATATGGAATTATAAAGAGTTGTAATTTTGAGACTATAGATATATCTCTGTACTAAACTCCTAAAGCATTCCTAGTTGAAGGTTCACTATGATGGACAATAATGAACTATAGGACTAGCACTTGTTAGGTTGACTCTATAGGAGGATAGCTAGTCTCAAGCTATTTGTGTGGAGACACTACAACCAACAAGTGGGTGCCTATTACTAGAATAGGTACACTGAATGTGACCAAAGATATGAGATCAACTGAATGGAGTTTTATCCTGCCTGTCAATCAGTTTCTCATTGTTATAGTGGTACAAGTAATCCTTAGACCTGAGACACCATAGTTGTCTTATGCATGTAGCTTTAGAAGTTTGATAACACTAAGTGCAAATCCTATTCAGGGGTTTGCAAAGGTGTTCATTGGCCCTACTGCTATGTGTATGAAGGCATGTGAGTGATCAACAAGGGATCCATCACTCTCAGGAAAAAGAGAGAGAATGTCTCATATAGCATTCATAATATAACTCATTAAATCCATGGCCATGGTAGGATGAATATGAAAAGAGTTTCATGAGTTCATCAATGAGTTGATATCTATGAATGAGTATAAAGTAATTGAACTAGGGACTTGACAGACTTCCATGTCCTATTAGTTCAATTAGAGACATTGTGTTGAAGGAAGGATGCAATTGTAACCTATAAACTATAACAGAAGGGTTCTTTGTAAATGACTATTCACCTCATTAAGGACCACACCATGAGCCATATGCTAGGTGTTACTCATGGTTAGTAGAAGCCCTAATTAATATAAGTGAGTTATAATCAATTAGGGAATTGGAAGGAGTTCCAATTAGACCCTAAATGGAAAGAGTTCCATTGTGCACACCTCATGCTATTCCTACTACTTGATGATGTGAACCCAATGGGTCACACACTGATCATGCAAGATGAGCTTTAAAGTCTATGAGAGAAAGGGTATGAGTGCATAAAGAATAGTTCTTTGAGGCCTATTTATATTTGATATAATTTATAGGGGTTATTGTGCAATTTAGAGAAATTGCATAAAACCCTAATAGGGTTTCCCCCTAGGGCCGGCCCTCTTAGTGTGGACTATATAAGTCACACTATGATGTGTGACATCATCATAAGTTCAACTCCCCAAGGGCTGGCCAGAATTTCCAGCCTCCCTCTCTCTTTCTCCTCTCTTCTCCTACACTAGCAACAACATGGAAAAGGAGGAAAGGACTTGAAGCTCTAGCTAGGTGTGGATACCGTTGGAGGCAGCACACTTGGGCTGCTCATTCACTGCTATCCGGAGTCGAAGTTTGGAGCAAAACGGAGAAAACAAAAATTCAGTAAGTGTTCTAACCCTCTTCGTAGTTAGAGTTTGATTTTGTATTATGCATAGTTAGATTCATGGGATTGGGAATCGTAGGAAAAAATTTTTATATTCCGCACTTCGATTTTTCCCTCTTGTTCGATTCCCAACAGGGACCTCATGTGCCCTCACGTGGTGGCCCATCTTGCACTGATGTGGCATCCCTGGTGGAGTCTCCCCATTTTTTCCCACCATTTGCATCTCACATGCGCAGCATCTGAGAGATTACTTACATTGATAACCCCTTATGATCTAGGGCTTTTGACCCAAGAGTGAGAATGGTGGTGGGAGTGGGGGACGCAAGGAGCTACTTTGCTTCCACATCAACTGTGAACTGATCTGAAGAATGGTAAAGATTATCTTCGGGAATGGTGGTAGGGGTGGGGGACGACGCGCGGGTTTGGGGAAGGGAGAGAATAGAGAAAAGATAGAAGGTGGAATTAGGGTTAGGGAGAAGAGGAGAGGGAAAACTCCATTTCTTTGAGGAAGTCGTTAATGTGGCAATAAGGATGGAGAAGAATGGGGGAAGAGGGAGACTCTCATATCACATAAGTGGCACCAGTGTGTCTGTCTTTCCATGGTGGCAATAGTGGTGGTGGTGGCAGTAGTGGAAGACATAGTGAATATCTTCCTACTTTCAATAGTAGCCTTTCTTCTCTTCAGATAGAAGGGATTATAATTACGTATGTTGGGAAATGGAAAAGGGAAATGGAAAATGGAAAATGGAAATGGGAGGGAAGGTGGGGTTTCCTATGCTCTATCATTTCTGACTATGAATGGGTTCGTCGAAACAGCTTTGATGGAGACTCCACCAGGGATGCCACATCGATGGCAGATGGGTTACCACGTAAGCGTACATAAGGTCCTCGTTAGTGAATTAAACAGTCGTCCCATGTTTATCCACATTGAAACATTAATGTATAGTTAGTGCATTAAATTGGACAAATTAAAAGTTTATGCACCACATTGAAATTTGGGGTAAAGTTAGTGACACTAATATGTAATTTCTCCTGGGGAGACTCCACCAGGGATGCCACGTCAGCGCCATGTGGATCGCCACGTCAGCGTCACATGAGGTCTCCGTTAGTAAACTAAACGGTCGTCCCTTGTTTACCCACATTGAAACACTAATGTATAGTTAGTGCACTAAATTGGACAAATTAAAAGTTTATACACCACATTGAAATTTGGGGTAAAGTTAGTGACACTAATATGTAGTTTGCCCTATTTTAAACAACTAAACTATATGAATTCATTTAGGGACTATTTGGGTGTTCAATTCGAAATTAAATAATTTCAGAAATTTTGTTCAATTTTAAAGACAAACATCTATCACTTTGAATAAAAATATTTTAAAAAGAGAGAATCATCACTATAGTTGGTGTTATAGCATCAATTCTTATTCACAAAATATCAATATTTTGAATTTCTACCTTTATCTATGATGATGACCATTAATTTGTTAATGCTATTTAAAATTTCTTAAATTGCTTAATTTCGAATTGGACACCTAAACTAGTGTTTTAAAACTCAGACTGGATTGGCCGGTTCAACCAGTTGAACCGTTGACCGGTCTAGGCTCTGATCCGGTCAACCCCCTTTAACCATTCCATCGTTCCAGGTATAAAATCGTGATATTTTAGAAAACCCAAGAAAACCGCTGGTTCGTGAGAATCGTTCACGGTTTGATGGACCCGAACGGTTTTTTCATTAAATAACCATGTGGCTTTAAGAACCAAAACTCAAACGGTGGCCAAACAAAAAGCCCCAATCTCGATAGCATCAAGATGTAGTCGGGATCGAGGTAAGGTTTTGCTCTTGCAAGTTTCAAACAAAGGTGTGCCATCTCCAGATCTTCTCTTTCCTTCTTTTCTTTTCTAAGTTCTGTTCTTTTGACTTTTTTTTTTCTTTTTCAAAAGGCAAAAGCCCCAATTTGATAGACTTACTAAGCTAGGTTTTTAGCCCTTCACTTCTTAGGTATGCTTGTTATTTATTTTATTTTAATTTGTATATAATTAGTTCCAACTCTTTTATGTTATGGCTTTTGTGGCTATAATCTTGATTGGTTGTATGTGGGACAATGACTTTACTTTAGTATTTATTTATATGCAAGGGACGAGGAAACTAGTAATTAGTTTATGTAGGCTTATGAAATATATAAAACTTAATAATTAATATTTATTACGTTACGATTTGATCCACCGGTTGAATTGGTGACTCTTAATTAGGTGATTTTTCCAGTACAATCAATGGTATAGGTTTTAAAACATTGACCTAAATAGACCATTAAATGTTGTTTTTCTTTTGGTTAGGATGTTTGACTTCATCTCAAATTTATTGTGAGGTAACTTGATCATGATCTCCTCAACCTAACCCGCTTAGTTGGTTTATAGTCAACTTGGATAACTGGTGAACCGGAACCGACCGGCGCTCACGGTACGGTTCGCAACGTAGAAAAACTTTTTAAACTAATGTTTTAAAACCCAAACCGAACCGGCTAGTTCAACCGGTTGAACCATCAATTAGTCTAAGTTCTGGTCCGGTCAAACCTATTTAACCGTTTTAGGTGAAAAACCGTTGTATTTAAGAAAAACCGTTTGAACCGCTGGATCAACCGACGTTTTTCTTGAAGCGTTCACGGTTTAATGGAATCGGACGGGTTTTTAACTTTAAGTCAAAAGAACCATTCGCTACTCAGATTAGGGATTAGGGCTTTAATATATGCTCCCTGCCCCTCTCAGACCTGTCTCAGATCCACACTCACAAATTGTTGCCTTAAGCCAAGGTATCAAACCATCAGGTATGATGTTGGGGATTCTCAACAAAATTATAAATAAAAATCACAATAAAAAAATAATAATGAAAAAATGTTACCGATAAAAATGAAGTGGTGGGTTGAGGCACGGGTATCTCGCTCTTTTTAAGTCGATTCGTGCCTCTGCAGAAGCTAGTCCGATGCAGCAGGTTCACTAGTACGTTGTCCCCAGGATACAACAGCCCAGCCACTTACACTGTAGACTCAACGAATCTGCACCATTTGAAGAGCAAAAGTTCCACACAATACACCCTTTCTTCACCCTTTTAAAATAACTAGTAGGTACACACGTGCATCGCACGTGAATTTTTTTGAGTTAAATTATTTTTTTCAATAATGATAATAATTTTATAAATTTAATAATTTTATCGTGCCTTTGCATGAGATGAAAGCACTTTGATCACTCAATCCTTTACTTCTTTTGATATGATTACTATTTTTTTTTCATTATCTTTTTCCTAAATCATAGTACTTAAAATTATCTTTGAAACTTCATTATACATAGGTTCTTTGAAGGTTTTGTGAAACTTTCAATGCTGAAACAAAAGGCTCTCTTTCACTCTTTGTCTCTTTCTCTAATCAAAACATATTTACGCCATAGTTAAAAGATTTAATAGCAAATTATTAGTACATTAGTCTTACAAAAATAAAAACTAAGACTTGCGCGGCTTTGCAAACCCTACGGACATGCCATTCTTTTTTTTTTATTTTATGATATACTACAATTTACACCCCTCCCGTAGATTCATGCCCCAGAAGCTAACTCAAGTTCCTAATAAGGCCTACACCACCACCTTTAAAAAGTCTATTATTTATGGGATTGAGAGATTCTCATTTTATTTATGAGTAAAGTAGTCTTTGATATATATATATATATATATTGGAAAAACATAAGAGAAAATAGATACTCTACGCGGGATCGAAACCAAAACTTACACAAATCTAGAACTTCTATTGGTCTTTGATTAAAATAATAATATTCCTAATATGTATATGTTTAGGATTTTTTTTTTCCTTTCAAAAATTTGGTATTTATGGGATCAGGATGTTCTCATTTTATTTATAAGTAAATTAGTTTTTGATGATTTTTTTTATCTGGGAAACGATAGGAGAATACATATAGCTTACGTAGGGTCTGAAACCAAAGACTTCTGTAAACCTTAAAGCGATAGATTAATAAACTCAAGGACCATTGATTTTTCATTAAAAAATAATACTCCCTCTGTCCCGTAAAGATAGGCTACGTTTGACAAAACACAGAGTTTAAGAAAATGTAAAAATTATATGTGCTATTCAAAACTAATAATAAAAAATATTCAAAAATTATATATGCTATTCAAAACTTTACTTATGCAATTCAAGTTTTTTTTTTTTTTTTTTTGGCCTCTTAATCTGGGTTTTCATTTGTTTTTGCTCAAGCATGAGTCTTTTTATTTTCATTCAATTGATTCGTTTTTTATTCTCTTCTTTTTCTTCCTAATTTTGCAATTCAAATAGAGATTTAAAAGTCCAACCATGCAATGCAGACAGAGATTTAAATGTTTATACAGGTAAAGATTTAAATGTTTAAACATAATTTGTATATATGAGTCAAGTTTATTGAAAACTACATATCAGACAAAGCACCAGAAGAAAGGAGACGCAATGAAGGCACATAGAAGACGCAAAAGAAGGAAAGAGTAGTTGTTCTTTCTTGTGTTAGGGTTTTATGATTTTTATAATGTGTTTCTATTTGTATTTATATGTTAACATTGTTAGGGTTTTACGAATTATAGTTTCCGTTTCCTTAGAATTCCTATTTGGGTTTGGTTTTATTTAATTATTATATGAATTATAGTTTTCTTAGAATTTTTATTAAGGTATGTGTTTTATATTGCTATATTTCCTATATATGCAAAAGGGTAGTTGTATATTTAAAAATTAAAATAAGGTATATTAGTCAATCAAAAGTTTTTCTCACATTCATCTTTTTATAGGTAGTATAAATATATAATTGTGTATGTTTCTATCAATGAAACTTTTTAAGTAAAGAAGACTATACACCCACCCATATGTAAATATTCCATCCGGTTATATATTCAAAGGCTAGTAGCCATTATCTCTAATGAATATGCACATTACTAATGCAATAAAGTATAGATTAAATGTATATTTGTAACTCTTGTAATAGCCTACACATGAAACAGTTAGAATGAGTAAATACAATATTCTAATGGCACAACATGAGTTACAAAACCAAATGGTCAAAAGTAATAATATATTAAAATATATTATTTTTATTAAAATAATCCAACAATCCCCCACTTATTTTAAGAAAAATAAAATAACACATATCGGGTGAAGATAGACTATTATGCTTAATGAAGATAGCAATGCTTTGAACCTTCACTTAGTGAGTCGGCAATTCTTGTACCAAAGCCAGTAGTGAATCAAGTCTTGAACTATGACTACTTTTGGGATACAAAAAATTGCGTTACACACATGACAATCCAGGTGTTAACTTGAGCTTTTTAAGCCAGCACATTACGGCCCTATGCTTAATCCCAGTTTCATGAGTGATCATGAGAACAAGCCAAATTCTCATAGGAAGCGGCCCCACTCCCACACTCACATAGGTAAAATCCGTCGAGGATGCTTCTATAACTATGACATCCCACTCATAAGAGCTATAGATTTTATTAAGAGATAATCTCATCCTAATTAATAACCGTTACAGAATTGATGCACCTACACCATAGGGATGGACCAGGAGTATAAAATCCAATTTTGTGCATCTCACCACCAACCTATTCTATGATTCGTTTTTCCTATTGAACCCAGTTCTTGGGATCTCCAGTCCTCGGGTTGGGTATCCTCATAGGCGGTTATTTTCTATTGGCTTTAATTGTCTCATCTCCCTCGATGTAAACAATCTATATAATTTCTCTAACTATAGCCTTTGATCATTGTTTCAATATATCTTCACAGTATACCACATATCTGGATTTCACATTAAAATATTTATATGGGCTTTGCCAATTATGACAGTAGTCTCACAAATATTATAAGACAGGCAGTGATAAATTTCACATATATATCTTAAATAACATTTCACAAAACCTGCCCGCTTCTTCACTGACTGAGGCCAAAGCTATAAGCTTGCCTTCTTGGTGGACTTTTCAATAAATATATAGTTCCACCTCCCAATAACACATAGTCAGTGGTAAACACAAAATTATCCGAGCGATAGTTTCAATCATCATCACTATACCTTCAAATATAGTGGATATCTCTAATGTAATAAGCCACGTTAGTAGTCCAAAAAACTACTTAACTACAATTGTAAACCCCCACTATCTGTGGAATTAAAGGACATATCCGCATCTGTAATGTAAAACATTTTTATCTCTTCTATTGAGAAAATATATCATCTCACATGCATCAAAGTATGCCCCCACAATTCAAAATTTTTTCTTTTTACTAGCCACAACGCATTATGAGCATTTACCGTTATAACACATCTGATAAGAATAAAATTCATTTTTTTTCAAATAAAATGTGTTTCTCAATATACGCTTTAAAAGTTATTTAATATAAACACATTTTATAGTTTCATGTGAATTATATTCACATAAAAAAAATTATAGAATTTTAACCAAATTCTAACGGTCAAAATAATTTAATGAATTAACGGTCACAAAAAATTTAATGCTCAAAAAGTTACCAGAATAATCATTAATCAATCAACTGGCTAGCAAATAATTAAAACTCATAAAATCATATTTGATTAATAAAAACTTTGTAATCAAAATATAGCTGGTAAGAGAAGGTGTAAAGCCTAAATCGTCAAAACCTCAATGGCAAGTAATTACTCCACCTCAAACGGCTAGTAGTAGCCCATCTCATTAGTTACTCTTAACAACGTAGCATACTCGGCTATTAACACCCAACAGCTAGCTCATGACATACCTCATATGAATACATATAACTTATGCAATAAAAGTCGATGATAAAAATATTTAACATGTGCCAACGACAGAATAGCAATCACTATAATAAAATTAAAGTAACACCGTATAAATTATAATATACAAATAATCAAAAGATATTTATTAAAAATACTGATTATTTTTATCAAAATAATCCAACATGGCCTCTCAAGAAACCGTGATCTCCCTATAAATGTCTCTAGTCACTGGTGATAAGCTCACAAAGTTTTTAATATTATAATAATAATAATAATAATAATAATAATAATAGGTGACTATTGGCATAATGTAAAAACTACAACCACTTGATGACATTATGATAGTATAACGTAACATATGTTAATATTGCATACCATCAACCACTATAATGGCTCCAAGGCTAAAACCTTATCAACCACTATAAACCAATAGTTTGACAAATAATATATTACTATGCTCACCTTCCGTGCCTATAAAAAATAAATTAACATAGTGATGATTTCATATCAACCACAGTACTCATGAATTGCAAAAGTACTATAAACTCTACCAATATTGAGTATCTCATGTATTCTCTAATCATATATTATCATCATATAAAATTTAAGACACATACCCTACAAATGCACATGTTACATAGATGCAAAGAGAGAGATCTGTAACATGTTCTCATTTCTTCTATTCTCAACTCTTCTAAAGAGTAATATTCTTTGGAAATAAAAAATATTCTAAATAATATGAGAAATGAATACCAATTCACAGACAATAACATGAATCTTAGCCACTCACTAAACAAAATATAAAAGATTCAATTTGTATGTATAAATATTTTTTCCTAAAAAATTCCCTTGTTCTATGAATTGAAAAGTGGTCCAAATTCTTTAAATAAGGTTCCTCGGTCCTTTGGATCTCTACCCTTGATGTTTAAAGACACTAACATTTGGCATTCTAGAATTACCAAGAAATTTTTTAAATTTCAGCATAATTTAAAAATAATATAATCTATCAAATTCTTAATATCCTGGGATTCTTAGAAATAAAAATTCATGCGACCTAACGTAACATAATTTCCTTCCAGGCGAATCGTTTTAAAATTGTTGGGGATTCTCAACAAAATTATAAATAAAAATCATAATAAAAAAATAATAATGAAACAATGTTACCAATAAAAGCGAAGTGGTGGGTTGAGGCACGGGTATCTCACTCTCTTTAAGACGATTCGTGCCTCTGTGGAAGCTAGTCCGATGCAGCAGGTTCACTAGCACGTCGTCCCCAGGATACAACAGCCCAGCCACTTACACTATAGACTCAACGAATCTGCACCATTCGAAGAGCAAAAGCTCCACAGAATACACCCTTTCTTCACCCTTCTAAAATAATATATAATTGTGTATGTTTCTATCAATGAAACTTTTTAAGTAAAGAAGACTATACACCCACCCATATGTAAATATTCCATCCGGTTATATATTCAAAGACTAGTAGCCATTATCTCTAATGAATATGCACATTACTAATACAATAAAATATAGATTAAATGTATATTTGTAACTCTTGTAATAACCTACACATAAAACGGTTAGAATGAGTAAATACAATATTCTAATGGCATAACATGAGTTACAAAACCAAATGGTCAAAAGTAATAATATATTAAAATATATTTTTTTTATTAAAATAATCCAACATATGATCTTCTCCTTCCCTCTCTTCTCTCTTCCCTCTCGTTATGTGACTACGCTGCACTCCAAAAAAATATTTTCATTCTTTTCTTTTGATCTATCGCTCTTCTCTCTTCAGTCTCCTCTGTTTGCTACTTCCCTATGTTCTCAAATTTTTAATTTTTTTTTTTTTCACTTACAGAATCAGATATCAAACAAAAATAGCCAACTATGTTGCTCTCTTCAATCTTCTTTGTTCTTTGCATTTTGATTTTTTTTAATTTTGCGGTGTGTGTTGCTCTATTCTCTCTTTGCTGCTTCTTGTAGATACGGGGATCATGAGGCTACCTCTTTTATCTCACTCTTCAGTGCATTGCAAAGTCCAATACTGGCTGAAAAGAGCGTACACATTACCTAAATGAACCTACATGTATCTATTGCTCTGCTCCCATTTCCTTTTTTTATGCTGTAATGCATTTTCTTCTTTACAAATAAAATTTTTAGAAATTTTCAGAGATTTATTTCAATTTTTTTTTTTTTTTGTTGTTGTTGTTTATAGTTAATTAATAATTAAATATTTATTAAATCGGTTTAATTCCGGTTGACTCGATGATTGAACCACTTATCCTTAACCCAGTGATTTTTCCGGTTCGATAAAGGGTCTGGGTTTTAAAACATTGGTTTAAATACCATTCAAAATCTCCAACTCTAGAGAGTGGGTGCGTGCACTCTCTCGGAGCATCATGCCTGCGATTGCAAACCCTCGTCTCCTTATCCTTCACCCTCGCCTCAACCTTTACCTCAAACCTTCCTTCGCCACCATGCTCTTCCGTTCCCACCACAACTTCTCCCTCTTCCCTTTCAATCACAGCCGCAAACTCGCCATTCCAAAGCCACAGCTCTTCTCTGTAAACCCTAGAAACCTCTCTTCTTCACAACTGGCGGCGGAGGCTCACTCTAATTCGCGCGACAATGGCGGAGGTGGGAGGTCCGGAGCTCTGTCTCCGCCGGCCATCGTGGAAGCGATACAGAAGATTGACGTCAATCCTCCCAAAGGAACCAGGGATTTCCCGCCCGAAGAAATGCGCTTACGTAACTGGCTTTTTAGCAATTTCAAAGAGGTTAGGGTCTTGATTCTTATCTATATATATATGTACATTAAGCTGTCCCATGGAAATTGAATGGCTTCATTCTGTTTTACGTATTTTTTTAAAAGCTGTAAATCAATCTTCTTGAATGGAATCGTTTTTAGGATTATATGCAATGCCACCATTTCAAAATTTCTCTATAGCACCGTTTTCTTTGATGGTCCCATTCACAAATATGAGTTTGTGCGAAAAATTGTATATAAAACACAATGGGATGATTCAATTTCCACGTGACTGTCTTGTCACACCCTTAGTTCTTTGTTTGGAAAGTGATGGGTATTAGATTCTTGGCTGTTGGTTTTTTAGGTTTCACAGTTGTTTGGATTTGAGGAGATTGATTTTCCAGTGCTTGAGTCTGAGGCGCTCTATATCAGAAAAGCAGGGGAGGAAATTAGAGACCAGGTTTATGTTTACTCTGTTGCCATTTTTCTTTGTCGAACCATAGGGCGAGAAAATGATTGCTGTTTGTCATCATAAATTGTTGCTTTTTGTTATCATTGCAAGACATGAATCTTTAACCGACTAGTGATTTATGAAAGGAATCGTGCAAGAAAAAATGCAACTGAAGCATGCATGTATAACGAAATTTTACTTATGATTTCTTTTTCCTCCAAGATCAAATTATGATCTTCAAAAAGTTAAACCCTAATTCTGCAGGAAGGAAGAAGTTGTACAATAGGTTGTTACGACTTTGATCAATGTTGTCGTTGAGCAGCACATGCATCCTGCCTCCAAGGCGTATCCACGCCAAATTAGGCTTCTAGATTCTTGTGTATCTCCTTCACTAGAAAATGTGAGAGAGAGAGAGAGAGAGAGAGAGAGAGAGAGAGAGAGAGAGAGAGAGAGAGAGAGAGAGAGAGAGAGCACTACGGATGTTCAATATGATGGGGAGATTGTACTAGCACTCTATGAAGCACCCTTTAAATAGAGATAAGTTTAGAATTCCTATTCCAATAGGAATTGCACAGTGTTATTTAATATTGCACATAAGCCCTCCAATTAATACTTAATCAGAGAAATACCCTCGCTAAATTTTAATTAGGATAGTATCCTACTCTCTTCAACCTAGAATTGCTTGGTTTATGGGTGTATGACCCCTTGGGTTCACACTCATCTAGTAGTAAGTATGGGTACTTATTGGTGCCCCAATAGAACACCTTCCTAGTCAAATGGATTTTGTGGTCGAAGAGGTCCATATTTGTCAGCTCATGTATGCCTCGCGAATGTGCACGCACATCCTCATGGTAAGAAAAGCAACAAGTAAAAAAGAGGCACAAATGAAAGGCAACAATGAACGTGCCTGTCACGAGCCAAGCTGGTCCAGTGCCTAGTCTTGTTTATGGTTGTTGTAACTTATTAATGCAGTAGAGAGGTGCACCTTTTAAAAAAAAAAAAAAAAAAATGAATTGAGGTGTAAACTCTGCTGTCTAGTTGCTGCAATAGGAAAATAAAACTATCCTAGGGATAAATTTTTAGAAATAAAATAAAAAATGGCTAGAAATTAAAGTAGAATTGAAGTAAGAATGTTAACAATTGAGATTCTAGATTTAGAGGCTGAAGATTGTCTCTTGAATTTGAAATTCTGAAATAATATTGAAAAAACTGATTACAATGAGTCATAAAAGAGTGTAGTAGGGTTACATCAACTCTAAGATTCTAGCCCTTGTATACACTTACAACCATTCAATCTCATCCCACTAGCTATTTAAAAAGTCACATGCTAGTTTCATGACTTATTATAAAAACATGGAACATAACGACCTAAAAACTTATAATTAAACAGAAGAAAATAAAGGAAAGCAATAAAAATATAATATAATATGAAGTCCATGCTATCTAATGACCCAAACCAAGTTTACTAGTGGTCCCACGTGGACTTTGTATAAGCTTGGAATGCTCCTACACCAAACTCCCCAATTGGTAGAACTCGTCCTCGAGTTTACATCAAGCTTTCCATGGTTTATTGGATTCTCAGACAATCCTTTCCATGCTTTCTTTCTTCATCACCCCACGCGAATGAAAAGACTACTTAGCCTCAATTCACTAATGATAATGGACCTGCGACATTCTCTTCTTTAGTTATCTATCTGAGCAAAATGTTTTGGAATATGTACGAACATCATCATGATTCATGTACTAATATTATGTTGCTTTGTTCTAAAAATTGGCTAAGCTCCACTCTTGTACTTATGCAGTCTCATTGGATTCTGAGGACTTCTCACTCGACAATCATTGGTTCATCATCAATGTCTAATCAATCACTATTAGAACTTTCTTTAAACAATATATGTACATCTTGGTCTTTAAGAATTTTTGGACAACTACACAGTGAAGAACATGTATTACTCATGATACTATCCTTATGGGCTTCTGCATGTTCTTGTTTTCGAAGCACTTGCATGGCTTGTGAAAAATATTTCATCATTCCTCATATGATAATTTTGATTTCATCGTCCACATTCATCTCTACCACGTCCTACCATGGTTAAAATTTAGGGTTTAGACTCTGATACTTATTTAAGTAGAAAAGTGGTGCTTAATTCTTGTCTAGTTGCTATAGGAGGTGAAAAACTTATCCTAAAAAGGAATGTTCAGCAATAAAATAACTAGAAAATTGCTAGAAATTGAAATAGAATTGAAGTAATAACGTAAGCAAGGGAGATTCTAGGTCTTGGAGGCCCAAGAATGTCTCCTGAATATGAAGTTCTAAAATGATACTGAAATTATTTATTACAATGACTTTTAAAAGTGCATTTTTACTATGGCTACAATAACCCTAAGATCCTTGGCCTTGAATACTCTTTTAGGTATTGTGAGGGAAAGCTAAAAGTGTGTGTGTGAGAGAGAGGCTTTTTTATTTGGCTGGTTTGTGTTGGATTTCCCCGGTTCTTGTGTTGGTATGTTTGAGATTGATTTTGGAGGATTTGGTAAAAATAAGAGAACAGTTACTCTTTGGAGATCCGCTTTTTTGGCTATTTTTTGGGTTTGGCTAGAAAGAAATGCTAGGGTGTTTGAGGACAAATTTGAGTCGATAGATGGCTTGTGGGGGAGAGTTAATTTTTTAGCTTCTTTTTGGGCCTCGATGTCCAAAGATTTTGTTGGGGTGCCATTGTTTCTTATCAAGAGTGATGGGTTGTCAGTTGGTGAGATTTAGTTTTCTTTTGAGGTTTCTGTTTTGCTTTTGTTGAGGACTCGTCCTCCTTTATTTGTACTTTCTTTGCTTTTTAATATAATCTTTTTCCGTTGTTGATCGAGAGAGAGAGAGAGAGAGAGAGAGAGAGAGATTTACTCATGCATGGCAAAAAGGAAGTTATATACCCATGTTCTTAATCAAATCAATTTGAAAATTGGGTGGATAGGGAAAATGTTTAAGAGAGATGCTCTATATAATAACCAAAATGGAAGAAACCTGTGACAAGCCGCCACATGGATTTAGTTAAAGTGCACTATGAGAAGTTTTGGGAGTTGTATTTGCCATGTCATTGCAGAAAGGGTAACGGCCGTAATCATGGAAGCAAAGATCATGGAACATATTGGTAGGAACGTTTATCATAGTTGTCTCTTTTTTAATTAAGATCTCAATTTTAGTCACCTTCAAACTTCCAATTAAGTTGTATTTACTATTCGTTTATTGTTTACTTAATTTTATTCAGTGCAATAATTCTTATTCAAGATTTATCGCCCTAACCTGTTCAACCACACTTCTCCATTGTCATTCGCACATTTTCAAAGCCATAAAGGGAAGGAACCTCGGCCTTGTAATTTTATAACTACTTTTGGGGGCCAAATAAGCTGCCAAAATGATCAATCTTTGGTCTCACGGCTTAGGATGAGCTTGGGGTCGTGGTAAACACTCACTTGGAGCTGAAAGCTTTGGCATGTTCCTATGTCAACACTTATCTCACGAACCTCACATTTTTTCATTTACTATGTTTATTTCAATTCCTTCAATGCATTCATTCTCATTGTTGATCAATTTCCATTTCTTCCTCTTTTGATTTCTCCATTGCCATTTGCACTACATAGAGGGAATCGTAACCACCTGACTGCTTTTTCTGACCGAAGAGGTGGCCAAGGTTTTTAATCTCTAGTCTTAGGGCTGGAGAGGTGCTTTAGAGGTGCAGTTCACAATCCATTTGAACTGAAAAGCGGTTGCACACCCACACATAGAGAGAGAGAGAGAGGGAGAGAGGGAGAGAGAGAGAGAGAGAGAGAAGATTTTTGAATAGAGCTTTAGAGGGAATCAAAGGAGAGAGGGAGGGAGAAAAAGAGGCACATAAACATTAGAAAGAATGTGAGAGGCATTTATATTCTCTCATTATCTTTCAATCTTTATTCATGTTCAGGTGTAAACCAATTTTACATCATTAAGGCCAATTGATAGGCTTCACAAAGCCCTAAAAAAAATACTATAGTAATCTCAAACTAATCCTACCCTATATGGTGACAAACTTGGACCCATATTTTATTCATAAAACCATAAAAGCTTTCAAAATAACTAAACTACAGAAATATTAAATAAAAACTCCTAATAAGACTATGCAGGTCCCACTTGTAAGAGGTCCAATCGTAGGATCCGAATGCATCAAAGGCAACTTATCACATGCCTTTTGTTTTTGTAATATATTGTGATGGAAGTTGGAGTGTTATGGTATCTGCGGAGAATATTGATGTGACTTTTTCCAATGGGTCAGAGAAAGTAGTTCATGAGTCGAAATATATGCATGCAAACCATTTCATCAAGATTTCATGTATAGAATAAACAAGGGTTAGTATGTGTGCTCAGGTGATGCTGATGTTTCCTGCCGGTCCTCTAAAGGTTTATAATTCTATGTTTCCCCCCACTAAGTGTGCATGATGGCCATTAGAATAATCCATGGTCACATGATTGAGGGAGGTTGACCAACAGTTGGCCACTGAACACATTAGATTCATCCACATGCAGAGTTTCTAGCTGAAAATCCAATATGGCAGCCATGCATTGTTTTTTACTTCTAGATTTTTAGGTTTGGGTTCATCTTTATTAGTTGAGTCTCTTTTTTCTCAATTCTCTCACCATGGCTTTCGATGTTTTTATGGTTCATTTTTAAGTTGAAATCTCATCGTACTATATTCTCACAACTTCTACATTATTAGGTTTTATATGTTTCTGGTTTTGGCATTTATATTGGTCTTGACCTTAATTCCTAAGTCTTAAAACTTCTTTGAACTACTGGAATTTATATTTATACTGAAAAAGGTGCAATTGTTGAATTTTTGGAAAGCCAGAAAATTGCAAGACAGTCAAATCAAAGTGAGATCTCAAAGTTTCTGTGTATTTTTGTTTTGATTTTCAAGCCTGATGGAATTTGCACTTTTCTCATATAGCTATACTGTTTTGAGGATCGGGGAAATCGACGTGTTGCATTGAGGCCTGAGCTCACGCCTTCTTTGGCAAGGCTTGTCATACAAAAAGGGTACTGAAATTCTGATTGCGCAATATCTCACTGCTTCTCTGAAACAATGCACAGGGACTTCTTTTCTTTATTTCTTTTCTGGTCTTCACTTCACTGATTTAAAAGTTTAATGTTCAAAAACTTTTAGTTGTTAATTTATTTATTTATATTTTTGTATCCAGGTACAGATGCCAGAAATTGATCTCCATGTTTTTTTCTGTCCAGAAAATCGGTATCCCTTCCATTGAAATGGTTTGCTGTAGGTCAGTGTTGGCGCTATGAGAGAATGACAAGGGGGCGGCGTCGGGAACATTACCAGTGGAATATGGATATTATTGGTGTACCTGAGGTGACGGTGCGTTTTTCTGACCCAAATTGTTTTGTGAACTATTGGTTTGATTCTGCAATAATCTATACATAGATGCAAGTTTGCATCAGGTGCACTCCAAAATCTTACATGCAATTCGTATTTTGGGAAATCAACTATTGGATAAGATAGCCTTCTCACTCAATCTCAGATCAATTAGATTTTATCCAATGGTTGGTTTTGCAAAATACGAGTTGCATGTAAGAGTTTTGGAGTGCACCTGATACAAAGGTGCATTCAGTCCTCCTAGTGTCACCCAAGATCTCTTGATTCCCCCTCAAACTGCGATTCAGGGTCCTGACCTGGAATGCAATTTATTCATGACTTGGATCTATTTTTAGTATCCCAAAATATAAAGGAAAGAGACTTTTGTTTTCAAAGTTACAACTTTTACTCTCAAATCAGGTTAATTAGTAATTATATGAGACTCAAATTACTCTCAAATATTAGTAAATTCTATATAATACAATTTCCAAAATCAGTTAATGTTTAAATTTAATTGAGTTTCAATTTTCATAATCCTTCAAAAGAATCTCTCTCGCTGTCAATAAAGGGGGAATACATTTGGGCCAAGCCCTTTTTGTTTTTAATACATATTTACTTCATTAAAAAAAATAAAAAATAAATAAAAGGGGAATACATAGATAATATATATATATATAACACCAAAGTGACATGAATAAAAGTTTAAAAATGACCCTCAACTCAATTGACGAACCAACTAAGCCTGCCCCGAATGTACCATGTACCAAGTAAAGTATCATACCCTTGCCCATATTGTGTACCACGTACCAGAGCGAACAATGCTCTAGGTAACATTGGGTACACCTGATATTAAAAGGACTAAATATAGATGTGTGTGTGTGTGTGTGTTTCCAATTATGGTGTGCGCATCACCTTGATGTGCTGTGAATATTAAACAGCCAATATTTATTAAATAATGCTTTCAATCTTCTCCCTCCCTTTCCCACACACCCACACATCCACCTCCCTCTTTCCCCCCCCCCCCCCCCTTTTTTTTTTGGCAGACATAGCCATTGGTGAAATTTTAAAGATGGATTATTAGTGTACTTTATATAATTATGTTGGTCTATAATATTTTGTAATCATTCCTTTTAATTTGTTAAGCTTAATTTATCTTCTTTATGTTCTAGGCTGAAGCAGAGCTTATTTCTTCTATTGTTACTTTTTTCAAGCGAATTGGACTGACGGCATCAGATGTTGGATTTAAGGTTTCCAGCCGAAAGGTGTAAGAACATCTCCCTTTAAATAAATATGGACCATCAGAGGTCCTCCATAACTTTCTTTGCATATTTGTTGTCTTTTTGTTGTGCAAAGGCTTTGCAGCATAGAATTTTTCAGAACATATAATCTAAACAGGTTGCTTCCATTAAGTACCTTAAACTTAGCTCTTACAGTTACTTTCTCTAAAATTAGTCCTAAAAATCTAGTTGTATAAGCATTCGTTCGAATATGAGGAGAATCTTACATGTTGAAGGGAAGACTTTTGATGTAGCCGGCCAAGCTCTATTTGAAGGAGATGGAGGTTTTGTAGGGAGATGGTGGCCATGGTGAGATCTAATGGTGGAGGTAGTGTTCTCTTTATAACGGAGATCCCTTTTAACTGCAAAAAGAGTGGTGATTATTCTTGAAGGCCATGGGGTGTGTGGGCGGAGTTTTTTCTTTGAAGCGTTATGAAGTTGTACTAGTTTTGCCTCTCAACAAATGGTTTGGGTTAGTGCTGCTTCCACGTATTATCTGCAAGTAGCAATGTTACCAACTCTTCCTTTGAATGGTGAGTGTGGGGTGGAGTCTTGGGGGAATCGTGTAGTTCTTAAGCCTAATGTCGTTGAAGTGGAAAGAAAACTAAATTCTTGAGGACACATTTTGGAAATATTTGAAGGTGATGGGGGTTTGATAGCAGAAGCAGAGAGACGGGCTTCAAAAGTTTGGGGGATCGGACCAAGGGGAAAAATTGATCTGTGCCGATGGTTTATTGTTGTTTTGTCTTCCATCTGAAGATGAAATTATTAGGGTATTAAATGAAGGGATAAGAAGGAAAGGTAGTGCTTCCCTACAACTCAATCCTTGGGGTTTTAAGAGGGGATGTATAGGTCTTCTGAGCAGTACTGATTCCAAATGCATTCAAGTTGTTGGCCCTCCTTTGCATCCATGGAGTTGAGATCACTTTAAGACTAGAGAGGATTTTTGTGGGGGGGGGTTTTGGCTATGATGTTGATTGGGAAGGGAGATGGGATAAGGTTAGTGTTCTGGTGAAGATGTCTGCTATACCTAGTTTTTTTTGGAGGTGATTGTGAATGAAGTCTGATTCAAAGTGTCTCTTATTGTGGAGAGCGAGCGGCAGGTCTCATCATTGGCTAACGATGTTCTAGGGCTTTTTAGGTTGGCAGGAAAATGGGGAGGATGAGGTCTCCAACTTTCAGGGGCATCATGAAGAACTACACATTAGCGGGGAAGTGAAGGGTAGGAGGTAGGAGATGGTTGGAATCACACGTGCGGTGGAGGACAGTAGGGGATGAGGCGATGGTAGGGGAGGGTAGGCCACATGGTGAGAGGGGTTTGGATGGTTGGGAGGTGGTTGGTGGGCATTCTGATTCTCAGTTGAAGAGAATGGATTTTGAATTTGAAGATGGTAATGGGGTCACGGGGCATGCATGTGGTCTGGACGGGGGGGCTCGTGTGTCCAGCTTTGAAGCTTGTTTGGCCGTTTTCTTTTAATGGGTCTAAGGCTGGTGTTTCTCTTCTATGAATATATGATTGTTTTCCTATTCTTACATCATCCCTTCGACAATTATTATATTGAATTTGAACATTTTTTTTCCTTTTTGGGAATTTATTCTTATTATTTGAGTCTTTTCCCCTCCTTTGCAGGTTCTACAAGAAGTATTAAGGTGCTACTCTATACCGGAAAATTTATTTGGCAAAGTTTGTATCATCATAGATAAGGTTAGTTGTATGAGATTGCAAATTTCAAGAAGAAATTGCACTTGGTTTTGGTTCTTCTGTTTTAATGTTGCTCATAATGACACTTTAGTCCTTTGACAGTTTTGTTTGAAATGTATTTGATGGGAGCATTATTTTTTTTCGAAACAGCGACAAACAAAGATTTTATTGATAAAAGTAAGGAAGCATACAAAAGGAGGACGAGAAATCCACCAAAAACAGAAAACAAAACAACGAAAAGACAAAAAGGCAAACTAGAAGGACTAACAACAAACAGCCCTCCAATCAGATTTTAAAACAAAAAAAGGAAAGCCACCAAATTCCTTTGAGGAAGAAGCCCAAAAAGATACCAAAAAATGCACCCTATCCCATAAATCATCAAAAGAACTTTCCCGATCCTAAAAAATCATCGCATTCCTTTCGATCCAAACAACCCAAAAAACAGCAAGGAAAGCACAATTCCACAAAAGCCTCACCTTTTGCTATTCCCCAAACCCCAAAACTCAATGAGAAATAAACCTTCAACATCTTGAGGCATCACCCAAAGCTCATCACCACACCCAAAGAGATGCTGCCACAACTGAAAAGCCACAGGACAATGTAAAAAGAGATGGTTAATAGACTCCACTGCCCTCCTGCACATAATACACCATTGAGGATTCACCATAAGGAAAGGCCTCCTCCTCTGAAACCTGTCATTGATATTAATTCTCTTGTGAACTAAAGTCCAAGCAAAGAACTTCACTTTGAGGGGCACTTTGGCTTTCCATAACAATGCAAATGGGAAAGAGTTAGAAGAAATGTGAGGATCAGTCAACAATTCAAAGTAAGACTTACAAGAGAAAACTCTAGAGGAATGGGCCGACCAAATTATCCTATCCGGAGAGTGCAATCTCAATGAAAAACCATCCAATAACAACAACAATGAAGCCAATTCTGAACTTTCCCATTCATTAAGATTCCCAAAAAAATTGAAATCCCAACCAGAAGAAATAGAGTTCGATGAAAATAAAGAAGAAATAGAAGCATTATGAGCCAGAGAAAGCCTATAGAGATGAGGAAACAAAGAACAAAAAGGAGCACCACCCCTCCAATGATCTTCTCAGAACCTCACCGAAGTCCCATCACCCCACAGACAAAGAGGTAAGCTCCAAGAACCACTCCAAACCCTGTGAAATAAATTTCCAAGGACTTCTGGCAGAAGCCCTAGGACAAGGATGAGAATCCCAACCATTAGCTTGCAAACCATACTTACTCCTAATAATAGCATGCTAGAAAGAGCCCTTCTCAAGAGGAAATCTCCATAACCACTTGCTAGTAAGAGCAACATTTCTCTCCACAAGATTGCCCACCGCTAACCCCTCATGAGACTTAGGCCTAGACACAACCTCCCATTTAACCAAATGATCCTTCTTACCCTCCCCATTTCCTTCCCATAAAAATTTCCTCATCAATCTCTCTAACAATCTAGCAACCCCCGCTGGGATCTTAAAAAGGGATGAGTAATATGTGGGAATGCTCGACAAGACTGACTAAAGCAACACTAATCTCCAACCTTTGGAAATGAGAGCTTTTTTCCAACCATCCAACCTCTTCTTAATTCTATCGATAACTAGACTCCAGAAAGACTTAGAATAAGGATTTCCCCCTAAAGGGAGACCTAAATAAATGAAAGGCCACTCTCCTACATAACAACCCAACTGGTCAGCTAATCTATGAACTTTCTCACCCTCAAAATTAATCCCCACAATAGCCCACTTGCCCATATTGATTCGAGGCCCGAAACCATCTCAAAAACCTTAAGAATATCCTGAACATATGAAAACTTTTGCTCAACCCCCGAGGAAAAAAACAAAGTATCATTCGCAAATTGTAAATGAGTAACAGGAACCTTATCCTTAGTAATCACAAAACCTTCACACAATCCACCTCCCTGTCTCTATCCACAAATCTCCCCAAAACATCAACAACAATAGTAAACAAGAATGGAGACAAAGGATCTCCCTGCCTAAACCCTCTTGATGCCACAAAAGAATTGCCTAGCTTGCCATTAACTAGAACATAAAAATTTGTGGTGGCCATAAATCCATTTCTGCCACCTCTCACCAAAACCTTTCTTTTCTAAAACAAAATCCAAAAAAGCCCACTCAACATGATCATATGCTTTTTCAAAATCAATTTTTAAACAATAAACCCTCCTTCTTTTCCACTCTATGGGAGCATTATAATGGCTACTATTTTGCTTTGGTTATTATATTGGAAACCTTTTTAATTTTTTCTTGTTGGTAAGTGGACGCCAGATTCCAAATAACATTGTATCTAGGCTTAGAAATCCCATACAAAGGCTGCTTGTTGAATTCAACTTTTCATCTCTAGTGTTTTTTTATTATGAATGTGCTCGAATCACACTATTTGATTGGATGCTTCAAAATAAACTCTTATAGCCACATTTAATCAGTGGCCTATGAATGTGATATATTATTATTATTATCAAAATGAATTCTTACGACATGGCGAGGACACATCGACATAGTAGATCTTCAAAATTTAGAATACGACGTATAAGTCCTATAGGTAATATTTTTCTCCCGGCCAAAGTCATTTGGATATCCTCGGTCCCTACCAAAGTCACCTTTTTTTGTTGGTTGGTAGGAAGTGATAAGTGTTTGACTTTGGATAATCTTGCTAAGAAAGGGTGGTATGTGCCGAATAGATGTATTCTTTGTAAAAAGGAAGCGGAGTCGGTGGATCATCTTTTCATACATTGCGATGTGGCTAGAAATCTTTGGATGCTATTGTTTAACTTGTGTGGAGTTCATTGGGTGCTTCCATCCTCTACTTATGATCTTTTGGTGGGATGGAGTTTTAAGGGGGGCTGTAAAAAAGCTAAAGTTATATGGCGTATGGCTCTGCATGCTATTTTGTGGTGTATATGGAAGGAAAGGAATGCTAGGACTTTTGATGGGGTTGAGAAGGATATTATTGTTCTCAAATCACTTTTCCTCAGATCTTTGTTTGTTTGGTATTCTACTCATACCAATGCTATTAACTTTTCTTTTATTAATTTTGTGGATTCATTTAGGCTTTAGAGGGGGTCATACTTAGTCTTTGTATATGACTTATGTACATGGGCTTTGCCCTTTTTTGTTCATCAATATATATTTACTTTATCAACAAAAACAAAAATAAAAATAAATAAAAATAAAAAAAGAAGAAGAATACGACACAATGTAGATGCAACTTTAATAATATAATATATATATGAAAATGAACAGGTGTGGACCGTTGTAGATGGTCCAAACGGAGCAGTCGTGCGAGGAAAACACATGCATGTGCATGAAAGCTACGCATGGCTCCCAACCAAGGACTTTAATATCGATATCGATTGATATATCGAGGGTCCAAAAATGTGGATATATTTGATATATCGTTAGATATATCGACAATATCGATATCGTTTTAAAGATATGGTGGATATTATGAGTTAAACATGGATATTTTTATTGAAACTCTGGGAAATAATGATTTAGACTCTAATACACAATCTAGCATCAAAATATTGCAATTTAAATATGTATAATACAAGTATGTGTTGTGTAGGGTATAAAAAATATACCGCGCTAAGTAAATAAAGAATAGAAAATTTTGCAAATTCAACATTTAAATGTTATATAACATTGAAATAGATTTTTGTAACATTTAAATATAGAGTGCTATTAGACCAAAGGCCATTGGTTTGAAATAATATTTTAAATTATGTGAAATACTAAGCATAGTAAAACGTACATATATATATATATATGTGTGTGTGTGTGTCAGGGTGCGTGTGTATAATTACATAATAAATAAAAAAAATGAGTGGAGCTATTTTTTAATTTTTTTAAAAAAAAATTAATACAATAAGATAGAGTAGAATTCTTTTAAAAAGGTTATAAATCTAAAGGTTAGAAGGTAAAGTTGTTAGAAAAAAAAGGGGGAAAGGGGTAAGAAGGTCAAGTTAAAAAGAATTATGGGTTACATTTATAAAAATATGTAAAAAGTGGGTTTTTAAAGTAATAAAAAGGTTTGTTTTCCCTTTTAAAAGGGTTATAAAGCAAAACAATGTAATCTGATGAGAAATCCTTACCAGTCAAGATTTGGGCTCAGCAAACAAAAGGAAAAAAAAAAGAGGAGAAATAAGGGCTCCAAAGTCCAAACATAGAGGCGTCAAGAGGCTTCCATGGGGGAGGGGGGTTTGACGATGAAGCTAGAGGGCTAAGATGATGGCTGTGGCTAGGAGCCCCATGACAACGACAACAGCAGCAGCAGCAGCGAGGATTTCTTCTTCGACAGTGACAAGGGCAACGGTGAGGGCACAAACCGCCACCTCCTCCTCCTCCTCCTCTTCTTATTCTTCTTCTTCTGCTGCTGAAAAATGGAGGAACAGCACTAGCAAAGAGCAAAAGAAGCATCTGGACAAAATGATATTTTCTCATGTGTCGATATTGTCGATATATCCACGAAATATCCTCGATAAATGACAGAAAATTGATAAAATTTAAAGTAAACGATATATCGTCAATATATCGACGATATCTCTCGAAATTGTGTTTTTTTCAAAATCTTTCAATATCGCAATACAATATCGTTTCGCTGACCTTCGATATGACGATATATCGCGATATATCGACGATATATTGCGATATTTAAGTCCCTGGTCCCAACTATGTGATCTGTCACGGATGTTTTGGACGGTCTGCACTCTATTATCTCCCTATAGATATATATATAATTAGATCATGTAATATCACATCCATCCTTCAAAATGCAACCTCTGTATCATTTTTGGGAACCCTAGTGTAGTTGTTCACTGATGAAATAAGACAAAAAGAAAAGGAAAGAAGAAGAAAAAGGAGGATAAAGATGGGAACTGAGAAGTGGTGTAGAAGGCATTTCGGAGGAGTATTAAGTGCCTGTTTGGATGAGATTCTGGGAGGCCCAAAATCTCTTCTGATGGCCCATAATCACTTTTAAGAGTGTTTGGATAAAAAATGAGAAAAGTGATTGTAAGCCCAAAAGAGATTTTGAGGTCAATTTGCTCAAGCTGCCTCCCCCCTGATTCTGATTCAGCTTCTGATTCTACTTCTGATTCTACTCTGAAGCTATCCCAAACAGGCACTAAGTATGATACATATCCGACACCGCCATGGTGCCTTTAGGGAAGTGTCTGTGCTTCTTAGTTTTTTGTTTTTTGTTTTTTAAATTGGGCTGGCAGGTGGTGGCTTTATCTTAAAGTCAATTTAGGTAGCTAAGAGATGTTGGCTTGGCTCATTTCCTTTGATTTTGGACCACCATTCAGCTTAAATTGACCAATTTCCTTCCAACCCATCCTTTGGATCTTTTACCATCCTCTGTTCAATGTTACAAAGGCTTCTTAAAAATCTATATATTCTTATTTCAACCAGCTTTTAAATCCAAATGCTGGTTGATGATCCATCATTTTATTCTGGTGGCTTGACCTAGTAGAGGCTGATAGAAGCCCTACACAACTTCTTTGTGGTCCTTTAATTGGATTACCCAAGTAAATTCAGTTGTAATCTACTCATTTGTACTTATTTGTTGACCAATTGTGATTATGATTATGAATGTCAAAGTAAATAATCATTACTCTGGACATTACACAAAGAAAGGTATAGGCACTTTTTCGCACCATCATCTCTTCATCAAAGACAATCTAGCTTCAAAATTAAAAATAATCTAAGATTTGAAATTATTTCTGATATAATAGTCTAAAATCTGATATATATATATATATATATATATATATAGTCTTCTTCTTATGAGGTTAACCTCATGCAACTTTGCTTGAGGTCACCCTTCAAACTCTCTGTGATTTGTATTTTGCTAAACCAACCGTTGGATTAGCTAGCCATCTCATGTAGGCAAATGCATGCCAAAAATCAAGTTGATCTGATATTGATTGCTATTCGATCCAACACTTACATTTTTTAATAAATGACAATTGCTTATTTTGGACATTTATAAAAGAAGTAGCTCTTAATTTCGGATCAACTTGATTTTTGGCTCACATGACCTTCATATAAAGCTGATCTAACCCAATGGTTAAAATATGAGTCACGGGTAGAGTTTTGGAAGGGGACTATATATATATATATATATATATATAAGTTTTGAAATAAATATAAAGAAAAGAAAAGAAGAATGGATTGAATCATATCAGAAATTTTGTTTCAGAAAAAGTTAAGAGTGATGAGGAAGAACATCACAGGATCGAAAGAAAGAAAATAAGATTAATTTAGGTAAAAATAAAGACCAAAAAAGATGCTTACTGGTTCAAACTGAAGAGGCGACTATAAGTTCTTTTCAGTTCTCTTCTCTGTTTCTTCCTGTCCTGGAGTTGCAGAGTATAGAGAGCAAGTGGCGACAAAAGACAGGCCCAAGCAAACTGGACCAAGCATATACGAAGATTCACGGTCTAAGGCTGTGTGTACTCTACTGGGAGTACCAGGCGAGTTTGGACTCTGTCAACCTCCTATGACATGAAAAGCTTATGGTGCAAAGCTTGAACTGATGGGGAGGTGAGTGTGGGGGTGGTGTCTAGGCAGAGAGAGGAGGAGAGCAGGCAGGTTACAAATTCTGAATCTCAAAAGGCATGAGTAGGAAAAAAAAAGGGGGTAAAACATAAGAGATGTCAGAGAGAGAGAGAGAGACAGGAGGGAGAAGAGAAGAGGGATTGGTCGGCCCAAAGTGAAAGAGAATAGAGTTTAAGAAGGATAGCCAATAAAGGAGGCCATGTCAACTAAACTGGTAAAAGTAGAATACAATAGAGAGTAGACAGGCCTTTTTTCTGTGCAGGGCCTTAGCTGCCTAGCCATCACACTGGCCCTACAAGTTACCTTGGTAATCTCAATTATTTGATGGGGTGTGTCCTTGAGCCATGTAATTTAGTTGGGTATTGAAATTTCTAATTCCATGTTTATGATTTGTCTGCTCACATAAAGTTATGACATCTCATTACTAAATTTTTTTGTTGTTGCTTGGACAGACCCATTTATGCATGGATCTCTTGAGTGAACATGTTTTCTCCCATGTTTTCATCCTGGTTTTTTTTCTTTTCATTTTCACCTTTTATTTATTTATATATTTTTTTGGTTGCGGTTTGGGTTAATCTGGAAATAGATGGAAAAGATTCCAATGGATGAGACAAGGAAAGAGTTGAAGTCTGCTGGGATATCTGAAGAGGCTATTGAGGAGCTATTGCAAGTCCTTTCTATAAAGTCATTGACAAAGTTAGAAGGTTGGTTGATTGAGAAATTATCTTTTTTATTTTTATTTTTTGGCCAAATGAGGTAAACTCTGGAATTTTTTTTTTCTCCTGACATGTTAAAAGATATCATAATAAATCCGATTAACTATGCCTGATTTTAGTTATAGGGTCACGGCCTAATTAATTTCTGTCCATTCACTCTGTGGCCATATATTATGTCAAATGGTTAGTCGTCAGGTCTTCTCTGCTGTCCTCTTGTTTTGTAGGGACCAGTGTAAGCATATGTCTGAATAAAATACAAGATTACTCATTGGTAGTATTTCTAGAAATAACACTTATTAGTTTCTTGAAAATTCACCACCATTAATTCATAAATCAGTAGAAGTACTTTAGGCTTGATGAGGGTTCTGTCAAATTTCACTTATGGCTTCGCACAAGATGGCACTTGCCCTGAAACCTATGTTACATTGACACTTCAAAATGTGTGAAGACATTTCTGGGTGTGTGAAATACTCATGTCGGACACATGTGACATTGGTGTGGGTACTCCTACCGGACACATCAAAATAGTGAAAGATCTTTGGAAGGTAGACGAATCTGACATTTGGACACATACCCGCACTCAACACTTGTACCCGAGTCCATGTAACATAGCCTAAAACATGTGAACTTGTTCTGACAGTCATCTTTTCTATTATATATTTTTTTATTTCATGTCACTGCAATTTACAAAGGACTATTTAGTCTTTCCTAGGAGGTAAGGAGTAATTTGGTTAAAAAATTTGTAAATTGATTGAAATTTGCAAGAATATGTCTGTTTATCTTTCTTTCTTCCACCCTTTTTTTTTTAAAGGTAATTAAGAGCTTATGGTATGTGTCTATGTGATGTGAAGTTGGAGGAGAAGCACCAATAGGTGACAAGATGGGGGAAAGTTCTTTGAGATGGTTTGCTCATGTAGAATGAGAACCAGCGAGCAAGGAGCCAGATGATGGCGTGTTGAAGGCTTTGGTTGGACATATGGCAAGCATTTTTGCCTTGATGTGCTGAGGAAACACCAGTAGACTTATGGATCTAATGAAAGCTATGACCTTCGATTAGGTGGAATGGAAAAATAGGACTTTGTGTACCTGCATCCTAAATTTTTGGAATTAGGCTTTATAGAGTTGATAGAGATATTGAATCAATGGTCAATTTTTTATTTTTTTTCCTGGTTCAAACACAAAAATTTGCTCTCCATCATGATCAGAGCACCTCGTCAGTAGAAGAAAATTTCATGTTAGACATGCTTCTCCTCTCTAATCAAAGTATTTCCCCATAGTGAGACTAATTATCTTCCAACATTGAGTCTTATTCTTTTTCATTTGAAGGAATATAGATTCAAACAATCAAATTTTTATTTTATAGTTATTTTTTGGTAAATTGATAAAAATATTTATTAGGCATAAGTTGTGTGTACTACTGTACTAGCCTTTATTTAGGTTAGTGCAACTAGGTAATGCTGTACAATTTACGATGAGTTTGTCAGAAACTTCAATATAGGTATGTTTGAATTGATTAAAGATCAGCTTTCTTGAGACTGAAATAATTATTCATTGATTTTCCCTATAAATGAACCAGTTTTTTCAGCAGAAGGATAGTGCATGATGCGATTGTTATATCTAATTATCTGCTATATTTATGCAAATGTAGAGATACTGGGACCCACAGGGCAAGCAGTTTCTGATTTGAAGCAGTTATTCTCACTTGCTGAAAGGTTTGGTTATTCTGAGTGGATTCAATTTGATGCATCTGTTGTCCGTGGTCTAGCCTATTACACTGGAATAGTATTTGAGGTTAGATTTCTAATTTTGTTTTTGAATTTTAATATTAGAAAATAAAGTTAAGGCCACTTCTATCCACATATATTTCGATGTTCCTTGTGAAACTTGTCTGAAAGTCCCACATCCCACATTGTCTTAACATTGAGTTTGATATGGCTTCATATACATGTTTGAGCCCTCCACCTAATAGCTTAATAGCATAGGCTTTTAGGTTAGAAACTTAACATGGTATCGGAGCTTGTCGTTCTTGGGCATAATCTGTTTCTGAGTTTGTCTTTGTTGTCCACATGATAGGCTTGTTCTTTTCTTGGTAGGCCTAAATGTGTGTGTGTGTGTGAGAGAGAGAGAGAGAGAGAGAGAGAGAGAGAGAGAGAGGGTATTGGGAATCCCACATAGACTAAACATTGAGTTTGATATTGTTTCATATACCTGTTTGAGCCCTCCACCTATAGCTTAGGCTTTTAGGTTGGAAGTTTTACAAAACTGATGTCACCCTTTTCCATAGTATTGTGCTATCTTTATAAACTATTGACTTGTGGAATAGGTTGATGTTGTTACCTTAGCAGAGGCTGCTTTTAGGGGTTGAGACCTTGAGGATAAAAAAGTTATTTGATTGACTATATATAGTGCCTATTCTTTAAATCATTAAATCATTAACGTCCCATTTGGTTGAGGAGAATAAAAGAGAGGAAAAGAAGGGAGAGAAAAGCAAAATGAATATAATTATCATTAAACTTTCCTTTCTTTCTTCCTTTGATTTATTTTACATTTTTTTTTGTTTTTTACAATGGAGAAACTCAAACCGTAAATTTGCCCAAACCCCACCGCACCCTGATAGACTTGTAACTGAAACAGTGAGTGGCCAATGTAGCCTTATTATCAGAGGCCAAGAGCCCTGCTTGAGTATTTTAAAGTTTCCCCTATTGTAAAGCTTTGTTATTGCACTTGCACCGATAATATTCAGACATGCCTATCACCGGACATGAATCAAGCGGCCATTAAGCAATTGAATTCTCATCTGAAATTCTGTGCCATCTGCATTCTGCAAACACATGCAACTGTGCGTACAATTGTATGTGCTTTGCTAGTTCACAGGTAAAGAAAACAAACTTTGTACTTCTGCTGAATGATGGCTAAATATGTAGAATCAAAGTTCATTTCTTTACCAATGAATATTTGTGCTTTCATAGATGTACACAAGCACGTGGTATAACTTGGTCATCAGGAGTATATGCCCTTCTATATATCTTTCTCAAAATCTCCTCTTCAGGGATTTGATAGAGAAGGAAAGTTGCGAGCCATCTGTGGCGGTGGGCGTTATGATCAGTTACTTTCTACTTTTGGGGGTGATGACATTCCAGCTTGTGGCTTTGGATTTGGTGATGCTGTAATAGTAGAAGTAAGTCAAAGCATTTTATGTCCTATTTCTTCATCTATGTTTGATAATATACACTATGAAGTGAATCGCGTTCTATTTAGTTACTTGACATGTGTGACATACAAGCAAGATTGTGATGCTTTTCTTCCCAAGGAATGTCCAAAATGACACTATTTTTGGGATAAACCAGCTTTTGCGTACTTATTTATGACAGCAATGTTTTCTACTTAGGCTAACACTTTCTGTATGCATGTTTTATATTTTTTTGATATTGTCAACAAACTTACGAGAGCAATAAAGAATGTTACTGGCTGCAAACATATGCTGCATCTTACATTTCGTAGTAGAAAATAGAGAGGTTGAACTCAACTAATGGAGTTCTTTCTTCCTTTTTACCTTTTTACTTCTCTACTTCTCTAATGGGCTTTTTTTTTTTTTTTTTTAAATTATTACTTATGTATAGTTGCTCAAGGAAAAGGGTCTCCTACCAGAGCTTAACCTCCAGGTAGAAAATATTGTGTGCGCACTAGATCATGATCTTCAAGGAGCGGCTGCTGCAGTTGCTACCATACTCAGGGAAAAGGGCCAAAGTGTTGATTTGGTCTTGGAGAACAAACCACTTAAATGGTGTGTAATTCAAGTTTTTAGAGGTTCCTAGATCAACCCCAATGAGTGTCTGGTATGCTAATATTCTGTATATGATGCTTGTTCTTGTCTCCAGGGTGTTCAAACGGGCAGCACGGGTAAATGCGCAGAGGCTTATATTGGTGGGAAATTCTGAATGGCAAAAGGGTATGGTTAGTGTAAAAATCCTCTCTTCGGGTGAACAATATGAAATCACACTTGATGAGCTAGAGTGATGAAAATTCAATTATTTGGTATGTGTATGTACTTTTATATTTATTTTTGATAGGTAGGGTATTTACCTATTCATTTATTTCCCTTCAATTCATGCTTATAAATTTTTTTGGTAGAGATCTTAATGGAAATCTAGTGAATCTTGTTGTGTAAATCTCATATAAACAAGTAACTTGTCATCTGATTTGACCCAACTAAGGTGTCCTTTGCTCCAATGACTGACCAGCACCATTTTGATCTGCATGTTGCGGAGACCAAGGAAACAAAGTACGAAGATTTAGTGGGTTTTTTTTTTTTTGGGGGGGGGGGGGGGGGGGGGGGGGTGCTTTTAAAGGAATAATTAAAAAAACAATAATAAGGTTACTTTTTTGTCTAGAAAATGTGTATTGTTGGAATGAGGATATTGAGGTGCTAAGTGATGAGAAATTATTCTGGACTGGTGATGATGCTTTATCGTAAAGAAGTCTGAAGAGTTGGTGAACAAAATGTTTATGCTATGTTTGGATAAGAAATTTTTGGGTGAAATTTGTCTCTAAGAAGGAATTTGTAAAAATTTTATAAGGAGTTTCTTTAAAAAAATTTTACAATTTCGATCTCAAAGACAAATTCCACTTAGAAATTCTTATCCAAATATAGTGTTATGGAATTAACGGCCAAGTGAGGCTTGCATTTGTGATGACTTCTGGGCTTCTGGGCAAATGCGAATGGATGGCAAAAACGAGAAATGAATGGGGAAAGTTTAGTTATTTGTCAACGAACGATTAAATTAATATGGGCCAACATGTTGAAGTTGAATGTTTGGACATTGGTTTCTAATTTAGTAGAGTAAGGGTAAGGCCCTTGGTTTTTTATTTTTTTTATTTTTTTATTTATTTTTGGAGTACATTGTTAGGGTTTTAAACCTTTAACCTGTTCTACTCTTACTATTTTTACCACCCATCCTCACCACTGGAGGCTAGTCCCAGTGGTTTCTAAGGATAAGGCTATTGCCACCACATAAAATATTCTTTTCACTAATTAAAATAAAATGTTATTATTTTTATATCTAAATGTACATTTATTATTAAAAACTTGTTTATTAAAAGACTTAAAAGGAAATTTTCCTATTTTCATCCCACCCCACCTCAACTTCAAAAAAATTACACACATTCATCTTTAAACCCTCATTTTCTTACAAACCTTAACCGCTATAATTCAAAATTCATTAACACATTAAAAATTAATGTTTCTCATGTTATATTGAAGAATGGACCAGCAAAGCAATGCTAGGGATGGTTATAGTAACAAAAAAAAAAAAAAAGTATTTAATTATTTTTGTTGAGTTTTATAATTTTTTTTTTGGGCTAAAGTTTGTCATGGTCAATCTCGAAATCCAAACTTGTTGGACAAGTTCAAATAGTGATGATCGAACATTTTTGGATTATTCATTTCTGTAACTCTCAATGCTTTTTTAAGTGTTCAGCTTTATAAATCTGAACAACTTTGCATTATTCATTTTTTAAAGTCTGAACACATGTTTGGATTTATGAAGTTAAACACTTAAAAATTGTTTGCAGTTACAAAAATGAATAACCCTAAGTGTTCGATTGTGACTATTTGAATGTATCTGACAAGTTGGGATTTGCAAAACTGAACACAATGAATTTCAACCATAAAAATATAAAAATAAAAATAGAGGCATTTTCTGATGTATGGTCGTTGTTCTGATGATTGTTGTCGTACAACTTAGAAAGAACAGAGTGATGGGAGAGGGAGAGTGATACGTGGGTGTAGTGGATGAAGATTAGTCACTTACTTTGGCAAGATGACATACAATTTCTAGTGTATCCTTGCAGTTCTGGTGTGTCGTTAAAGAAAAGACGTCATCGACAATGGTTATGGCGTCCAAACACAGAGACGAGAGAGGGTGATTGTAACTAAAACAGGGTTGTGGGTTGGATATAATCTTCAGATTTTAATTAAAAGGGTATTTTAGAAATATGGTGGGTTGGTTATAGCAAAATGTGAGAAGAATATAATAGTGAGGGGGAGGGCAATTTATGTAGTAGCAATGGCCTGTTAAAATACAATTAATCAAATTCAAATTGTTGGCTTTAGGTACTCTTTTGAGTCTTGTTTTGTCTTTTCACGAGATGCCTTCACTTGTGAAAAAATAAAAGAAAAATAAAATGTTTCCCACTCGTACCTTTATATAAGAAAGTTATGCTTTGTTTGGTAGGATAAAAAAATAGAAGGGAAGGTAGGAGCCTAGACTTACCATCCCACGAAAAAGAGACTACTTTCATTTCTTGTGTTTGGCAGGGTGCAAATAGTTTCCTTTCAATAGTTCCCTTACTTTTTATCCGGTAATTCAGGGAGGGAAAGGAACCATGTAAAATGTGATTAACTATTTTACCATTACATGCATATAAAAAATGTTTTTTTAAAAATTTTTTTTTTTAATATAGAAAAAACATGTTGCTCAAGAATCAATCCAAGAGAGGGTGAATTGGGTTGAATGCAAACTATGGAACCTTTGGGAATTTTAAAAACAATCCTAGAATAAGAATGTATGCACAAAAATTTGATGAAGAAGAGAAAGCAATTAATATAGAGAAGAAGAAGAAGAAGCAAACATGGTAGTTTTTGAAGATTCAGTCTTTCCGTCTATGTCTTTACCTCAAGAGGTCAATTTGAGGATTCTTCTAATACACTGATGCTATGTTTGGATAAGAAATTTTTAAGTGGAATTTTTTTGTCTTTTGAGATGGAATTTGTAAAAAATTTATAAGGAGTTTCTTTATAAAAATTTTACAATTTCTATCTCAAAGACAAATTCCACCTAAAAATTCCAAATGTCCTCAACTCTGGTTGGGGACAAATGTCCCCACATACCCAAATCCCATTATAAAGAAAGCCCCAGCTTGCAGCAACAAATATAAGAAGAAATAATCTTCCCGAAAGAGCAGGTCAATGATTGCACAATGCAACATATACATTCCCATCACCAGCTCACAAATATGGATCCTGTTTGTAACATCACAAAGTCAATTAACTAGAGGCAATTGATAGTTCCATGTTTTGAGTTGTCATCTTAGTGGATCATATATACCTTTCTCCAATTCGAGATCGTAGTTTCTTCGATGCCGAGGCATTGTTCTTTTGCTTCATGGTGTTGCCAAGCTTCTCAGTCACGACCCATTCGTTGACGCGGTTGGCTTCTAGGAGTCCTATTATGGCTGCCTTCGTTCGATGGAGAGACATGACGTTCTCGAACAAGATCCAGAATACAAGAAGATGCAGAGACCTGTATATGTCAAACAAGAGAATCATATTAAGGGCTGTCAGAAAACCTGAAAATCTAGATAAGCCTGACTAGTTTTGATTTCACAATGTTTGGTAAGTCTTTTTTTCCCTATTAACATATTTAGTTTTCCATTGAAAATAAGGCATAAACACAATTTCTTTTTTTTTTCAAATTCAAACCAACTAATACTGTTATCAGGTTTTTAAATCAACCAACTCGCAATTTCTTTCGGACAAAACAACATAAAATATAAGATTGCAATGTTATTATATTTAATCTGCATTTAGATCCCTGTACCTTGGAGTGCAGACTGCATTTAGAGTTGTAATCAAGGCAGGAATGTAAATGGCTATGGGATTGGGTAGATGAACCTCAGGAACTAAGACACTTGCAGGGATAACTACGCAGTAAAAGAAGAAAGTGACCCAGTGAGCGACTATCTTCCTCACGAAGAAGAACGCGTAGATGACATGAAATTTCTTCCAGATTGAAACCTTCTGCAAAATACAATACGGGCACAATATATCATATATGTGATCTTTCCATGGAAGAACTCTTGAAGTAATCTTCAAAGAATTTATTTTATGTTGGATTAAATCATACCGTCAATCTATTTTAAGATCAATCCGAGAGTTTACTCACCTCACAAAGGATGATTTCCTTGGTCATTTTCCTAAGGAGATTAGCTGGGCCACATGCCCAGCGATGCTGTTGATATCGATATGCCTTGAAGGTACTAGGGAGTTCATTTTTGACCTAGCAAAGAGTGGGAAAATTAAAGGTTGGTGTTAATGGTTTAATGAAAATTAGTGGAGAGACATTATATAACTAATATATAAAAGCAGTGGATTGATATTAAAAGATAGAACAGAAAACTCACCGATAAGTCCCCAACAAAGACAAATTTCCAACCCTTAAGGCTAGCTCTGACTGCAAGATCCATGTCTTCAACTGTAGTTCGATCTTTCCATCCGCCAGCATCGTTTACTGCTTGAATCCGCCAAACACCAGCTGTCCCTACAATTATAACGGTGAAAGGTTCCAGACATGTTTATCAATTAAAAGTGTTTTTCCTCCGAGCACTGGGAAATAAATATCATTCTAATCGTTAGGCAGAAATTCTAAGTTTTTTTCACCATTGAACCCAAAGAACGAACATGTGGAGGAGCCCACTTCTTGCTCAACGCTGAAGTGGTAATCTAGCGACATTTCTTGGAGCCGAGTCATCAGACATTCATCAGCGTTCACTGCAGAGAATAAATGTCAAAATTACTTCACGAGATCACAAAAATCAGTAAATACAATTCAAAACCAGACTCAAATCTTTGCAATGCACATGGAACAAATAATTATAATTTGTAAGGGTGGCTGTGTCAGGCACCCATGGGTCAAGTATATAATTTATGCGTTGTGGCCAAGTTCAAAGCTAATTTGAGATTTGAGATTAGAACTCATTGAATTTGTCCATATGGTATTAGCAATGGGATGGGCCGATCCACTCACTATCATTGCCAGGTCTCAGCTTGAACCTAACCTACGTAGAGTAGTAGGCTAGAAACTGGTTCACTGGAATTGGGCCATTGGGTGAATGCAGCCTATATGCAGGGTTTGCCACCTAATGGCTAATGAACATAATCATAGGCTCTTTTTACTTGATTCTGGCTCAATAGCATGATAGTCCAAGTGTTTATCATTTTTTTTTTTTTTTTTTTCTTTTGGATGAGCAAACAAAAAATTTTATTAAGAGAATAGGTAGATACGAAAAAAGCAGGGGAGAAAAACAACCTCAACCGAGAATATTATTTAGTGTCTCTCATTGCCAAGTGCCAACATGAAAGGATTGCCCTTAAATATAATTAAACACGCGCTTAGCCGCATGTCCCAACTTTTGTCATTACAACCAATATTAAATCACAGGACTCTTGCATGTCCTATATATGTCATGCATGCATGAATTAGATCTACTTGATCAAACAATCATAGCCATCCAATAGGTAACGCAACCTTTCATCTGCACCATTTGCTATATATTACTCATCAAATCCTATAGGTAAGTAGACACAAGAACAGCATTCTTACCAAATTCCCATCTGGCCTGAACCAAACCCAACTCCGGGTTCTCGAGCAGGTAAGGGATGGTCCTCCAAAGAAAATCCGGCTCAGGCTGAAAGTCGGCGTCGAAGATCACCACGAACTCGCAGTCCTTCACATACTGTTTCTCTAAGCCTTCTCGAAGAGCACCCGCCTTGTAACCATTCCTGTTGTTCCTTGTTTCAAACTTCACGTTTACCCCGTTTTCAATCCATTTTCTACACTCTATTTCGACCAACCCCTACCAATACATATCACAGCAAAGTCATTCCCAATTCAATTCTCACACCTTAGAAAGGGTCTATATATATTGGAGATATCATCCAGTTTTCTAAAGAGAAATATACCCTTAACACTTCATTGGTGGAGTCGTCGAGAACCTGAACAATGAGGCGATCAGACGGCCATGTAAGACTGCATGCAGCTCTAATCGAAAGCTTATATACCTAAAGATCGAGAAGAAGAAAGTATGGATTATTCTTTCTATGAAGATCATACTTTGCAACAAATAGGCTGCTGCTGCTGTGTGGCCTGCCTATCAGTCTTATATGCTACTTCATCACCTCTATTCAGTCATGCCGGTTTGTTGTCCTATGACTTTTCCCCTAGAGAGGTTTGTGATCTCTCTGATTATCGTTTATTTTATGTTTCTTTATCACTTCTATTCAGTCATGCCGATGTGTAGTCCTGTGAGTTTCTGTCTAAAGGGATCTGTGATTTCTGTGATTACCATCACCAAGAGTTTCTGTCTAAAGGGATCTGTGATTTCTGTGATTACCATCACCAAGATGCACGGAACCACGACCGTTCATAAAGACAAATCACACCACCTAACACTAAAACAGATCAGGTTTGTCTTTTTCCTATGCTGATCTAATTTGTCCCTTACTTTAATTGAAACGGACAGAACTTAGTGGAGTTTGTTGCATTTCCCTTACTCTAATTTGTCCCTTAAAATTTGGCTTGTTTTTAATCAAATTTTTTTAACTTGGAAGAGGCAAGGTGTGGGGGATTATATGTATATATAGAATGAAATCATGAGTAATCGAAAACCCAATTGAAAATTTGCATTCATGCAATCAAGAACCATTTTCTTGATAGTCAAATATTTAATGAAGAAACCACCACTTATTCTGCAATCGTTAGATGGTAAAATATGATCATTCATATTCTTGTAAGTAACCATGCACTCAAGTGCATAGTCTTTACATAGAGTTATCTATATCTATATAAACACCAATATTATATATATATATATATATATATATATATATATATATATATATATAAAGATTTGCTATAACGGAAAAACATCAACTTCATTATAAACCATTGAAACCAATATAAACACCAACCATTGGTGGAGCCCGGGGGGGCTTCGGGGGCACGTGTCCCTACTGGCTTCAAACAATTTTTTTTTTTTTTGTGTTTTTTTGTTTTTTTTTTTGGATAAGTTACCAGATAACTATTTGCCAACAAAAGAAAGTTGGTAGTCATTTTTAAGCATATATAAAGTTCATTTGTAATAAGTTGACACAAAAATAATTTTTTTTGGTATTACATTGGAAAATGATTATCAAAAAGTAAAGTTTTTTTTTTAAAAAAAAATCTAGAACTCTTAACTCTCACTTTACTGAATTATAGCATGGTGCTCCCATTGGAAATAACTTCTGGCTCTGCCTTTGCGCCAAAAAATATATTTGCTGGAAAATTAAGTGTACCTCCTTCTCATTATACATTGGTATTTGAATTAACACCATGGGATAGCTTTTGTTATGCTCCAAGTCTTCTTTCATCGCATCCAGCTTATGCTTGGTGTATCTTTTCTTCCCCAACAGTTTCACACAAGAGATGACGATCGCCATATATACTCGTTCGACAAAAAGCATTATAGACATCCCTGTACACAAGCCAATTGCAAGGTATAGAAATGGAACAATTACTGGTACTCGTATGCGTTCCCAGGCATAGGCCAGACTAGTAATATCGGCAATCACTCTTACTCCAGAATCTTGAAGAACTAAATTTCTCATGGTCACTAGTCTCTCTAACTATGAGATATAAAAGAGCAAACTCGGAACTAGAAAAGAGATAGCAACTTGAAGCAATTAGTACATGGCCCCCACTTCATTGTGTAATGACTCCTGCGGAAAGCACCCGTGTGAAAAAACAAAGTCCGAGTCATTAAATAATATTTACATGCATTAGCTTTAGAGATATAATAAATAAAATAAGTCTATCCCAATAATCTCTTCAAATCTTGATTCCAATTTTTCTCCGACAACGATAACCTGAAAATATATTAGGGCGAGCGATAACTATCCATTATGAAAATCTAATTCTTATACAATAAATAATGTTTCAAATAATACGAATTCCAAATCATACATTTCGAATATAATCCAAAGATCGATAATAATTCAATTCCCAAATATATTGGTCATTTAAGAACCATCATAATTCATGACATCAAATAATACCACTATCATATTCATCATTCTACGCATATCAAATCTCAATGTATATATCAAAATATTCACCATTCAATGTACAAGAATTAAATCTCCTACCTATAACTGATGTGAATTCGAAACCTTCATAAACATATACCGAAATTGATGAATATATCTCCCCTCTCGTCTCTGTCTCTTTAGCTCACCCTCTCATTTCTCTCTCTCTCTCTCTCTCTCTCTCTCTCTTCCTTTTTCTCTTCTCTGGTTTCTCTCTTTTTTTCTTTTTTTTTTTTTGATAAGCTTCACTGGGTTCTGTATTGTTCCCACATTAGTCTTGCTAAAATGTAATGAATATGTATATATATAGGCAAAGACTAAGTCGGCGACTAAGTCGGTTAACATCACCCACATCCTCTGTATAGTATAATATCTATATTATGCTCGTACAATGATTACAATCCAACATTTTCTTCACCGTCAATATGCAAATTCTTGCTACTCTCACATCCCCTGGACCCTTATATTTCTTGCCATCAATTGGAATATTTGGAAATGTAGAAAAATGGAAGTTATCCAGTTGGTGCCCCGCAGTGTTGTGCAAGTCTGTAGAGATATTTTTTCTATAGCAAATGACTTGTTGACAGGATTTGGGCCCTCTTATTCCCATACTCCCTCCCCACCTCAATATGTTTCCTGGGACTATCCTTTAGTGGGTTGGGCTAAGTTGAACACAGATGGTAGGTCAAGAGGCAATCCTGGCCCAATTGCCCTTGGGGGACTCATTCGTGATGACAAAGGCAACTGGCGCAAAGGATTTGTTGGCAATATAGGCACCTGCACAATTACAACCGCAGAACTATGGGCCCTTCGCCAAGGAATGCTACTTGCTGGGATATGGATATTACTCAGCTAATTGTGGAATCTGACTCCCAGATCTCAGTGGACCTGATTAGGAATGGCTCCACCCACTATCACCAAGATGCATGCCTTATTTCTGACTGCAGGGCCCATTTGGCCCAAAATTGGAATTGCTCCCTTCAACACACTCTGCGTGAGGGGAACAAGTGTGCTGATTTTTTAGCTAATATGGGACATGATACTGCTTGTCCTTTTCTTATTTTGGACTCCCCCTTGAGGGACTATGTAATTTTCATTTTGCGGATCTGGTTGGTGTTTCTCACCCCAGACCTTGAATAAATATCCCAAAAAAAAAAAAAAAAAAAAATCAAAGTCGGTCTAATTCATATTTTTTCCAAGCCCAAATATTGTTAAAGCCCATTAAGAAATTCTAAGCCCAATAAAATGGTCCAACCCAATGCATGTGTAATAATAATAAATCTTATTTCACATAGATAATATATATTATTTTCAAATAAAATTCAACCCTAACGTAATTTCAAATTAACATATAATAAATATCCGGGGTAGTACATTCTACCACCCTTAAAAAAAATTTCGTCCTCGAAATTTAAATAGTCTTAAATCAAAAAGCTTATACCATGCCACCACATTTCTGCTGTGCAACTCATACTTAAAAGAGCTCATTGCTAAAACAAATTTTCTTTCTCAAGAAAATACATTTCCAAAACTCACAAGGTATTGTATTTCTCATCAATAATTTCAAAAGAAACCACAATACCACTCGTGGTACAAACTCAACTACCTCATCTCATATTAAAACAATACCTTGATTTTCTTTGGCCAAATATTAGACTTGTCCACTTCTGATGTGGAATTCTATGACTCATCCCTCAACTTCACCCTCACCCTCACCCATCTTGAGCCTATTGAGACTCTTGGTTCTCTCAACCTCATCCCCACCCTCACCCATTTTGAGTATATTGGGACTGTTGGGACTCTTGGTTTCTTGGGCCTCTTGTCATATCATTCCCCATCAACAAGTCAGAGTCGTCTTTTACTCTGATACCAATTTGCAACATCCTTGTGAATAGCAATATTTCATTGTTAAATAAAAACATAATCCATCTCATATATATAACTAATCTTTATATATATGCATCTATATACATCAGTATATCCCCAAAAATATTACAAAAAGAGTTATAGTCTTGACTAATCTCTAGTTATAATTACATCTCATAAGAAACTAAATAAAAAAGATGTGCTAAATTTGCTCATTCAGCTAATCCACTTTAGTCTCCCTTGAAATCATAAATTTTTCACAACAACATAAGCTATAATGTTTAGTGAGAATCTATAAAATTTATGATTTCATTTAAAATTTTATTAAATTTCCAAACAAAATGCTATCAACATTATATGTCTCATGCTAAATCATTGTGGCATGTAATTATTATTTCCATAAATTTTTTCATACCTAAGTCGTCGTTGTATCTCAAAACCTGCAAAAATATAATTCAAAAAATACATACAAGCTTCATGCCAAATGTATTCTACTATTCAGCCAGAACACATGCATATGCCTCCTTGCAATATGTGTATACAGATTACGGCTTATTTATCCAATGAGTCTTTATATTAGTGCACTAACTGTAAGATATGCTCAATCCTGACTGTCTCCTATTGTCATCATCAAGATTGATCTCAATCAACCGATATAAATTCAACAATATAAATGTGCCGCAATGTTGCATCATAAAATATCATTTCATGCATATAAATCTTAAACTCATTCATACATACACACTTATGCTTGTGCTTAAAATAAACTCATTTGAGGTTATTTTCTACCAGTTCAAAGTTGTTTATAATTATAAACAATTTTTAAATTCAAAACAAAAATACCAAAAATAATAATAATAACAATAATATTTTTTTTGGTCAAACGGTCAACCTTGGTCAAATTGGGTCAACTCAGTCAAACCTAGTCAACTTTGGTCAAAGTGAGTTAACCTAGTCAAACCAGGTACTGTTCATTTTCTTCATCTATAACTTGTTTTGTTTGCAAATTTTTAAATTTTCACTGAACTTTGAAAAATCACAGAAGTTTTATTTTAACTTTAAAAGTCTTGGTTCAAGATGCTATGGAAAGATTAGAAAGTTTAATATTTACGAAAAATACAAAATCAGGTTTCTATGACTTTCAAAAATTGTTTAATTAAAGCCAAAGTTTCTGCTGTAAAAGTTTAGCTTCACAATTTCGGAAATTCATAACTCATCCTAGGATTCATGAAAATCCATGAAAATTTATAGCAAGGTGATAAAATGTATCAGGAATCTTTCCACCATATTCTAGCTTGATTGGTTAAGTATAGAGAGAGAACCAAAGTTCTGAAGTTTCTTGGAAGCCATTAAAGCTTACTTCAAGCTTTTAAAAAAATCAAAATAGAGCTACGAAATCAAACAGAACTTGAAATTTATGCATAGCATAATCATATCATAAGTTTAGTAGTGATTTTCACCTAAGTTTCTTTTCGAAATTTAAACTTCAAGCTTGACTGCTTTCAAACACCCAAACGTGTGTTCTTTCTTGAATTTCTCTCTCTCTCTAACCAACTTTTCCTCTCTTTCTTTTCCAGATTTTGTGCCTATGCTGGAAATCACAACCTAATTTATAGAAGTGCTCATATCTTGCCACCTTATTTTTCTTCATGCAAAATGAAGAAAATTTAAAATTTTATAAACTTACACCTTGCAATGCATTGCCAATCTAAATAGAGAACGGCCACCTAGCAAGAGCATGGTCAGCCTTTCTAAAGGGCTGCCACCTATATAGCCCAATTAAACAAACAAAAAAAAATCATTTCTTAATTACTCCTAATAAAACTTGTTTTACTCTAATCCAAACAAAGTTCATTACATTAAAATTAATAATTTAATTTAGGGTTATTACACATTGCATGTTCTAACAGAAGTAGCTAGGGAAGCAAATTTTCTCATAGGTGTCCCCTTCGAGGTTAGGTTTAGTTAATTCTCAACCTCTCAACAACTGGTAATTGTTGATGGATCTTTTATATGATCAACATTGGTCTAGAAGGACCAATGCTAATTTTGTCATTCGTACAGAAAACGCACATAGAAAATAGAAGTCATTGCGACAAAAATGGATGGCCAAGAAGGCTCCTCATATTATACCACTTATCATTGATGTGTGGAGATAATGAATGGAGGTGTTCGAGCTAAATCAAAAACCAAGCCAAAGCTGTACCCAAACGTCACGCACATGTACAGACTTTTCTTTTCTTTTCTTGTCAATTCCATATGTTTGGTCCAAGCGACGATGTCCATGTATGCATTAATTTTTCTTACTCTTCCACTTTGTCGACCTTTCCACCAATTTTGAAATCATAAGCAGTTTCCTTTTCCACATCTTAATCCAAACATTAATAGGAGTATAGAATGGTCAAAATAAATTTTATTAGTGAGTTGTGAATACATAAATCAGTCATTCCCTTTCTTAAAATATGTCAATTTTTTGAGTGACAGTCTACATGGGACAAAAGAAGAAAAGTTTGCAAGGATAGCACAATTTTGTTGAAGGAAAAATTCTATTTTAACCTATATTATGGCTTCCCATCCTCTCATCCTCCACCCTTTAACTACACTTCCTCTCTCTGTTCTCCTCCTTCCGAACTTGTAGGAGATAAGAAGGATAGGTTTTCAATTACGTCTCTCTTTTAATAGCTGGCCTATAATAGAATTGAATGACGTAAAAGAATTCATGTAATCATCCCATGTATCTTATAAGGGATACTTGATATACGTTAATTTAGGGATTGTAAGTGGATATTTATTTTTAGTATCTAACATGTGACCGTTGGATAAAAAAATAAGGAGATATGATTAAAACTTCTTCATGAAGTTTCTTTTCATAATGCCCTCTCTATCTTAGCTGCGGCTAAAACATCCTTCTGAGTAGAGTGCGGTCAGCTATGGTTGCAGGGTTAAAAAGAAAAGCAGAGTTTAAATGGGTCTCACATCTAACGTGAGTGTGGAATCCACCCCATGTGAAACTGGTGATATTGCATTGCTCTTGTTGAATCTTCAAAAGGGTTACCAAGTGTTGAGACTATTTTTTTTCCTCTCTTTCATCATCCCCCCCCCCCCCCTCTCTCTCTCTCTCTCTCCCTCCCTCCCTTTTCTAGGAGAAAGGGTATAATACGCAGAACGTCCCTAAATCATAATCAAATTTTTTTACGATAATCACATGATAAGAGTGAATGATGTATCGTAAATGTTAGGTACTACAACCTGCCATCCAATGGATCTTAATTACTACGGAGTAACATTTTTACATTTTTTGAAATTTTAATAATTGAAAATGCATGCCCTTATTTCAAAGCATTCTCCAAATGTTCATTTTACTAACCCCCTTCCCCTTCTCCCCCCAAAAATAAAAAATAAAAACACCCCAAACAACAAAAAATTACTGAAATTGGATTCATTAAATTAATAAGTTAAAAAAAAAAAAAAAAAAGGTACTCTGAATCTACAAAATGCAATTCATTAAATGGTAGTACCAAAAATTCTCATGCTAACATAGCAAGACCCAAGTAATCATCAGACTTTATTAGAAAGGAGGCAAACCCCATTGCAAGCGTCTTTCACTCCATGGAAATATATACTTGGCGCAACTGTAACGAAAAAAAACAAATCAAGGCCCAACTGAGTTCTTAATCTTGGATTTGACTTTTAAGGAGAGACCCTATAAGAGTTGTATAGGACTCGTATCTCATAAAGACCAACTTTCATTTTTGCTTTAGGGCCTCTATTGGCACCCCAAGACTTGCTTTTCATCCCCCATTTATTTTATATTTTAAGATTTTATGAAAAACATAGAAGGTTTACATAAAAACTGATAGCGTATTCTATTAGAAAACATCATTTTGAACAATTTTTTAGAAGAAAGTTTTTCCAAAATCTATCATTTAAGTAGATTTTTTTTTTTTTTGCTATTTATAATCTTCGCATCATAAATGACTAAAAAGTTTACTTAAACAATAGATTTTGGAAAAACCTTTTTCTAAAAAGTTGTTCAAAATGATGTTTTCTAATAAGCAGCGTGATCAATTTTTATGAAAACCTTACATATTTTTCGTAAAATTTTAAAGTGTAAAATAAGTAGGGATGAAAAACAAGTCTTTGAATGCCAATAGAGGCTCCTTTTTCCCCTCCCTTCCCTTTTCTTTTTCCTTCTCATATGGTCCACGCTTGAGGGTTGGCCACGGGCCAAGCTGAACAGTCCAGCCCAAATTTTTAAGGCTCATAAAAGGCCTGGGCAGGAACCACTTGAAAAATAGGTTGGGCTTGGACATCCCAGACCTAATCAACCTTCTGAAAATATACTTGCTGGAGTGGGTCCAAATCAAGGCCCAAATGACTAAAATTACAGAAATGAATAGCTGTCACTATCTAAAGGTATCCAACAAATTTAGATTTGCGAGACTGAATACAACAAACTTCAGCTATGAAAATATATATATAAAAGAGGCGTTTTCTAATGTATGGTCGTTGTTCCGATGATTATTGTTGTCCAACCCATAATATAACGAAGCGATGAGATGACATATGATTTACAGTGTATACTTGTAGTTTTAGTGTTGCATGAAGGAAATGACGTCAACATCGGCGTCGACTATGGTGTCCAAACACAAAGATGAGAGAGGGTGATTATAAGTGAGACGGGTTGTGGGTAGATATAATTTTCATATTTTAATTAAAAGAGTATTTTAGAAATATGATGGGATAATTATAGCAAAATGTGAGGGGAATATAATAGTGAGGAGGTGGGGGGGGGGGGGAGGGCGGGAGAGCAATTTATGTGGTGGCAATAACCTGCCCCATATATAGAGTAATATACAATTGATCAAATTCAAATTGTTGGCTTTACGTACTCTTTTGAGTCTAATTTTGTCTTTTCACGAGGATGCCTTCACTTGGAAAAAAAAAACATAAAAGGAAAAAGAAAATGTTTCCCCTTAGTAGCTCCATAGAAGAGAGTTATGCTTCCCTTGATAGGATAGAAAAATAGAAGGAAAGGTAGGAGCCTGGACTTACCATCCCTATGAAAAGAGACTCCTTTCCTTTCTTTTGTGTTTGGTAGGATGAATGTGCAAATAGTTTCCTTCCAATAGTTCCCTTACTTTTTGTCTGGTAATTAAGGGAGGGGAAGGAACCATGTAAAGTGCATTCAACTGTTTTACCCTTACATATAAAAAATTGTTTTTTTTAATAGAAAAAAACATGCTGCCCAAGAATCAATCCAAGGGTGGTGAATTGGGTTGAATGCAAACTAATATATGTTACTTTTTGGAATTTTAAAAACAATCTTGAAATAAGAATGTATGCACAAAAATTTGATGAAGAAGACAAAGCAATTAATATAGAGAAGAAGAAGAAGCAAACACGGTAGTTTATCAAGATTCAGTCTTTCCTCCTCGCCTCAAGAGGTCAATTTGAGGATTCTTCTAATTCACTAAACACGTTGGGGAGGGAATGACTCGTTTGTTTGAGGTCTTCTACTCACACTTCCAGTTTCCTTCATGATTGAGATCGATATTGCTATCCAACAAAGTAAAAATAGTAGAGAAATCACTTGCAAGAACAAACATTTAAACAAATTTATCTTGAATACTGTAGAGTTGTAATTCCATACGTACACGAAGGCATACTACGCTGCGTGGCAATACTGGATCTTATAAGCTGCCCTAAACAGATATGTACTTTTCTTGTTCCCCTGATAAAACTAGCTCCGTACACTTTAACAAGATACACACAATTCCTGTACTAGCAAACTTTGACCGTATAAAGACTTTTTTGATAAACAATTACTAGATTAAGAAAAAAAGGCTAAATGTTTCCATCTCCATCAACCTTTTCTGCGGAGAAAACAACCTTAGGCAAAGAATTAATTGGGATGGAACCAAAGCGGTTACAACGGGCAGCCCATTGGACAATCAAGTGCGCTGCTTTGTTAGTAAGCCCTGGCACACAACGCGCCACCCACATGGGGGTACAACTAAGCATAACTTTTGGGGGCCTCTATTGGCATCCAAAGACTTGCTCTTCATCCCCCACTTATTTTATATTTTAAGATTTTATGAAAAATATAACAAATTTTCATAAAAAAATGATTGCGTATTCTATTAGAAAACATCATTTTGAACAACGTTTTAGAAGAAAGTTTTTTTGAAATCTATCATTTAAGTAGATTTTTTTACAATTTATAGTTTTCACCTTATAAATGACTAAAAAGTCCATTAAAACGATAGATTTTGGAAAAACTTTCTTCTAAAAAGTTGTTTAAAATGATGTCTTTTAATAGACAGTACGATGAGTTTTTATGAAAACTTTCTATATTTTTCATAAAATCTTAAAGTGTAAAATAAGTGGGGATGAAAAGCAAGTCTTTGGATGCCAATAGAGGCCTTCATAACTTTTACATCACACAAAAACAGATTGAATGGCCCAGACCGTATAAAGACTTGATAAGGCCTCTCCAGTCTCCATAGACTATTATGCTGGCCATGGCCTTGATGTGGAGGTCGTGTCCTCAGCTCTGGTTGGGGAAAAATGTCCCCACATACCCAAATCCCATTATGAAGAAAGTCCCAGCTTGCAGCAACAAATATAAGAAGAAATGATCTTCCCGAAAGAGCAGGTCAATGATTGCACAATGCAACATATACATTCCCATCACCAGCTCCCAAATATGGATCCTGATTGTAAAATCACAAAGTCAATCAACAAGAGGCAATTGATAGTTCCATGTTTTGAGCTGTCATCTTAGTGGATCATGTATACCTTTCTCCAATTCGAGATCGTAGTTTCTTCGATGCCGAGGCATTGTTCTTTTGCTTCATGGTGTTGCCAAGCTTCTCAGTCACGACCCATTCGTTGACGCGGTTGGCTTCTAGGAGTCCTATTATGGCTGCCTTCGTTCGATGGAGAGACATGACGTTCTCAAACAAGATCCAGAATACAAGAAGATGCAGAGACCTGTATATGTCAAACAAGAGAATTATCTCAAGGGCTGTTGGAATACCTGAAAATCAAGATAAGCCTGAATAGTTTTGATTTCACAATGTTTGGTAAGTCTCTTTTTTCAATCAATCTGTTTGGTTTTCTATGAAAAGAAAAAAAAAAAAAATGCACAAACACAATTTTTTTTTTTTCCAAACCAACTTATACTGTGATCTAGTTTTTAAATCAACCAACTCGTAATTTCTTTCAAACAAAACAACATAAAATATAAGATTGCAATATTGTTATATTTAATCTGCATTTAGATCTCTGTACCTTGGAGTGGAGACTGCATTTAGAGTTGTAATCAAGGCAGGAATGTAAATGGCTATGGGCTTGGGTAGATGAATCTCAGGAACTAAGACACTTGCAGGGATAACTATGCAGTAAAAGAAAAAAGTGACCCAGTGAGCGACTATCTTCCTCACAAAGAAGAACGCGTAGATGACATGAAATTTCTTCCAGATTGAAACCTTCTGCAAAATATAATATGGGTACAATATATCATATATGTGATCTTTCCATGCAAGAACTCTTGAAGTAATCCTCAAAGAATTTATTTTATGTTGGATTAAATCACACTGTCAATTTATTTTGAGATCAATCCGAGAGTTTACTCACCTCACAAAGGATGATTTCCTTGGTCATTTTCCTAAGGAGATTAGCTGGGCCACATGACCAGCGATGCTGCTGATATCGATAGGCCTTGAAGGTACTAGGGAGTTCATTTTTGACCTAGAAAAGAGTGGGAAAATTAAAGGTTGGTGTTAATGGTTTAATGAAAATCAGCGGAGAGACATTATGTAACTAATTTATAAGAGCAGTGGATTGATAGAACAGAAAACTCACTGATAAGTCCCCAACAAAGACAAATTTCCAACCCTTAAGGCTAGCTCTGACTGCAAGATCCATGTCTTCAACTGTAGTTCGATCTTTCCATCCGCCAGCATCGTTTACTGCTTGAATCCGCCAAACACCAGCCGTCCCTACAATTATAATGGTGAAAAGTTCCAGACACGTGTATCAATTAAAAGAGTTTTTCCTCCTAGTACTGGGAAATAAATATCATTAATTCTAATCGTTAGGCAGAAAGTCTAATTTTTTTTACCATTGAACCCAAAGAATGAACATGTTGAGGAACCCACTTCTTGCTCAACGCTGAAGTGGTAGTCTAGCGACATTTCTTGGAGCCGAGTCATCAGACATTCATCAGCGTTCACTGCAGAGAATAAGCCAATAAATGTCAAAATTACTTCACAAGATCACAAAAATCAGTAAATACAATTCAAAACCAAACTTAAATCTTTGCAATGCACATGGAACAATTAATTATAAGGGTGGCTGTGTCAGGCATCCATGGGTCAAGTATATAATTTATGCGGTGTGGCCAAGTTCAAAGCTAATTTGAGATTTGAGATTAGAGCTCATTGAATTTGTCTATATGGTATTAGCAATGGGATGGGCCGATCCACTCACTATCATTGCCAGGTCTCAGCTTGAACCTAACCTAGTAGAGTAGTAGGCTAGAAACTGGTTCACTAGAATTGGGTCATTGGGTGAATGCAGCCTATATGCAGGGTTTGCCACCTAATGGCTAATGAACACAATCATAGGCACTTTTGACTTGATTCTGGCTAGCTAGCATGATAGTCTGTCATTACATAACTATGTTCAACATATGAATTTGGGATTTCATGTGTTTGTATGTCCAAGTGTTTATCATTGCCAACATGAAAGCATTGTCCTTAAATATTAAACACATGCTTAGCCACGTGTCCCAACTTTTGTCATTACAACCAATATCAAATCACAGGACTCTTGCATGTCCTATACATGTCATGCATGCATGAATTAGATCTACTTGATCAAACAATCACAGCCATCCAATAGGTAACGCAACCTTTCATCTGCACCATTTGCTATATACTAGAGTACTCATGAAATCCTATAGGTAAGTAAACACAAGAACAGCTTTCTTACCAAATTCCCATCTGGCCTGAACCAAACCCAACTCCGGGTTCTCGAGCAGGTAAGGGATGGTCCTCCAAAGAAAATCCGGCTCGGGCTGAAAGTCCGCGTCGAAGATCACCACGAACTCACAGTCTTTCACATACTGTTTCCCTAAGCCTTCTCGAAGAGCACCCGCCTTGTAACCATTCCTGTTGTTCCTTGTTTCATACTTCACGTTTACCCCGTTTTCTATCCATTTTCTACACTCCACTTCGACCAACCCCTACCAATACATATCACAGCAAAGTCATTCCCAATTCAAGTCTCACACCTTAGAAAGGGTCTATATATATTGGAGATATCATGCAGTTTTCTAAAGAGATATATACCCTTAACACTTCATTGGTGGAGTCGTCGAGAACCTGAACAATGAGGCGATCAGATGGCCATGTAAGACTGCATGCAGCTCCAATCGAAAGCTTGTATACCTAAAGATCGAGAAGAAGAAAGTATGGATTATTCTTTCTATGAAGATCATACTTTGCAACAGATAGGCTGCTGGCCTGCTGCTTATGGATTATGATAAGCTCCGTTGATCTGATGAAATGCATGCAAAGTAAGATGGTAAAATATGATAATTCATATTCTTATAAGTAACCATGCACTCAAGTGCAGAGTCTTTACATAGAGTGATCTATATCTATATAAACACAATATTATATAGATATAAAGATTTGCTATAACGTAAAAACATCAACTTCATTACAAACCACTGAAACCAATATAAACACCAATATATATATTTGCTAGAAAATTAAGTGTACCTCCGTCTCATTATACATTGGTATTTGAACTAACACCATGGGATTGCTTTTGTTATGCTCCAAGTCTTCTTTCATCGCATCCAGCTTATACTTAGTGGATCTTTTCTTCCCCAACAGTTTCACACATGAGATGACGATCGCCATATATACTCGATCGACAAAAAGCATTATAGACATCCCTGCACACAACCCAATTGCAAGGTATAGAAATGGAACAATTACTTGTACTCGTATGCGTTCCCAGGCATAGGCCAGACTAGTAATATCGTCAATCACTCTTGCTCCAGGATCTTGAAGAACTAAATTTCTCATGGTCACTAGTCTCTCTAACTATGGGATATAAAAGAGCAAACTCGGAACTAGAAAAGAGATAGCAACTTGAAGCAATTAGTACATGGCCCTCCCTTTATTGCATGTGCTAACGAAGTAGCTAGGAAAGCAAATTTTCTCGTAGGCGTCTCCTTCGGGCTTAGGCTTAGTTAATTCTCAGCCACTCAACAACTGATAATTGTTGATGGATCTTTTCTATGATCAACGTTGGTCTAAAAGAAGCAATGCTACTTTTGTCATTCATACAGAAAACGCACAAAGAAAATAGAAGTCATTGTGACAAAAATGGATGGCCAAGAAGGTTCCTCATATTATACCATTTATCATTAATGTGTGGAGACGATGAATGGAGGTGATCGATCTAAAGCAAAAACCAAGCCAAAGTTGTACCCAAACGTCACGCACATGTACAGACTTTTCCTTTCTTGTCAATTCCATATGTTTGGTCCAACCGGCAATGTCCAAGCATGCATTAATTTTTCTTACTCTTCCACTTTGTAGACCTTTCCACCAGATTGAAAATTATAAGCAGTTTCCTTTTCCACATCTTAATCCAAACATTAATAGGAGGATAGAATGGTCAAAATAAATTTTAATGGTGAGTTGTGAATACATGAATTAGTCATTCCTTTATTTAAAATATGTCAATTTTTTTAGCAACGGTCTACATCGGACAAAGGAAGAAAAACTTGCAAGGATAGCACAATTTTTTTGTAGGAAAAAACACTATTTTGACCTATATTATGGGTTCCCATCCTCTCATGGGAGTGGGTCTCACATCAAACTTGAGTGTGGAATTCACATCATGTGAAATTGGTGACATAGAATTGATCTTGTTGAACAGAAATCCTCAAAAGGGTTACCAAAGTGTTGAGACTATATTTTTTTAAAAAAATTAGGGAAAAGTTCACTTTATGGGACTTATAGAAGCATAAGTCTATGAAAAAAACTTATGCGGTCATAAGTCCACTTTTAAGTAAAATAGTTGTATATTTGTCTAAGTTTTAAGTGTGCAAAGTCAAATATACCCTTAAGTTGCTATTTTTTGTTTTCAAACTTTAAAATAATATAACTTTCAATCTATCCATCAGTTTTTGATTAAAAAAATTACATTTTTAGATTTTATTTGCCGAAACCTTTAAAACAAGATCCATGATGATTATGAAATTATGCAAAAAATAAAATTAAATAAAATAGTTACATTTTTTTTTTTTTTTTGGGATAAGTATAAAACAGTTACATTCACTAACTATGTAAAACACAATTTCATTAAACTTCTTATAAAAAAATAAAAAATAAAAAGAATTAGATTTTTGAATATTTGCATAATCTAACTTCAATATTCTATGAAAACTATTAAATCTAAGTGTTTGTACCTAAATTTAATTTATTAAAACAATTAAATTTAAATGATTATGACTAATTCTAACCATTTGAAGTAAATTTTGTTAAACAATTACATGTAACTGTTTTAAAAAATACGATTATATCTTGAATATTTATATAATCTAACTATAATATTCCACAAAACCAATTTAATCCAAGTGTTTGTGACTAAATTCAACTTGTTACAGTGTTAAATTTAAGTGATTGAGACTAAATTTAATTTTTTGAAGTGAAATTTGTGAAATAGTTACATGTAATTTTTTGTAATTAAATTTTCCATGTTTTGTGTAATATGACTAAAATTTAACCATTTGAAGTAAATTTTGTTAAACAGTTACGTATAACTATTTTAAAAATATGGTTATATCTTGAATATATATATAATCTAACTATAATATTCTAAAAAAAAAATAGTTTAATCCAAGTGTTTGTGACTAAATTCAACTTATCCCAGTGTTAAATTTAAGTGATTGAGATTAAACTTAGTTTTTTGAAGTGAAATTTGTGAAACAATTACATGTAACTTTTTGTAATTAAATTTTTAATGTTTTGTGTAATATGACTAAAATTTCTTATAAAAATAGATGAATCTAAGTATTTGTGATTAAACCTAACTTATTAAAACAGTTTGTAACTAAATTTAACTTATTAAAATGATTTGATGTGGGTTTTCTAAAATAGTTACATGTAACTATTTTAGAATTACACGTAACTTAATGTTAATTCTATTAGAAATTGTAAAAGCTATACAGGTATTCAAGCAAAAGCAAAAACCAAGCCAAAGCTGTACCCAAACGTCACGCACATGTACATACTTTTCTTTTCTTGTCAATTCCATATGTTTGTCCAGTCGACGATGTTAATCCATGCATGCATATGCATTAATTTTTCTTACTCTTCCACTTTGTCGACCTTTCCACCAATTTTGAAATCATGAGCAGTTTCCTTCTCCACATCTTAATCCAAACATTAAGAGGAGGATAGAATGGTTAAAATAAATTTTAATGGTGAGTTGTGAATACATAAATCAGTCATTCCTTTTCTCAAAATATGTCAATTTTTTTAGCGACGGTCTACATGGGACAAAGGAAGAAAAGTTTGCAAAATAGCAAGATTTTGTTGAAGGAAAAATTCCGTTTTGACCTATATTATGGGTTCCCATCCTCTCATGGGAGTGGGTCTCACATCTAACATGAGTGTTAAATTAGTCATTCCCTTTCTTAAAATATGTCAATTTTTTGAGTGATAGTCTACATGGGACAAAGGAAGAAAAGTTTGCAAGGATAGCACAATTTTGTTGAAGGAAAAATACTATTTTGACCTATATTATGGGTTCCCATCCTCTCATCAGAGTGGGTCTCACATCAAACATGAGTGTGGAATCCACCCATGTGAAACTGGTGACATAGCATTGATCTTGTTAAACAAAAATCCTGAAAAGGGTTACTAGAGTGTTAAGACTATATTTTTTTTGGAAAAATTGGGGAAAAGTTCACTTTATGAGACTTATGGAGGTATGAGTCCATGGAAAAAACTTATGCGGCCATAGGTGCACTTTTAAGTGAAATAGTTGTGTATTTGTCTAAGTTTTAAGTGTATAAAGTCAAAATATATCCTTAAGTTTTTATTTTTTATTTTCAAACTTTAAAATAATATAACTTTCAATCTATCCATTGGTTTTTGATAAAATTTCTATTTTTAGAATTTATTTGTTGAGACCTTTAAAACAAGATCCATGATGAATATGAAATTATGCAAAAAAAATAAAATAATAATAATAAATAAAATAAAACAGTTACATTGACTAACTACATAAAACACAATTTTATTCAGTTGTTTATAAAAATAAAAATAAAATTGATTTTTGAATATTTGCATAATCTAACTTCAATATTATATGAAAACTATTAAATCTAAGTGTTTGTACCTAAATTTAATTTATTGAAACAATTAAATTTAAGTGATTATGACTAATTTTAACTATTTGAAGCAAATTTTGTTAAACAGTTACGTGTAACTGTTTTAAAAAATATGATTATAACATGAATATTTATAAAATCTAATTATTATATTCTATAAAATAAAAATAAAAAAATAAAAAACAGCTTTTACATGTAACTATTTTAGAATTATATGTAACTTGATGTTAGTTCTATTAAAAATTGTAAAACCTATACAGGTGTTCGAGCTAAAGCAAAAACCAAGCCAAAGCTGTACCCAAACGTCACGCACATGTACAGACTTTTCTTTTCTTGTCAATTCCATATGTTTGTCCAATCGACAGTGTCAATCCATGCATGCATTAATTTTTCTTACTCTTCCACTTTGTCGACCTTTCAACCAATTTCGAAATCATAAGCAGTTTCCTTTTCCACATCTTAATCCAAACATTAACAGGAGGATAGAATGATCAAAATAAATTTTAATGGTGAGTTGTGAATACATAAATCAGTCATTCCCTTTCCTAAAATATGTCAATTTTTTGAGTGACAGTCTACATGGGACAAAGGAAGAAATGTTTGCAAGGATAGAACAATTTTGTTGAAGGAAAAAAAATTCTATTTTGACCTATATTATGGGTTCCCATCCTCTCATGGGAGTGGGTCTCACATCTAACATGAGTGTAGAATCCACCCCATGTGAAACTGGTGACATATCATTGCCCTTGTTGAACAGAAATCCTCAAAAGGGTTACCGAAGTGTCATCCCCAGGCTCTTTTTAATACGCAGATCGTCCCTAAATCATAATCAATAATTTTTTATGATAATCACATGATAAGAGTGAATGATGTATCGTAAGTGTTAGGTACTACGACCTGCCATCCAATGGATCTTAATTACTACAGAGTAACATTTTTCCATTTTTTGAAAAGGAAAAGAATCATTTGGTACCCCCAATAAAAGAAGAGGCCCAATTAAATGATTAATTTTAATAATTGAAAATGCATGCCCTTATTTCAAAGCATTCTCCAAATGTTCATTTTACTAACCCCTTTCTCCCCCCCCCCCCCCCCCCCCCCCCCGGCCCCCACCCCAACAAAAAAAAAAAAAAAAAAAAAAAAAAAAAGGAAAAAAAAAACCCGAACAATAAAAAATTACTGAAATTGGACTCATTAAGTTAATAAATTAAAATAATTTTTGCTACTCTGAATCTTCAAAATCATTAAATGATAGTCCCAAAAATTTTCGTTCTAACATAGCAAGACCTAGCAAGACCCAAGTAATCATCAGACCATTAGAAAGGAGGCAAACCCCATTGCAATCGTCTTTCACTCCATAGAAATATACATTTGGCGCAATTGTAACGAAAAATAACAAATCAAGGCCCAACCGAGTTCTTAATCTTGGATTTGACTTCTAAGGAGAGACCTAGGGAAAGCGATTTGCATCCAAACCCACAAACCCACTCAAACTCGCCCAAGTTAAGTGGGTGTGCATGGATAATTTTTTTAATTGGGTTGTAAATGGGTACCTACAAGGAACCGAATTAATAATTGGGTCTAATCGGGTTTACATTAAAGTTATTGGGTTTGGGTGGGTTCTCATAATGATGTGGAACGAGCAATAGACTGCAGGAGTGACTGGAGAGTTATGGATTATAAAGTCAACAGGGTCTCTCCGAGTTGGGTTGGATTTCAGCTTGCAATAAATGGGTGAGTTTGAGTTTTACTTAAATAGCTTCTTCACATAAATGGGTTGGATTGGGTTTGAGTGACATTTTGACTCAACCCATCTAAACCTGTCCAGATCCACCCAATTATCAGGTCTAGAAAGACCCTATAAGAGTAGTATAGGACTTGTCTCACAAAGACCAACTTTCATTTTTGCTTTTCCTTTTTCTTTTCCCTTCTCATATGGTCCATGCTTGAGGGTTGGCCACGGGCCGAGCTGAACAATCATCCCAAATTTTTAAGGCTCATAAAAGGCTTGGGCAGGACCCACTCGAAAAATATGTTGGGCTGGGACGTCCTGGACCTAATCAAGCCTCTGAAACTATATACTTGCTGGGGGCCTCTATTGGCACCCCAAGACTTGCTTTTTATCCCCCCATTTATTTTACATTTTAAGGTTTTATGAAAAATATAAAAGGTTTTCATAAAAACTGATAATGTACTCTATTAGAAAACATTATTTTGAACAACTTTTCAGAAGAAAGTTTTTCCAAAATCTATCGTTTAAGTAGATTTTTTTGCCATTTATAGTCTCCGCATCATAAATGACTAAAAAGTCCACTTAAACGATAGATTTTAGAAAAACTTTTTTCCAAAAAGTTATTCAAAATGATGTTTTCTAATAGATATCGCAGTCAGTTTTTCTAAAAACCTTACATATTTTTTATAAAATCTTAAACTGCAAAATAAGTAAGGATGAAAAGCAAGTCTTTGGGTGCCAATAGAGGCCTTCATACTTGCCAGGGTGGGTCCAAATCAAGGCCCAAATTACCAAAATTACAGAAATGAACAACCTTAAAGTGGTCGATTGTCACTATTTGAATATATCCAACAAATTCGGATTCATGAGACCAAACACGATGAACTTCAATCATAAATAATATATATATATATATATATAAAATAAAAAAAAATAGGTTTTTTCTGATATATGGTCGCTATTCCAATGATTGTCGTCGTCCAATCCATAATAGAATAGAGTGATGGGAGAGGAGGAGTGATACGTGGGTGTGGTAGATGAAGATTAATCACTCACTCTGACGAAATGACATACGATTTCCAGTGTAGACTTACAGTTCCGGTGTATCGTGAAGGAAACGACGTTGACGTCGGCATTGACTATGGCATCCAAACACAAAGATGAGAGAGGGTGATTGTAAGTGAGACGGGGTTGTGGGGTGGATATAATTTTCGTATTTTAATTAAAATGGTATTTTAGGATATAGTGGGATGATTATAGCAAAATGTGAAGGGAATATAGTAGTGAAAAAGAGGAGGGGGGGAGGGGGAGCAATTTATGTGTTGGCAATAGCCTGCTCCATATATAGAGTAAAATACAATTGATCAAATTCAAATTATTGGCTTTAGGTATTCTTTTGAGTCAAGTTTTGTCTTTTCACGAGGATGCCTACACTCGAAAAGAAAAATATAAAAGGAAAAAGAAAATGTTTCCCCTTTGTACCTTCATAGAAGACAGTTACGCTTCATTTGATAGGATAGAAAAATAGAAGGAAAGGTAGGAGCATGGACTATCCCTATGGAAAAGAGACTCATCTCTGTTTGTTAGGATGAATGTGCAAATAGTTTCCTCCCAATAGTTCCTTTTACTTTTTGTCTGGTAATTAAGGGAGGGAAAGGAACCATGTAAACTGTATTTAACTATTTTACCCTTACATATAAAAAAGTTTTTTTTTAATAGAAAAAAACGATTTGTTGAATGGCCTAGGAGTGAAGTTCAAAGGATTGGCTTGATGGCTCAGATTCCGTATCGGCAGTTTATTCATCAAGCCTATCCTGAGCCTATATCTACTCTCTTTTCTTTTAGAGGCGTACCTCTCCACGAGATCGAACACTTTACCAAGGATTGAATCCAAAAGCAAGAACTCGGTTGACATCTTGGGTGAAGGTTCTCAAATCTGTCTCCTTGTCATGAACAAACTACTTTCTCTACATTAGAGTGCAAAGTGCGCAGAAGATTCATTTAGGTAGCAGGTTGCCTAAGAATCAATCCAAGAGGGGTGAATTCGGTTGAATACAAACTAATATGATACTTTTTAGAATTTTAAAAACATCTTGAAATAAGAATATATGCACAAAAATTTGATGAAGAAGACAAAGAAATTAATATAGAGGAGAAGAAGCAAACACGGTAGTTTATCAAGATTCAATCTTTCCGCCTACGTCCTCGCCTCAAGAGGTCAATTTGAGGACTTTTCTAATTCACTAAACACGTTGGGGAGGGAATGACTGGTTTGTTTGAGGTATTCTACTCACTCTTCCAGTTTCCTTCATGATTGAGATCAATATTGCTATCCAACAAAAAAAAAATAGAAGAGAAATCACTTGCAAGAACAAACATTTAAACAAATTTATCTTGAATACTGTAGAGTTGTAATTCCATACGTACACGAAGGCATACTACGCTGCGTGGCAATACTGGATCTTATAAGCTGCCCTAAACAGATATGTACTTTTTTTGTTCCCCTGATAAAACTAGCTATGTACACTTTACCAAGATACACACAATTCCTGTACTAGCAAACTTTGACCGTATAAAGACTTGATAAGGCCTCTCCAGTCTCCATAGACTATGACCGTATAAAGACTTGATAAGGCCTCTCCAGTCTCCATAGACTATTATGCTGGCCATGGCCTTGATGTGGAGGTCGTGTCCTCAGCTCTGGTTGGGGAAAAATGTCCCTACATACCCAAATCCCATTATGAAGAAAGCCCCAGCTTGCAGCAACAAATATAAGAACAAATGATCTTCTCGAAATAGCAGGTCAATGATTGCACAATGCAACATATACATTCCCATCACCAGCTCCCAAATATGGATCCTGATTGTAACATCACAAAGTCAATTAACAAGAGGCAATTGATAGTTCCATGTTTTGAGCTGTCATCTTAGTGAATCATATATACCTTTCTCCAATTCGAGATCGTAGTTTCTTCGATGCTGAGGCATTGTTCTTTTGCTTCATGGTGTTGCCAAGCTTCTCAGTCACGACCCATTCGTTGACGCGGTTGGCTTCTAGGAGTCCTATTATCGCTGCCTTCGTTCGATGGAGAGACATGACATTCTCAAACAAGATCCAGAATACAAGAAGATGCAGAGACCTGTATATGTCAAACAAGAGAATCATCTTAAGGGCTGTTGGAAAACCTGAAAATCAAGATAAGCCTGAATAGTTTTGATTTCACAATATTTGGTAAGTCTCTTTTTCCTATTAATATATTCAGTCTTCTATTCAAAAAAAAAAAAAAAAGCATAAACACAATTTTTTTTTTTTCTCAAACCAACTAATACTATGATCTAGTTTTTAAATCAACCAACTCGCAATTTCTTTCAAACAAAACAACATAAAATATAAGATTACAATATTGTTATATTTAATCTGCATTTAGATCTCTGTACCTTGGAGTGCAGACTGCATTTAGAGTTGTAATCAAGGCAGGAATGTAAATGGCTATGGGCTTGGGTAGATGAACCTCAGGAACTAAGACACTTGCAGGGATAACTATGCAGTAAAAGAAGAAAGTGACCCAGTGAGCGACTATCTTCCTCACAAAGAAGAACGCATAGATGACATGAAATTTCTTCCAGATCGAAACCTTCTGCAAAATATAATATGGGTACAATATATGTGATCTTTCCATGGAAGAACTCTTGAAGTAATCTTCAAAGAATTTATTTTAAGTTAGATTAAATCATACTGTCAATTTATTTTAAGATCGATTCGAGAGTTTACTCACCTCACAAAGGATGATTTCCTTGGTCATTTTCCTAAAGAGATTAGCTGGGCCACATGACCAGCGATGCTGCTGATATCGATATGCCTTGAAGGTACTAGGGAGTTCATTTTTGACCTAGCAAAGAGTGGAAAAATTAAAGGTTGGGTGTTAATGGTTTAATGAAAATTAATGGAGAGACATTATCTAATATGTAAAAGCAGTGTATTGATAATAAAATATAGAACAGAAAACTCACTGATAAGTCCCCAACAAATACAAATTTCCAACCCTTAAGGCTAGCTCTGACTGCAAGATCCATGTCTTCCACTGTAGTTCGATCTTTCCATCCACCAGCATCGTTTACTGCTTGAATCCGCCAAACACCAGCTGTCCCTACAATTATAATGGTGAAAAGTTCCAGACATGCGTATCAATTAAAAGTGTTTTTCCTCTGAGCACAGGGAAATAAATATCATTTTAATCGTTAGGCAGAAAATCCAATTTTGTTTACCATTGAACCCGAAGAATGAACATGTCGAGGAGCCCACTTCTTGCTCAACGCTGAAGTGGTAGTCTAGTGACATTTCTTGGAGCCGAGTCATCAGACATTCATCGGCATTCACTGCAGAGAATAAGCCATTGTATGCAAAGATTACTTTACAAAATCTCAAAAATCAGTCAACACAATTTAAAACCAAACTCAAATATTTGCAATGCAAATGGAAACCATAGGGGTGGCTGTGTCTCGCACCCATGGGTCAAGTATATCAATTATGCGGTGTGGCCAAGTTCAAAGCTACCTAATTTGAGAGTTGAGATTAGAACTTATTGAATTTGGCTGTATGGTATTAGCAATGGGATGGGCTGATCCACTCTCTATCATTGCCAGGTCTAAGCTTGAACCTAACCTAGTAGAGCAGTAGGCTAGAAACTGGTTCACTGGAATTGGGTTATTGGGTGAATCTGGCCCATATGCAGTAATGCTGGGTTTGTCACCTTATGGCTAATGAACATAACCATAGGCTCTTTTGACTTGATTCTGGCTAGCTAGCATGGCAGTCTGTCATTGCACAACCATGTTCGATGTGTAGACTTGACATGGGGTTTCATGTGTCTACATGTCCAAGTATAATCATTGCCAACATGAGAGTATTGTCTTTAAATATGAAACCCATGTTTATCCACGTGTCCCAACTTTTGTCATTACAACCAATATTAAATCACAGGACTCTTGCATGTCCTATACATGTCATGCATGCATGAATTAGATCTACTTGATCAAACAATCATAGCCATCCAATAGGTAATGCAACCTTTCATCTGCACCATTCGCTATATATTAGAGTACTCATCAAATCCTATAGGTAAGTAAACACAAGAAACAGCATTCTTACCAAATTTCCATCTAGCCTGAACCAAACCCAACTCCGGGTTCTCGAGCAGGTAAGGGATGGTCCTCCAAAGAAAATCCGGCTCGGGCTGAAAGTCCGCGTCGAAGATCACCACGAACTCGCAATCTTTCACATACTGTTTCTCTAAGCCTTCTCGAAGAGCACCCGCCTTGTAACCATTCCTGTCGTTCCTTGTTTCATACTTCACGTTTACCCCGTTTTCTATCCATTTTCTACACTCCACTTCGACCAACCCCTACCAATACATATCACAGCAAAGTCATTACCAATTCAATTCTCACACCTTAGAAAGGGTCTATATCGGGCATATCATCCAATTTTCTAAAGAGATATTACCCTTAACACTTCATTGGTGGAGTCATCAAGAACCTGAACAATGAGGCGATCAGATGGCCATGTAAGACTGCATGCAGCTCCAATCGAAAGCTTATATACCTAAAGTGAAGAAGAAAGTATGGATTATTCTTTCTTCGAAGATCATACTTTGCAACAGAGAGGCTGCCACTGTGTGGCCTGCCTGTCAGTCTTATATGTTACTTCATCATCTCTATTCAGTCATGCCAATTTGTGGTCCTGTGACTTTTTCCCTAGAGGGGTCTGTGATCTCTGTGATTACCGTCAATTTTATGTGTTACATTATCACCTTTATTCAGTCATGCCGATGTGTAGTCCTGTGACTTTCCACCTAAAGGGGTCTGTGATCTCTGTGATTACCACCAAGACGCACAGAACCATGACCGTGCATAAAGACAAATCACACCGCCTAACACTAAAACAGATCAGGTTTGTCTTTTTCCTATGCTGATTTAATCTGTCCCTTACTTTACTTGAAATGGACAGAACTTAGTGGAGTTTGTTGCATTTCCTCTACTTTTTGTTGGGTAGCTGAATATAGCCTCTAAGTGGTTACGTCCCATGACATGTGCACAAGTGTTTAGGTTTTTGTATGCTGTCATGTTAAAATTGTACATATTCAGATACATATTTATTTATTTATTTATTTATTATTATTACTATTAATGCTTCATAGTTCATACGAAAAATTTATAATATACATGCTACTATATAAGAAAATACTTCCTTTGATCTCTCAATTTTCTTATTGGAAGTCAAGATCACCTGTGTTGTTACGATTATAAAACTGAAAATATGAAAAAAAAATTACTCTCACATTAATTCAAAATGATCGATAAAAAAACATTGCTATGCGCTAACATTCTTCTATCTTTCACATAAACTGCAAATTTTCATAATTGCTCCCAAGTGAGGAACACAGTGCTATTTTTTAGTAAGAAGTAAATAAAAAATGGTGAAAATGAATAAAATTTTTGTCTCAAATCTTAAAATAAAAGGTAAGTCATAATCGATGTCCATATATGTATTCATATTTCTAAATTAAAGAAGATTCAAAGGAAATAAAAATCTAAGAAGGTGATCGAGGTAGAATTACAATCCAAAAATTCAGTGATATAAGTAACAATCATTCAAAGAATGCTACCTGTACTTGTCTCGACAATTTATAAACACAATCAATTGATCTGCCTATGTATGATGTCTATTCTATACAAATTTCTAGATAGAGACTTATATCAATACATTCAATATATAGTTTAATTTTAACACATAATACTATTTATTTTAAGAGTGTGGACCACTTAATTAACATTGTGTTCCTTTTAAAGCCTTGAAATAAAAATCTAAAATGAACAATAATGAGAGTATTTATTCACATACAAAATAAAAACACAGATAGATCTTAAGTTTTAAAATTTTGTTGTTATTGTCTTTTAATCAAATTTTTTAAATTGGAAGAGGCTAGGTGTGGTGGATTAGATGTATATATAGAATGAAATCATGAGTAATCAAAAACCCAATTGAAAATTGGCATTCATGCAAACAAGAACCATTTTCTTCATTGTCAAATGTTTAATGAAGTAACAACCACTAATTCTGCAACTGAATCATTAAGATATATTAACTACCGTCAATGAATCATTTTTTTACAACCTTTTTTTTTTCTTGTTAATCTGATGAAATGCATGCAAAGTTAGATGATAAAATATGATAATTCATAATCTTATAAGTAACCATGCACTCAAGTGCATAGCCTTTACATAGAGTTATCCATATCTATATAAACACCAATATTATATAAATATATATAAAGATTTTCTATAACGAAAAAACATCAACTTCATTAATTATAAACCACTGAAACCAATATAAACACCAATATATATATTTTCTAGAAAATTAAGTGTACCTCCTTCTCATTATACATTGGTATTTGAATTAACACCATGGGATAGCTTTTGTTATGCTCCAAGTCTTCTTTCATTGCATCCAGCTTATACTTAGTGTATCTTTTCTTCCCCAACAGTTTCACACATGAGATGATGATTGCCATATATAATCGTTCGACAAACAGCATTATAGACATCCCTGCACACAAGCCAATTGCAAGGTATAGAAATGGAACAATTACTGGTACTCGTATGCATTCCCAGGCATGGGCCAGACTAGTAATATCGTCAGTCACTCTTACTTCAGAATCTTGAATAACTAAATTTCTCATGGTCACTAGTCTCTCTAACTATGAGATATAAAAGAACAAACTCGGAACTAGAAAACGGATAGCAAGTTGAAGCAATTAAGGGATGAAAGCAATTGCAATGACTCAAGGCCAGAAAAGAAATAGCAACTTGAAGCAATAAGGGATGAGAGGAACAACTCAATATGCAAAGTGCATCAAGCGGCTGAAGTGTGTCTAGGAGATATATGCAAATGTTGCTTTAAATATAATGAGGTAAAGTGAATGAGAAGATGAAGACATGCATTAGGGTTTAGGTGGAAGAATGTCGTACGATGAGTGAACCTTTAAAAATAAGGTCTTCATACTGAGAGACACGGTTTACATGCACACTGAGATGCTGCAACGTATACCTATGATAGCTGGATATCTGGCGTTTCTTGCCGACATTGCAATCAAACGTTTTAAGCTGAAATGAGTCGATTCAAGATTGTAATAACTTTCTTTTTATTTATTTTATTTTATTTTATTTTGGGGAGGGGTGTAAGCTCTCTCTCTCTCTCTCTCTCTCTCTCTCTCTCTCTCTCTCTCTCTCTCTCTCTCTCTCTCTCTTCTCTCTCTCCATGTAGATTAATTTTAGTATTCATTTAGTTAATAGATTGTGAAACCTAGTGATTGAATAATATGTTGGATATGTACAACAAAATCAAGATGAAGGCAATTTCTTGTTTCTTTTTTTGTTGTCTAAATATATTGTTTATAATTTTTCCTTTTTTTTTGGTTTGTTTCCCTTTTAATCTTTCTAAAATGGAAATAGATAATTCTTGGTCTGTTTACATCTTCATTAATTTTTTTTAAAGAAATACTAATAAGTAACGTTATTACATTTTCATGTTAATCACATTTCTAAATGAATTAACAAAAATAAAGTGGATAATTAGATTGACTAATATATTAAGATACTTGAATTTTAAATTTTGGAAGTAAATGATAAAATTTGCAAGTACAAAATGCATTCATAAGAGACCAGAAGAGAGATATATTAACTGGTTAACCTACTCCGATTGACCATTGTAAAAAACTAAATGATCATCTGCTAACACAAATAACTATAGTACAATTCACTTACACGTCATACTCGAAAGGAAACATACATTTCTATGGATTTACGTAAATGTGTGAATAAAACATGTTTTTCCATGCAATCAAGTGGAATATTGACAATAACATGCGCCTCACACCTCATCTATATTGTCGGTCTTCTTATGAATGAATTTGCTGTAAAAAGTTATGCTTGACACATTATCAGCATCATCGAGTTGTTCAAGTATGGGTTGGTTAAGTTTGGATTGAGCTTAAGCCTGAGATGCAAATTCAAATAGCTTTTTTAAGCTTGGTTCGTGCATGTTTAGTTGAGCTTGAGCTTGCTCCCTGGCCTAAATGAGCTTGTTAAGAAGGTAGAATTATATTCAATATTCTACATAAACTAATTGAAATTAAATGACTGTAATATACCCTAAAATCTTACTTGGTTTGTCACAATTGCACCCTACCTCGCTGGGTTTATAGTACTTGTCAATATCTTCATTTTAAAGTTTTTCTATCTTTGGCAATGTTTCTTAATGAATAATGTTACCACAACTATGCAATATCAACATCAACTATTCACAAACCTAATAATTGAGTCATGTTTCAAACTCAGCACATTAAGAAATAATCGAGCTTGACACTTAGGCTTCAAGTTGCCACATTTTTTTTTTCTTTGAGTTAAGAGCCTAAATGAGTTTTTCAACGAGATAAGCCTAATGCATTTGTGAGAACTTAATTAGTTGGTTGGAGATTAGAATGGGAGATTAAGATTGTAAGTACAAGTACCATTTCATTATCACATAAACATGATTCTTAGGACACATTGTTTTGCCAAAGTGAAGGTACAAGTGAGGATATTTTGTCCCTGGAAATTATAGGTTCAAATTTAATATTTTATCATTAGTGGTTATAAAAATAGATTCTTTCGTAGAACATCTAAATATTATACAAAGATAGTGAAGAACTCTCAATGGTCACAAAAATTATATACGTTGTATCTTAGCACATTGTAGTATCATTTTTTTATTTTTTTATTTTTTTATTTTTTTTGGGTAGGCAACAAAAAATATTATCAAAGCCAGAAAAAGTGAAAGACACCCGACACAACACCACAAGACTAACACAATAAACTATAATGACAGCCAAACAACTCCACGAGACTCCCATAAGCTAAAAATGCAGCCCAGCCCAAACCACACAAAACACACAAACAAAGACCCCCTAAGACACAAAACAACAAACACCCGAAATGCTAAAAAAAAGATAAACAGAAAAAGGCAACAAGGGAAAACACACAAACCTAGCAAATAGGGCCAGCACAATAAAGAACAAACCAACAACGCAGAGGGCCTCTAATGACCCGATCACTGGACACCACAATACAGCCCAACAACACTGAAAAAAACCAGCAGCAAGACCACTCCATCGAGAGTCCAGATGGAATGCAAATGGGGACCCACACCCACTGAACAATCTGAGGCAAAGCAGGAATGAGCAGACAGCCATAGCAAGCGAGCACCTGGACCTAGAAGCGCAACTGCAGAAGGACACCAACCTCACAACCATGCGATAAATGGAGCAGACCACTTCACACCGGCTTTAGCGTACCAGACCGCAATGCTGTTAACTTCTCTCCGGGCGTAGCAAACCCAAACAGAGCCAATGCTATCCAACAAAGACTAGATTTCGATGAAAACCGAAGTGTATTTCCACATTTTTCTATACCATTCACCCAAGAAATAGCTACTTGAGAATCTGATTCAACCAACAATGAGTTGTTTCCTGCTAGCCCGCTGCAAGTAATGGAAAAGCCTCAATGCTTCCCGGATTCCGGCAAATTGGAGTCAACCACACCCACTGATGCTGGAAAAATGCATAAAATATGACCTTTGACATCTCTCGCAAAACACCCCCAATGCCCCAGGCAACAACAACCTCTAACAGCATCAATTGCTCTGATAAAGTCAGACGCAGAGTACCCCAATTCAGACCTATGGGTTATAGTGCTTTGACCCAAATGGCAGTTCTCACTACGGATTATAATATTTATCCACGACCATCGATGAAGACATAGATTTCCCCTTGAAAAATTTTATCGATTCTAGCCAACCAAATGGACCACACCACGGCCTAAAAGACAGCATCCCAGATCAACCTATAGAGGCGTGATTTATGAGGGATAACCCAACCCATGAACATATCATTTTAAACTTACTGGGCAGCATCATCAGAAAATACCCCACCAAGAAAATATACCAGACCAGATAGACTAATGGAGAAATAGACGGTAGTTACCAGATTTAGCAAAAAAATTGTTGTCCCAAATTAGGCATAAGCCATCTGCTGAACCATCGGATTTAACCCATCGAAAGCTTCCCCAGATTTGCCGAATAATAGCATCATCTACCAATTCCAACTTCGATTCTTGAATGCATAACGAAGTCAATTCTCCAATCCTCAACTATTCTTCTGCCAGCTCTCCATTCCCCCCCCCCCCCCCCCAACAACCAAAAAGACCCCTTACATTCCAAGAGATTATACGAAACATGATAATATAAAAAACCCAAACCTAGATACACACAATAATTTTCTTAGACCATATCCTACCAAGCAGACACCAACGAGCACTTGCAAAACACCCCCTAAACAGCCCTCCTATCATTGAGCAGCCGCATCCCAATCCTTTTCTTTCAGTTCGCCTACTTGAATCACCTCCCTAGATTTTGATCCAGGCAGCCATCCTCAGTGGCGTTAAGAATGGGCCCAAAGGTGGCTTTGGGTACCGAGGAATCCAAACGAATCTCTGCAGCAAGATGTGTGGGCCTGTTCAAATAGTCATTGGGAGATGGGTCCAATATTGCAACCCTTTACTTTGTTGCTACACCCTATTCATTTTAATCTTTTTAAAGCTTTAGAAAAGTATAAAAGGTTTTTATAAAAGGTGGTCACATAATCTACTAGAAAACATCTTTTTGAATAATTTTGTATAAAAAAGTTTTTTAAAAATTTATATTTTAAGTGGACTTTTTGGCCAAAAATGAAATAAAGACTATAAATGGCCAAAACATCTACTTAAATGATAGATTTTGGAAAAAATTTCTTTTGCAAAATTGTTCAAAATGATGTTTTCCAGTGAACTATGGCCACTTTTCATAAAAACCTTTAATATTTTTCTTAAACCTTAAAAAAAAAAAAAAAAAAAAAAAAAAAAAAAAAAAAAAAAATAGTGTGGTATAGAAACAAAGTAAAGGAGTTAAAATATCTGGACCCTTGAGAGATATGTTGTTGGGTTTAGAACTAGACAACCCATGAAATCTTGAAAAATAAAAAAGAAGAGGGGTTTACAAATAAAGTTGAGGGTTTGCAATAACCCTCCTTCTAATAAGCTACAAGAATCGTGAGACACCTCGTTTCTTGTATAGACAATAACCCAAAAGAGGCTTCTATTGGCATCCCATGACTTTTTTTTTTATTCCCCACTTATTTTATATTTTAAGATTTTATAAAAAATATAAATGGTTTTTACAAAAACCGGTCGCCTTGTTTACTAGAAAATATCATTTTGAACAACTTTGTAAAATAATGTTTTTCTCAAATATGTCGTTTAAGTGGTTTTTTTTTTAAAATTTTTTTTTTTTATCATTTACAGTCTCTATTATAAATGACTAAAAAGTCTGCTTAAACTGTAGATTTTGGAAAAACTTTCCTCTACAAAGTTGTTCAAAATAATATTTTTTAGTAAGCTGTGCAGTCAATTTTCACAAAAAATTTTTCTATTTTTCATAAAATCTTAAAAAATCGTAAACCCCACTTCTTTTTACATTATAAGGTTTTATGAAAAATATAAAAGGTTTTTATGAAAAGTGGCCGCACATTCCACTAGAAAACATTATTTTGAACAATTTTGTGCAAGAAAGTTTTTCCAAAATCTATCGTTTATAAGGACTCTTTGGCCATTTACAGCCTCTATGTTATTTTTGCAAAAACAGAAATTATAAATGTCTAAAAATTATACTTAAACGATAGATTTTGAAAAAACTTTCTTTTATAAAGTTGTTCAAAATTAAGTTTCTTAGTGGACACCGCGACCTGTTTTCATGAAAATCTTTTATATTTTTCATAAAATCTTAAGAAACTTAAAATAAATGGGGTATACAAATAAAATTGAGAAGTTATAATAACCGCCCTAAAAAAAAACCCTTGAACCCTAACCAAATATCAGATTAGATCTCAAATCTAATGCCTCCAACCTTCTCTCTCTCTCTTAGTGCTCTCACGCAATCACACTCTTCTCTTTCTTTCTCCTATTATTTCACGCCGACGCCTACCAGCCACAAACATACTCACAACATCACACCTCTCTCTCAATCTCTCTCTTAGATTCTCACATAGATTTACACTCATTGAGTCACTAGACATCATCACACTAGCTCAACATAGAATATTTTTTACCATACCAGGTATAGTTGTCTTTACAAAAAGCATTTCAAAGTTGAAGTTGATCAAATTTTACCTTCGTTCAACTATGTCACGAGAAAGAAGAAAGATTGAATAATAAAAAAAAGCTCGATTATGCTAGCTTAATTAGTGATTTTGCAGCTAAAAATGCGAGATGAGTAATGTTTAAGTTATACTTTGCTGTAGTTGGTTTATTTCTTTTTGGTATTATAGTTTTAGATTTTGTTTTTTATTTTTTTATTTTTTGTATCTATGAACTTTGTTAAATTATGAAGGAAGAAGATCAAGATTTATTTTTTATCTTAATTTATATAAGCAAATTTTAATAATCATCTATGCAGGCAAATTGTGTGTAATAGGGAAAAAATATTATTGGGTGTAGACACCCCATTTTCATCCCCTAACATTTGACCTTTCCACTTTGGGAGCATTATCATATGTAGAGAATTGCATCATTTTGGCACCAAATCTTTTAGTTAAGCTCTATACATCCCAAAGAATCCATAGGATCTTCTAGGGTTTAATTTGGTTAGGTCTTGATAGCTAATAAAAACTTTTGCGATTTGAAGGGCATTAATGTCATTTCACTTGCATAATTTTTATTTGACATCCAATTCTTCCCAAATTCATCCCGGAATGATCCTAATGACTTTAGGATGCCATTTGTAGGCTTGGTTTAAAATTTGGTTAAGTTTGGAGATGATTTGCTTAAGGATGGTCCAAGTAGGCTCGATTTGACTTCATTCATCGGCCCTTCTTACAATTGCTTCTTAATTTAATCCAATTGAGTTCAATTAATGCTTCATTAATGTCAATTGGGTCCTAGTTAAGGTGTATTAATGCTTGGAATTATTTTTGGGAGAGTTTGATTGCAACTAGGACTCCATTAGGGTTTAAACCTTAATATTATCCCGATAAGCCTTAGTTAATCTCTATGAGCCATATAGGATTAACCCTTGATTAATTGACCAAGTGTGGCTTAATTAGGATTTTTTTTTTTTAACTATATTTTGAGTAGAGAATTGAGCCATGGTCATTTTAAGACCAAAATCAATGAATTTGGAGTTAAAATGGACCAAGTACATAGCAAAGAAGGGATAAGATGCACAAAATGGTACAAAAAAGTACTAAATAAGCTTCTGGTGGCCGCATGGGCACCTAAAAGGGCCAAACGACCACCCAAGGGGGCCAAATGGCCACCAAGGGTGCCCGTTGGCCTTTGACTAGGTTTTACCCTAGTTTGTGCCTTTTAGACTCCTTCTCTCTCTTCAACTCGAATTTCCTCCAGATTTTTGAAGTGTTTGAGATAGGAACCAGCTCTTAAGAGTGTTTTAGAGCCTTTGGATCATCCCTAGCTAGATCCAATCTTGCCATTCATTCCACCCACCTCTCACTATAAATAGGGGTCCTCCCTTCATTCATTCGACATCAAGTCTTAGTAGAGTATTCCTAAGCAAATGAAGAGCTTGAGTTCTTGAGTGTGGGTTGAACATTCCTATTAGTATCCCTTCACTTGAGACCCATTCTAAAGAAGAGCTTGGCTCAATAGTTAGTGGGGAACATTCCTATTAGTACCTTCTAGCTTGCGACCCATTTTAGAGCTTGAAGGCACAGAAGCTCTGCCCGCCTTACGACTCCCTCCCTTGAAGCCATCTTAAAGCTTGGAAAACATGGAAGCTTTGCCCAATTTTCAACTCAAAAACCCGAAGTTGCAAACAGAACTCTGCCTCAGTTCTGTCAAGTATAATCTCTAAACTCCATTATCATGATGTAATTGTTTATGTGATGATGCATGCTTCTATGAGTTTTATTATTCATAGGATTATATTAGGGTTTTGATCCTAAATCAAACAAGTTTTCAAACTAAAGTTATTTGTTTCAAAGCAAGTTATTTTCAAAAACAAATGTTTGATTACAGATTAGATTCTAATAGAGTCCTACGAGAAGTGAAACTCTTCCCCCCAACATATTTGTTCGAACTACGTTGACTTTAATATTCGTCAGAAGTACGTAGGCCACTCACTTGAGCCCAAGTCCAGCTTAGTTTAGTTTTTATCTTTTAATTTTCTTAATTTTTTAGTTATTGCATGGTTGAAATTAATTAAGCCCAATCAATAAATGAGACCGATTTATCGGGCGAAATGGGTGCCTATGGGCCGTGGCTCAGAACCTTCCCATTTCGTAACCTAGCCCCCGAACCCTCATTTTTGGTTCAAGACTTGCGTATTTTCCATTAATGGAGTCAAATTTGTTTTTATTAAATAAATCTTTTAGTAATTTCCTCGTACTCTAAAAATGAGGTGCGACTCTTTTGCTTTTTGAAAATTCCTTTTAAAAGTGGAAAGAGAAACGCGATTCCCCCGAGTCGATTTCCGACGTCCACATTGGGTATAAAATTTGTTGTGTGTGTGAATATGTATAGAGGGTTCCATTGTAGGAATTCACCTAGGACCCCAAAAAACTTAAGATTGGCCTTGTGTCAAAGCATTGGAGGTCACCTAAGTCATCACCCTTTGAACAATCTCCATATGCATCAATAGCATTCAAATTGTCCACGTCAACATAGGCATCATCTTCTCTGCAACCAATGGCCTCCTCCATCTGCAATTCTCCAGAAAGCTCAAAATTATGATCAATACAATTTGATATGATGAGAAACGCTCCGTCGAGATAGAACTAGTAGCATTTTTGGGCCATAAACACGATGAGGAGAGAAAATTCAATGTTGAACCAAAATCTTCAGCTACTTCAATTGGGAAATTAATACCATCTATTATTAGTATCAGGGAATCTTCTATAAGAGCATGCATATGAGTGGAGATTAGAACTCTTCCACGATCCAAACATCTTCTATCATGAGTGTTTTTGTCCACCAATATTGTCCACCAATATCACGAAGCCAAATTTATTGGCTAGATTCTTGAAATTAGTTGAATTCCAAGTGTACGTAAAGGAACCCCTATGAAAGATTACCAAGCAAATTTCTCATTGCTTCTCCATTACGGGTTCTAATTTTCATATTTCACAAACTAACGATCTAGCCATTTGTTTTACCCCTCATAACACATTCCTTAAATTCTTTAGAAAATAAAGGAAATAACATATATTTTCCCCCAAGATACTTGACAAAGATGTCATATGCCTGTGAACCCACGAAAAAAGCGCGGAGCCCACAAAGGTTTGGCAAAATGATAATAGGTGTGAAAGACAACAAACAAAAAAGGAGTTGCCACCTCATTTTTTAGGGAAAAGATGAAAACCACAAAAATGTTTTATTTTCAAAACCACATGACTCCATTAAAGGAAAAGCAAAGTCTTTGAAACCAGAAAATTGGATCCGGGGGCTAAGTTACGACATGGGAAGGTTCTGGGCAAAAGCCCATAGGCACCCACATCGCCCGAGTTGGTCTCTTAATTCAATTGGGCTAACTTAAGATCTTTTCCATTCAAATATCATCATATATCATCACAAGGCAGCATGCATATCATATATTTCATCCAATCATCCATGCAGAATCACTCAAATAAAACAAAACAAAAAGAAAAGAAAAGAAAAAGCCTAGGATACTTGGATCCTAGAACGGACTTGAGCCTCACGAAGAGCGCCTACGTACCATGCAGCAAAATACATTGATCAAAGTCCACGTAGTTCGAAAAGAATAGGGTTACAACCTAATACCAACCTATGGTAAAAACCCTAGGTTTCCTTATTTGAAAATACATTGATTTAATCCAAAACTGAAAACTTCCACAAGAAGAAAACTTTGATAAAAACCAGAATTTATTATTGAAGGAAACCTTTGATAATTACCATAAGCTTGTATTAAGAAGTAACCCTAGGAGGGAGAAGAGAAGAAAAAGAAAGGTGAATTGGGGCACCTTCAAACCCTACTTACCTGAGCGCACAAGCTGCTAGCATTAGCCATTTCAGACCATTGCAGCCCTATTTGCAATAGGACAAGCATTGTACCTGTTTGCACCCTTACAAGTGCACAAAATCATGCAAAGAAAGCAATATGCAAATCTGGACAGAACCTTGACAAGGCCTAAAATCATCCATTTATCATGCAAACAACAAGAATAATGAATAACTAAGGACTCTAACTCAACCCTACATGCAATGACTCGACTAACATGCATAAAAACCTACCAAAGACACACTAACAAGCATAAGAGACTCCAATAACATCAATAAACATGATAACAAAGCTCATTCTAATAAAAAAGATGATATTTCATGTAAAATATGAAAATAGGCCTCCCTATGGCGAGCTTTCTTAAGCGAAACCATCCTAGGATAATTTCATGTAAGAAAGTCGTTATGGGGAGGTGCAATCAGCATATCCTACGTAAAATATATATCCTAGAACACAATAGAAGAGATTTCATGCTTAAACACAGCACAGAAGACTCTCATACAAAACCTCACTCAACGAAAAGGATAATTATCCTTAGAAAAGGATAATATCTCCAAAAACCCTATAAAATATACTACATGAATGCAAACGTAGCATGATTCAACTATATGCAGCATATATAGAATGACTATGATGAGAAACTATTCAAAAAACTAAGCTAAGCATGCTGTATAAGACCTATGCGATTTCAGGGTTATCGAAACCCTAATCTCACAACTATGCATTAAAACCTATGAAACGACTCTAAGACATGCTCAAATTATCATGAATATCATTCATATAGCATATATTAACTAACAGGAGCATCCACATATGATAATAATCACAGCAACCTAAACATGTGAACTATGCATGATTTAAGAAGATAGAACGAATAAGGCTATCAAATCCTTAGTAAACCAGGGATTATCAAGCATATAAAGCCATGAACTATCCTAAAATCATTCATATAACATCATGTAAACATTGAATTCCATCCATAAGAAGAACAATTGCATGCACCATAACTATCTTAAAAGAAAAAGAAGAAAGAGAAGAAGCAGAAGCAGAAATTCATGTTCAGCATTGAAGGGATAGGCTTACCTCTTGTAGACTCTTCCTTGTCTTCAAACCTCTTGTTTCCTTCCTTGCTTGGGGTTGAAGAGCCTCCTCTTGAAGTCCTTCTAGCTCTCCAAACTCGTAGCTCCCTCTCTCTCTAAGTGTAAAGTGCAATTAACCTCCCTCTATGTGCTGAATATCATGTCCTTTATATAGAGAACTGACCCCCTAAACCAATGGCTAGGATTAATTCATTAAATAATGATCCTAGGGCTATTAGAGACTCTCTTGGTGCTCAAACAACTCAAACCTACACACTCCTAAGCTCAGACAAGTTGTTTTGGCGGAGGAAACCGTCAAAAGAGGGAAAGAAGAGTCAGAGTTCGACTTAAAGAAGGATTCCTCGGGTGACCATCTAGGCCTGGACGGTTAGCCGTCTGGGCCTAGACGGCTGACCGTCCAGCCCCGGACGGTTACCCGAGGGCTCTCTTCAGTCCGCTTCGGTTTTGACTTCTACTTGCTTCAAAAGTCCTAAAATCTTCAAATTAAGTCCGATTTTGACGAAATAAAAGCCAAAACGACCGTGTTTCGAAGTGGAACACATTTTTAGGCATTTTAGGACAAAAATCCTCAACCATGGGTGCATGGTTAGGTTTTACAAAGGTGGTTAACCATGGTGCTTCACCGTCGCTAGGCTGGGTTTGTACACAAGGTCGAACCGAATGCTTTCCCAATCGAAAATTGATCTTTCTAAACATGTTTAGGACATAAATAAAGCCCAATTTGAGTTAAATGAGAGAAAATTGATTGGGTCTTATGAGTCAATTTGAGCAAACTAAGAAAGGGTCTTTTAGCCAACCCGAACCATGACGAGCCGAATTGATCTTAAACCATTAATTCATGAAATTGAACCTCTATATAGACTCTATATACTCATATGAACTTGATGGGATGACTCGGGATTCATTTCAAGGTCAAATGGAAAATATACGGCTTAAAAGACGATTATGCCCTTGAAGTCGCAAAAGTTCTTATTGACCATCGAGATGAACTCCAAATCACTTCAAAATTCATACACATGATATTCAACGCCATAGAAACTCAATGCAAAAGACTAGACTCAAAAAGGACTCAAAATCCTACATGAAATGATATGTCCTAGCTAAGGTGACAAAAATGGGGTGTGACAGAAGCCCCTCATTGGTGAACAAGTTTCACTTGCGAGCCAATGATCAAAGAACAACCCATTTTTGTTTGATGAATTAATCTCATTAATACCAACAAACTCAAATGGAACCAAAAGGATAGACCAAGCATGCGACGATTTCATCGAAGCAACAAATTAATTGCATTTCTATGCATGCCAACTTCGTCGGTGCGCTCATGCAAATGCCTTTACCTTGCACTAATTGCATTAGTGATATAACAACACATTTTTGCTTGATGGATTAATCTCATTAATACCAAAAAACTCAAATGGAACCATAAGGATAGACTTTGTCATATCCAAGCATGCGACGATTTCATCGAAGCAAAGAATTGAACACATTTCCATGCATGCCAACTTCGTTGGTGCGCTCATGCAAATGCCTTTACCATGCACTAATTGCATTAACGATATCCACATGGTCTTCTCATGACGCAAAACTAGTTGCACTAGTGCATCACAAGGTATCCTACCAATTTCATTGGTGATTCTCAAAACGAGTTATTTCATAACTCGTAAATCATCATTTCATGTGAATTTGAATTGAATGTCCATCAATTCAAAACCAAGGGCATTTCATGCCAGTCTCACTGGGGATAACAAATGTGGTGAGTTATTTCATAACTCATGACTCATCAAATTATGATTTCATGCCACTTTCAGTGGAAACAACAAAGATGGGGAGTTATTTCATAACTCTTGGATCATCATTTCATGTGAAATTATGCCACTTTCTGTGGAAATAACCAAGATAGGGAGTTATTGCATAACTCATGGATCATTTCATGCCACTTTCTGTGGAAGTAACAAAGACAGGGAGTTATCTCATAACTCATGAATCGTCATTTCATGTGAAATTGTGATTTCATGCCACTTTCTGTGGAAGTAACAAAGACAGGGAGTTATCTCATAACTCATGAATCGTCATTTTATGTGAAATTGTGCCACTTTCTGTGGAAATAACAAAGATGGGGAGTTATTGCATAACTCATGGATTATTTCATGCCACTTTCTGTGGAAGTAACAAAGACACGGAGTTATTTCATAACTCATGAATCGTCATTTCATGTGAAATTGTCTTTATCACATGATATGAGACCCAATTGCAAGTCAATTGATTCAAAATTAAGCTTATTTCTTATCATTTCATGTGAAATTATCCTTATCACATGGAATGACAGTGCACTGGGAGTCATTCAACTCAAAATCAAGTTCATTTCATGTGAAATTGTCTTTATCACATGAAATGATAATGTATTGAGAGTCATTCAACTCGAAATCAAGTTCATTACTTATCATTTCATGTGAAATTATCTTTATCACATGAAATGACATTGAATTGAGAGTTAATTGATTGGAAATCAAGCTTATTTCATGTCATTTCATGTGAAATTATTTTTATCACGTGATGCAACATTGATTTTGAAAGTCAATTGATTGAAAAACAAAGTGCATTTCATGCCCTCTTCACAAAGATAACAAGTTACTTCGTAACTAGCATAACTTATGAATCGTCATTTCATGTGAAGTTATCTTTATCACATAATTAGCAAGTCATTTCATGTGAAATTATCTTTATCACATGATATGATATCACTATCATCTCCTAGGGAATTGAATTCCAAGACTTGAAAGTCAATCAATTCAACACTAAGCTCATTTCATGAGAAAGCCATTTAGCATGGCCATTGCAACTCCTCGTTATGCGGGCGAATACAATCACCCAAGATTCAAAAATTTCATTGAAACTTAATAAACTTGAGGGATATATTCATCCCATAACTCAAGGATTGCACAAAAGTCAATTTGGAGAAGTTTGGAGGTCGCAAACGCGCGAAACGGGGTAAACGGGCAAAGCGGGCTAGGGTGACCATCTGCCCTCAGATGGTCAACCGTCCAGGGCAAGACGGCTGACCGTCCAGGGTGGGACGGTTACCCGAGCCCTCTATTGAAAAAATTCTGGGTTTATAAACCCATGTCTTGTACACTCATCCTCACATTCTCCCATTCGAAAATTAGAGAGTTTCTCTCTCTAAACTCACATCCTATCTTCTCCAACTCTCATTCTCTCGTTCCTATTTTAAAAACATTCAATCCAAACATCAAATGCACATCAAACAACAACAAATCAAGCCCATTTAGCAATCAAAACAACCAATTCACATCATCTTGTGAAATCAAACCAAATCAAACCCATTTTTCACAAACCCAACTCCATCATCAAGAATGTCATCAAGTAAGGACTCAAGCACCAAGTATCCATTCTATGGGGTCAAAAGCACATACAAGGCACCACTCTATGATGCTCCACAAGATAGGGTGTTGCTTGAACCCGACAAGCATCTCTCATTCATCCATTCCCAACAAGAAGTAAGTTTACCCAACTTAACACTTTTCTTTTGAATCTTTCGATTCTTTTGATGAAATTGCATTCCCTTCTACTTCTTTTGAATACCCCTTGGGTTGTTGAGTGATATCCCTTGATTTGGCAAGGATTGAACACACAAATTCTTTTCATTTGAAAGCTTGAAAAATGGCACCCGCCAAGTGTTCGATAAAATTTCCAAGTGAAATAAAGATGTTCAATCTTCACCAAATCAATGTATATCAACAAGTAAACCCTCAAGTGAGTAATATGCTATGATTTAGTAAGGATTGACCATACAAAATTCTTTTGTTTCAAGGCTTGGGAGGTGTCACCCACCAAGTGTTCGATAAAATGCCCAAGTGATAAAAAAGTGTTCAATCCTTGCCAAATTAAGGCACATGAACAAGTAAACTCATAAACATCCATTAGCAATTCATTTCATAAATACAAACAAACTTTCGACATCTTTTAGAAAACAATTTGAAACCAATTGCTAGTGTAAGCTTATTGTTTCCATGTTCTTTCCACTAACTCTCAAGGTATTTTCAATGGCTATAGCCCAACTTTCAGGACATGCGCACTCGGTCCTCTATCAAAGGACTCATTGAATGGTGGTGGAACATGGAAAACTTCAAACCCATTACCAAGGGCTATGTCGAAAAGGCCGGTTTTGGCCCATTCCTAGATTCTCTATGGAATGACCAATGTGATAGGCAAGCTTTGCTAGCCTTGTCTGAGCTATGGTGGGACACCACCAATACATTCCACTTTGGCTTTGGGGAGATGACACTAACCCCCAAGGACTTCACCATGATCACGGGCTTGAGCATTAAAGGCAAAAGCTTGGAATTCTATGAGGAGGCTCACACAGATGAGGATTATCTCCTAGCTTACCTTGGGATGGAAATCGAGGTAATCAAGAAAGCAGTGCGACGCACTTGGCTTTTCAACAAGTTTGCTAAGCAAAGGGAGAGCGAGGGTGCAAGCCCCGATTGTATTACAAGGGCATTCCTTCTATACATGATCTCATGCACATTCTTTGCCGGGACGGGCGACCTAGCCCCTTTGGGTCTTCTTGCAAGCATGGAAGATGTTAACAAGATCAGGAAATTCAACTGGGGAGGGGCTGCTCTAGCCACCATGTATCGCACAATGTGTGACATGTCACGTAGTGTGACCAAGGACTTCGGTGGGATGCCCTTTGTTTGGGAGGTAATGCTACTTCCCTTTTATTTTTATTTTTTTGTCTTATATTATCTTTTCTTTTTGACTCTTTTCTCAACTTTTGACAGGTTTGGTGCTATGAGTACCTTAACCTATGTCGCCCATCCCTTGCTGAGGAAACCTTCGAATAGCCCACCCTCAAGAATTACTATCCTAGTTATGTGTCCATTCGGGCGGCGAATCGTCATGATTACGCCTTTGCTAGAGCTCACCTAGCAAGCCTTACTGCTGATATGGTGAAATTCTTTCCCCATTCTTTTCCTTTTCTTTTTACTCCCAATTTCTCATTTTGGACTTTTGGACAGATTCAATGGAATCCATGGAAGATATGGGTACCAATGCTACCCAAGTGATGCATTCCTAGCCTGATGTTGACTGGCAAGAGGGTGCTCTTGGAAGGCCCCGTGGGTAGGTACTGGTACCTAGGGGAGCGTGTCTTACGACAAGTCATGGGTGATGTGAATGCCGCCATGGCTCTAATGCCTCCACCACTTAACATGAGGCATGCTAACTTAATGGAGGGGGAGGAGTTGTGGGATGCCTTGAGAGGCTGGGATGCGGAGGAGTTCACTTCTCCTGACATTGCATATGACACTTTCTGTCTCCAATATTTAATGAGGCCCAGGGTGACAGGCCTTCCTCCTCAGGGGGTAAGTCTTTAACATTCTCCTAACCTTTTCTTTTGATAGAGACTCTATTTAATAGGTGAACACTTGCAGGGTTGACGAGCATGAGGGCATAGCTCGACAGTGGGCTCAGGAATGGTTCCTGGCTCTAAGGATGATGAGATGGAGGGGGATAGGTCACTACCCTTGCCTCAGCCTAACTGGTTCATTGATTTGTGTAGTGGGTCAGACTTTGTCAAGACCGCCATCACCCATCCTGCTTTTGATGAATCCCCCAGGATTGACCCAAATCGAGAACAGGTGAGTTCTCTTTATAGGTACTTCTTTCTTTCTTTGAACATTACCTTCAATTTTATCCTTATTGATTATCCTAGGTGCCTGCGGCATATGCCCAAGAGTTTATTGACCTGAGTGAGGGCTTGAGACGTGACCTTGTGAGGATGAGCTTAGCCAAATCCATGGCGGAAGCTCGTTTGGATGTCATGGTAAGTGTTCAACCCATTTTAAAGTTCCTATTTGTGGTTTTCAACCAACCCTATTCTCATACTTGACTTCTTTGCAATGGATTTTGTATATGCAGCCACCACCAGCAATGCGCCCTCCTAGAGCACCTCGTGGGGGTCGTGATGGAGCTGGGCCGAGCCGCAAAAGAAGCTCTGGGAATCGCTGAGTTCATTTACTTTCTTGTTGGGCTTGTAGAAACAATGAGACTATGGCTATCTTTTTGCATTTCATGCTTGTGTTTTGTAATTGCCACCTAAAACCAACTTTCTTATCCCTTGCTATGGATACTTGTTGTGCTTGTTTGAATCTATCATGATGATGTTATGGTGCCTTTCTCATGAAAATTTGAGTCAATGTGAGTTCATAGGAGTGAAAATGGCCTAAAAAGGCCATCCAAACGTGAAAATAGGCAAAACCGGGTGAAACAAGGCAAAACAAGGCAGGGGCCTCGGGTGACCATCTGGCCCCGGACGGTTAGCCGTCTGGGCCTAGACGGCTGACCGTCCAGCCCCGGACGGTTACCCGAGGTCGACGCGCTTTTTCGCGATTTTTCAGGAATTTTGCAATTTTGACGGTTCTACTCCCTTTAGGACTCGAATTTGTGACCCTTTCCCTATAAAAACACATGAGGAGAGCCTTCTAACTCACCTATTTTCATTGACAATAATTATGGAAGCCTTGGATGGGTTCTTAAGAGGGTTTTTGGCAGTCATGCCTGCCAAAGATAAAACTGAGTTTAGGCGCTTCGGCTTGGAACCATTACTCTCCATAAGGCACATGAAGCTCGAGACGGCTCTTCTCACCGCTGCTACATACTTTTGGGATCCTCAACTCCATGTCTTTCGATTCAATTATGAAGAATTATGCCCAACCATGGAGGAATTCTATGCTTTATTTGGAGTTTCACCCGTAGGGCCATTCATCCTTCCTACACCTCGCTCTGATTACCTTGCTTCCTTCTCGGATTTTTTTGGCATTCCTCAAAGGGACGCAACGATCTTCGTCAAGGACCATATGGTGGACTTAATGAAGTTAGCAACCTCATTCTTGGCTCATGATAGCGAAGGTACTCTGACTTTCACCCCTCAAATTCAGCGTGCACTCGCTTTTTGTTTAATTGGTCGCTTTCTCATCTCCACCGGCACTCTTCAAGCCCCTGTTCAAATATGTGAGTTGGTTGCCCCTCTTCTCAAGCGACATAACATCATTCCCTTGGTATTAGCTGAAACCTTGAATGGTTTAGATAAAATTCATGGCAACCCCAAAGCGCCTTTAGAAGGTAGCCCCTTTATACTGCAAATGTGGCTGCTCGAGCGCTTGAACTTTCTATCTCCCACCACTATCAATCCATCCAAGCCCCAGCACTTCTGTCTACGCCGAGTTGAACTCCCTGGGCCATTCTCTTTACGAGATTGGTTGGGTTACTTCCACACACTGTCGTGACGAAACATCAAATGGTACGTCTTCACATGGGGGTGTAAAGAACAGGTACTTTTTCGAACCTCGGGGTGTGCTTTTGTCAAACTCATAGGACTGAGATCAACTTCCTTCTATTGGACTTCGAGAATTCTTCGCCAGATGGGCGCCATGCAAACCATACCGTCCTTAACAGGACCTTGTTGCTTTGTGGAACCTGTCGGTCCTACTATAATCAAGTGGGCGAGGACTCGCTGGCCTACAGACCTGAAATTGACTCGGATTACTAACACTGAAGGACCTTTCGAGATTAATAGAGAATATAAGCAATGGTTGAAGGATGATTTGGGCGAAAGGGAAACTTCTCGCCAAGAAAGAATTTATGACCTTATCAAGGACACGAGACTTGGACTTTGCAGAGAAGACATTCTTGAAGCAGTGGAGGCATCCCACGACCATGACTTGCGAAAGAAAAGAAGATTTGATAGAGAGAGATAGAAGACAAACAAAATGACTCTGAAGAAACTCAAGAGGACTTAAAGACTCAAAGAATAGGATATCTATGGCATGTCGATAGTTCTTTTACTTAACACCAATAAATTGTTATGTCAAACAATTAGTTTCAAATGAATTGCCAATAATAATCTACTTTCGAGATTTTTCTGTGATTGTGCTGTTTGGACCGCTCCCAATGTAACTTTATGGGCTGCCTACGTATCCCCGTTTTCTTTTTCTTTTTTTTTTCTTTTTCTTTTTTTTTTCTTCTTTTTTCTTTTTCCTTTTTTTTTTCTTTTGGGGAATCAGGTCCTCGTAGTTCAAATGCCTTAACTTTTGCCTAGGCCGCCTTCACAGGTTTTCAACCTAGTGGGCCTTATACATAATACTTCTTTAATTGATCCAAATTGGTAGGACGAGTGAACTCGATCCCATCCAAATCCATAAGTCGAACAGCCCCTGCTGGCAATATCTCCTTGATGACGTACGGTCCACCCCAACTCGGTTTGAACTTTCCTTGTGGATCGAAAATTGGAGCTCGGATCTCTTTCAATACTAAATCCCCTTTCTTCAAGCCTCTGTCTTTGACATGTTTGTTGAACGCCCTTGCGACTCTTCTCTGGTACCCTTGCACATGGTAGAGAGCCCTCAATCGCCTTTCATCTAGCAATGCCAACTCATCATAAAGACTTTTGACCTAGTCCACCTCTGCTAGTTGACTTTCCACTGCAACCCTTAACGAAGGAACTTCCAATTCCACTGGCAGAACAGCCTCCATCCCATACACTAGCGCATACGGCGTAGCCCCTGTTGACGATCTGACTAACGTTCTGTACCCCCATAATGCCAATGGTAGTTTCTCATGCCAATCAGTGTACGTGTCAGCCGTTTTCTGTAATATCTTATTGATGTTCTTGTTGACGGCTTCCACTGCGCCGTTTGTCTGCGGGCGATACGGGGACGACAAGTGATGAACGATCTTATACTTCTGCAAGAGTTCTTTGGTCTCCTTCTGGAAATGCTGACCGTTATCTGAAATGACCTCATGCGGTACCCCATATCGGTAGATAATGTTGAGCTGTATGAACTGCGCCACCTTTTTAGCATTCAAAACTTTGAAGGAAGCTGCTTCCACCCACTTGGTAAAGTAATCGATGGCTACCAAAATGTATTCATGACCATTGGATGCCTTCGGCTTAATCTGTCCGATGATATCTATTCCCCATACTACAAACGGCCACGGAGTTGACATGCTTGTTAAGGGCATGGAGGGCAAGTGTTGTCCGTTGGCGAAGAGTTGACACTTATGGCACTTCTTGACGTGGGCATAGCAATCCCTTTCCATTGTAGACCAGTAATACCCTAGTCTCATGATCTTCTTAGCTAACATGTATCCATTCATATGCAGAGCTCCCACTCCTTCATGGATTTTTTCGATGAGTTTTCTGGCTTCTTCCTCCGTGACACACAGCAAGTGGATTCCGTTGTAAGACCTCCGATACAGTTTTCCTCCGCATACCACATAATAGCTTGCCAATCTTCTCAGTGTTCGCCTATCCACGCGAGATGCTTCTTCCGGATATTCTCTTTCCTCGATAAGCCTTCTTATGTCATAAAACCAAGGGTGGTTATCTGTTACCTCTCCTTCTCCAATGGAACAGCAATAAACAGGTTTCTCTCTGCATTCAATCACGAGCGGTTTCACGCTTCCCCCTTCTGGTATTTCCACCATTGACGCTAGAGTTGCTAAGGCATCAGCGAATTGATTCTTGTTTCTCGACAAGTAATTGAACTCGATCTCCGCGAACTCTTTGGTCAGTGCTTCTAAATAGGCATGATAGGGCAACAGCTTCTCATCGCGAGTTTTCCACTCCCCTTTTATCTGACAGATTATCAATGCTGAATCGCCGAACACCTCTAGTTCTTTTATCCCCAACTCTAACGCAGCTTCCAATGCTAGGATGCAGGCCTCATACTCTGCTATGTTGTTGGTGGCTTCGAACCCCAATTTGACTGCTAAAGGCGTGAAGGCTTCCTCGGGCGAGACTAGTAGCACTCCTATGCCATAACCTCTTCTGTTTGCAGCTCCGTCAAAGTAGACTTTCCAAACCTTCTTCTTGATTTCCAGGATATCTTCGTCGGGGAACTCATCATTGAATTGGGTTGATGATGACACAGGGCAGCTTGCCAAATGGTCTGCAATGACACTTCCTTTAACGGACTTCTGCGCCAGGTACTTTATGTCGAACTCATTGAGAAGAAGCGACCAACGAGCGGTCCTATATGATAGGACTGGTTTTTCTAGCAGATACTTCAAAGGATCCAATCGACTTATCAACAGGACTTCGAAAGACATCATGTAATGACGAAGTTTCTGGGTGGCCCACACCAATGCTACGCAAACCTTTTCTAGCGCATTGTACTTTACTTCATAATCTGTCATTTTCTTACTTAAGTAGTAGATGGCATTTTCCTTTTTCGACCCTTCAAGGTATTGAGCTAACATGGCTCCCGTCGCGGTTTTAGTAACCGTTAAATATAACAGTAATGGTTCACCTTGCCGCGGGGGAACCAAGATTGGGGAGTTACTCAAATACCTTTTAATGGTCTCAAAGGCTTCTTGACAATCCTCATTCCATTCCTTGGAAACGCCCTTCTTAAGTAGCTTGAAAATTAGCTCGCATACCATAGTCAGATTGGCGATAAAGCGACTTATGTATTGAACTCTCCCCAGAAAACCCCGGATCTGTTTTTCCGTTCTTGGTGGCTCCATCTCTGTGATAGCTTTTATCTTCCCTGGATCAACTTCAATTCCCCTCTGAGTGATCATGAAACCCAACAGCTTCCCTACGGTGACTCCGAAGGCACACTTCTGAGGATTCAGTCGGAGGTTGTACTTCTTTGCCCGTTCTAGGAACTTCTCCAATGCCGCGAAATGTCCTTCCCGATCTACAGATTTGACTATCATGTCGTCCACATACACCTCTACTTCTTTATGGATCATATCATGCAATAGGGTCGTAGCAGCTCTTTGGTAAGTAGCCCCAGCATTTCTCAAGCCAAAAGGCATTACCTTGTAGCAATACGTGCCCCACTGCGTGATAAAAGCCGTCTTTTCCATGTCTCGAAGCGCCATCTTTATTTGGTTGTAACCGGAGAAACCATCCATAAAGGAGAGAAGGGCATGGCCTGCTGTACTGTCCACCAATACATCGATATGTGGTAGAGAGAAATCATCCTTTGGGCTCGCAGCATTAAGGTCGCGGAAGTCAACACACATTCGCACTTTCCCATCTTTTTTAGGCACAGGCACTATGTTAGACAGCCACTCAGGGTACTCCACAACTTGGAGAAACCCGGCATCTAATTGTTTAGTTACCTCTTCTTTTACTTTCAAAGCCCATTCTGGTTTTAATCTTCTTAATTTTTTCTTTATAGGCTTTTTAGTGGGATTAGTGGGGATGTAATGTTGCACTATATCTGGATCAATACCAGGCATATCCTCATAAGACCATGCGAAGGCCTCTACATTGGCTTTTAGAAGTATTATCAATTTTTCTTTTTCAGCAGGCGAGAGAGTTATCCCAATTTTAATTATCCTTGGCAATTCATCTGTCCCTAGATTGATTGATTCTAATTCATCCATGTTAGGTTCGGTAACGCCCCTTTTCCTTTGCTCGACGAGCTCCGGGGGGACGTCATTCCTAGGATCTATATCCATGCCATAGATATCCATAGAAGAGAGAAAGGAAACACTGCAAATAATGAAAAGAAACACACTTTATTGACTGAACTAACAAAACAAAACAAAACAAAGAAAAGAAAACACATGTGCCACAACTAGGGAACGACTCCTAACTCCATAAGGTGGGCTAGGCGGACACACTTTATTTGAAAGGAAAGCTAAGACAAGCTACTAAGGAACCTACAAGCTACTATCAGGTAAGTCGAGATCCTCGCCCTCACGAACTTCTGCAATGGTACCCTCTTTAAGATACCAATTAAGGAGCGGCACGGCTGCATGGTGAATTGAAGAACACTCGAGATCCGATTCCTCCACAGCAAGAACTGTATCTTGAAACATTGTAACCATGGCTTCCGAATCCATCTGTTCTGCCCAGTCCTCACTCTTCTTTTCCCAATAGTCCTCCTTGATTGCTTCATCATCAACCATTGTTGCAGTGATGGGATACCACTCAGTGAAGAATATTTCAAACCCCGGAACTCTCGCCTTGGTTGCTTTGTCAATGGATGGTTCGGGAAATCCACAGAATAGAAAGTCCTCCCCTTCCTTAACAAAGTAACCATTCAAAGTAGGTCGGTATGGCGAGATTCGGATATCTGGCACCCTTCCTTCTGCTTTTGCTTTGACCCTTTCTCTGCTTCTCTGCAACATCTCCATATGGTCCTTTTTGGAAGGCTCATACCCCAATCCGAAGGTATAGGTGACAATGCGGCTCTGAACGGATGCTGGTATGCCTTGCTGACGGCGTCCTAGTCCCATGACTGGGAAGAAACTCATTTTCTTCATTATGTTCCCCACATGCAAATTGCTATGAGGGCAAAAGTCGAGAGGTATCAACTCTCTCTGTTTCGGCTCTTTCTCTATGCATTGAACATACTCGAACCCAGACAATGGTGCTCCAACGGGCTTAGGCTTGATCTCGCAAATGGGTACCCCTAACGACTTCAAGTCATAATCACCTTGGAGTGTGACGATAGCCCTTTTATAAGGGAACTTGACTTTTTGGTGCAATGAAAAAGGGACAGCCCCTGCAGGATGAATCCAAGGTCTTCCCAACAAGAGATTGAAGCACGACGGGACATCCAAGACTTGGAACTCCACTCTAAATTCTGTAGACCCCATAATCAGCAGCAAAGTGACCACTCTAATCACTTCTCTGCGGGTGTTATCATAGGCTCTCACTGTTTGCCCGGATGGCATGAAGTCTGTTGGATCCAAACCCAAGACGGTGGCAGTTCTGAGAGGGCACACATTAAGAGCGGAACCATTGTCGATTAGGACTGTTGGAACTCTCTTTCCCATGGTGTCGACAGTGATGTACATGGCTTGTGAATGGCTAGGTCCACTTTTAGGTAGGTCTGCTTCTGAGAACACAATGGTTGAGTTCTTCGAGGTTGGATTCACTAAGTTCACCAAATTTTCCGGAGATGTGTCAACAGGAACCTGTATCTGGTTGAGCAACTTCAAGATAGTCTGACGGTGCTTGTAAGAGGCCATGAGCAAACCCCATATAGTGATGTTGGCATTAGTCTTTCTCAATTGCCTAAGCACTTCGTCCTCCTCTTCTTGCAGGTCGAGGTAGCGATTACCTTCCAAGTCCCCCAATGGGTTGTCAGATTCTAAGTGCGGAGGCTTGAAATGGCGACCCCCTCTAGTTATGTGCTCCACTTCGTCATTGCTCATCCACATATCATCAATCTCACCTACATCACCCATGAGGTCATCCCATGTGATTGTGTCGATCTCTTCCATTTGGACTTCCTCTGGTAACTCATCCCAACCTGTGGGGATTATAGGCTTATCAGAGATGGGGTCGGGGTAGAGTACATAGTAATCAAACTTTCTGGACGACTCTCCCAACAAACCCACTTTAGGATCTCCTGCCTCGAACCTTTCTTTCAATTGTCGCTGCATGGACTTCTTTGGCAATACCAAAACCTTTTGATCAATAAGGTCTTGAACTACCTTTTTCAGTATAACATAGTCCTCCATATCATGTCCGGGCGCCTGATGGTACAAGCAGAATTGGTGAGGAGTCGAAGGCCTCGGCTTTGAATGGTATGGCAATATGAGCCCTTTATCACAACATTGGTGGAAAACTTGAGTCAAGGTCATGGGAAGCGGCGTGTATTGCCTTATGGGTTGACGGGATTGGGACGAGCCAAGGTCGATGGCATTTATGTTGTTGGGAGGAGGCATATTGTGAGTGGGGGAGGGGATTTCGAGTGACATTTGGGCGATTTGGTGCGGTGGGTGGTGAAATGATCTGCTTGTCGAGCAAATCTTGGATTTCATGGCGGAGGCGGTAACAACGGTTGGTTAGATGGCCTTTGGCTTGGTGGAACTTGCAATATTCATTTTCATTGTAGTTCTTGGGCAATGGGTTTGGTGGAGGCCTTGGGTCGAGGGGTTTCAGGAGATCACGGCTTCTCAGCTTTTCAAAAACTCTTTCGAGTGGCATGTATAGCTCAGTGAATTGGCGAGGTGAGGTGGAGTCATTTAGGGAGAAAGGACGAGTGGGTTGGGTAATGGTATTGACCTCGGCATTGGGTTTTCCCCTCCAAAGTTTGTCCTTCGACTCCTTTGGATCTCCTCCGTTTTGATTGTTCCATCAGCAATCGCATCTTCAACTTGTGTGCTAGCCCCAACAAGAGCCTTGAAGTTCGGAAAGTAGTGAGCAAAGAGGTGCTTGTGATATACGGGCAGCAAGTTCTTCACTACCAACTGAATCTGTTCTTCCTCATTCGGTCTGTCTGTCATCTTGGAAGCCTTTTGTCTCCACCTAGTGATGAAGGCGGAGAAAGTCTCATTAACCCCTTGCTTAGTGGTTTCCAAGTCCCTTCGCGTGACATCCACTTCAGTGTTATACTTGTAATGGTCCGTGAATGCATTGCACACATCCTCCCAGGTCTTGGTTCTGTTCTCCTCTAATGACAAAAACCATTTCAAGGCGGAACTCGCTAATGACTCGTGAAACATTTGAGCCAATAACTCATCATTCGCCCCTCGAGGGTGCATAGCTCGCACATACATCTTGAGGTCGGTTTTAGGACAGCCTATCCCATCGAATTTTTCCAACTCCGGCATCTTAAATTGTAACGGGATGCGAGCCTTTAGGAATAAGGACAAAGTACGGATGTCCACCATATCATCAGATCTGCGAATTCCCTTCAGAGTTCGTTCTAAGGCCTCGACCTTGTTTGCCAGGACGGTTGAGCTCTCCCTTGATGTGGCTTTGGTTTCCCCTTCCTTGGTCTTGGGTAGTTCTCCCCCCTCTCCTAATGGTTCCTCAGCAGATTCGGAATCATTAGATCCTTGATTGTTATCAGTAGCACGGGCCCTAGATTCAGGTTCAGAGTTCTTCTGTTGAAGGTCTTGAGCTAACTTGAGTGCAGTCTCGGATACCTGGGTAGTGTGATCAAGCTTTTCCATGATAGCTTTCAAAGCGGCCTCAAGGTTGAAACCCCGGTTGCTAGTTCTTTCCTCAGCCATATCCGACTCAGTGACGGAATCAGCACTGACTAGGCGCCCTTGTTGATTGCAGATCCAAGCCAGCACGTCTCTCCCTCTAACATAGGGCAAATACTCAATTTTTCAGCCTAAGGGTCCATCCTAAGCTTCCATAATTATCTCAAAATCTTTACAATGTACACCCTTAATTAGTTCTCTTAACCAATTACCCTTGCAGGGGTCATGGGGAAGGGTACGTATTAAGGATGTAGGATGTAAAGTTTCCTTTAATTACCCACTCAATCAACGAAGCATTGTTGACACCCAATTTTGTACCGCCTGACATTTTGGACCACCTTTAAGCCCAATGATGAAGGGCAACAGCAGATAAACTACCACAAGCGAGCCCGAAGGACCTGTGCAGGCACAACACAACTTTTTGATACCCCATGATCGTATGAGCATGGTTCATGCACGTACGTGCATCTTCCATGCATGTATGATCATGCCCTTTATTTCCAACACAGCTTTTTGATACCCATGATCGTATAAGCATGGTTCATGCACGTACGTGCATCTTCCATGCACGTACGATCATGCCCTTCGAATTTCAAATTTTCAGCATTTCCCCCCCCCCAAATCATTTCTTACCTTATGAAGCCCCTGTGCTTATAGCTGCTTGATGGCAGCTGGGAAACCCTAATGGACTCCGAAATAAACCCTAATCACCGTCTACAAATACCCTGCTTTCATTCAAGAGAAGGGATCGATTTTTCTTAAGCCCCTACCCCCTAAAAGGATCTGATTTTTCTATTCAGCGGAGACTTTTTGACCTAGCCTCCATCCAACTTCCTCACCCAGCCTCCATTCAACCCCTTTTTCCCAGCCTCCATCCCTGAAAGATCCCATTTTCCTAACCTAGGCTCCATCCATCTTTTGCACCGAATCTCCATCCTGAAAAATCCAAGTTGTGACTGCGAGAGGTCCGGAAGGCACGCTTGTGAAGGAATTGCTGCTGCCCGTACCTGAGGGTAACGGTTCCCAACCTTTAATTTCGTTTTTCTCTTAATGATTTAACATGTTTGTCCATGATATTGCATCAAATGCGCATAGCATCCCATCTGTCTAATGCCGGCATATTAGATTCATTCTAGCATCTATTTGTCCCCTGCATATGATATTTATATTCTGAACATTGCTCCAACATAAAGGCTAAGAAGAATCGTGCAATCATTTCTGCCATCAATCCCTACATTCAATTCGCATGATTTAGGCCTGCGTACATGAATATCATTTATTGCATCTGCATCCTCATCAGTAATTGCTTTCATCATTTAGATTTAGGACATTCTTATTGTCTTTGGATCATAGTTTGGCTAGTTTCTTGCATACATTTGAGCTATAGATTCGTTCAAGCAGAGCATGATAGGTGTTAAGCTGATTTATTGTGCATGCACGTTGTCACACCATTTTTGCACCACCTTACTAGGGCTCATCTGTTGGGAATCGAACAAGAGGGAAAAATACAAAGGCGGAATATAAAAATTTTTCCTATGATTCCCAATCCCATGAATCTAACTATGCATAACACAAAATCAAACCCTAACTACAAAGAGGGTTAGAACACTTACAAAATTTTTGTCTTCTCCTTTTTGCTCCAAGCTTTGATTCCGGACAGCGGTGAATGAGCAGCCCAAGTGTGCTGCCTCCAACGGTATCCACACCTAGCTAGAGCTTCAAGTCCTTTCTTTCTTCTTCCTTGTTGTTGCTAGAGGTGGAGAAGAGAGAGAGAGAGAAGAGAGCCTCCAAGGGGCTGGACGGCTAGGGTTTATTGTGCAAGCCTATTATGCCATGTCACACATAAGTGTGACTTATATAGGCAGCCCACTAAAGGGGGCTGGCCATGGGGAAGAAACCCTAATAGGGTTATGTGTAATTACTCTTAATTGCACATTAACCCCTATTATTTGTATCAAATACAAATAGGCCCATAAAGAACTATTCTTTATTCACTAAAACCCTTTCTCTCATAGACTTTAAAGCCCTTCTTGCATGATCAGTGTGTGACCCATTGGGTTCACATCATTAAGTAGTAGGAATAGCACAAGGTGTGCACAATGGAACTCTTTCCATTTAGGGTCTAATTGGAACTCCTTCCAATTCCCTAATTGATTATAACTCACTTATATCAATTAGGGCTTCTACTAACCATGAGTAACACCTAGCATATGGCTCATGGTGTGGTCCTTAATGAGGTGAATAGTCATTTACAAAGAACCCTTCTGTTATAGTTTATAGGTTACAATTGCATCCTTCCTTCAACACAATGTCTCCAATTGAACTAATAGGACATGGAAGTCTGTCAAGTCCCTAGTTCAATTACTTTATACTCATTCATAGATATCAACTCATAGATGAACTCATGAAACTCTTTTCATATTCATCCTACCATGGCTATGGATTTAATGAGTTATATTATGAATGCTATATGAGACATTCTCTCTCTTTTTCCTGAGAGTGATGGATCCCTTGTTGGTCACTCACATGCCTTCATACACATAGCAGTAGGGCCAACGAACACCTTTGCAGACCCCTGAATAGGATCTGCACTTAGTGTTATCAAACTTCTAAAGCTACATACATAAGGCAACTATGGTGTCTCAGGTCTAAGGATTACTTGTACCACTATAACAATGAGAAACTGATTGACAGGCAGGATAAAACTCCATTCAGTTTATCTCATATTTTTGGTCACATTCAGTGTACCTATTCTCGTAATAGGCACCCACTTGTTGGTTGTAGTGTCTCTACACAAATAGCTTGAGACTAGCTATCCTCCTATAGAGTCAACCTAACAAGTGCTAGTCCTATGGTTCATTATTGTCCATCATAGTGAACCTTCAACTAGGAATGCTTTAGGAGTTTAGTACAGAGATATATCTACAGTCTCAAAATTACAACTCTTTGTAATTCCATATTCTCAACTCTAACTCCATGGACATATTATGTAAATATAAATGATGCATATAAACATAATAGAATAAGCCCTTTTATTAAATGAATAATAAATGTGACATACATAAATGAAATCAAATGATTGTTCCTAATCCCTAAACAATCATCTCCATGATTGGCTCTAGGGCATAATCCTAACATCATCATTTCATGCATGTTTTTGTTTTGTTTTTGAGTCTAGTCACTTGCATTAGTTTTCTAAAGTCACAAGGACAATGGATATGAATTTTGGTTCAAATTGGAGTTGATCTTGAGGGATAATAAGAGCTTTTGTGACTTGAGGGGCATAATCGTCTTTTAAGTCCCAAACTTTTCATTTGACCTTGGAATGATCTCCAAATTGTCAATTGGAGTTCATATGGATGCATATGAGGTATTTCTAGGTTCAATTTGGTAAGTCAATGGCTCGGGATTAAAATGGCTCGATGTGGTTCAAGTTGGTTAATTGACCCTTCCTTGGGTTAGCTCTAATTGACTCACAATTACCAACCAAATCTTTTCAAATTGACTTTCATTAGTCATCATTTTACCCTCAAAAGTGTTTCATGAAGTTCAATTTTGATATGGCCTGATGATGAGTTTAGTGTGGTTATTTACGGATTATCCTTGAAGAATTAGTGCGAATCACAGCATGAGATTTTTGGTTAAAATGAAAAGAAAATTATTTTATTAAATTAGCCATTTTTATCATGACACTAACACGTGTACGTATGTGATGAGTGTGTGTACGCACATACGATACATGTGCATGCGTGTTAGCGGTCAGTCTCCCAATTTTTATAAAAGACAATTTCCTTTTCCTATTCAGATTAGAAGTCTTTTATCATTATAAAATACCTTTTGATTATTCTCCAAGGAAACCTAGTCCAGGAAGGAAAGGGAAACTCCAGATTTCAGCTATAAATACTCTCTTAATGTCTTTAAACAAGGGAGAAGAGAAGAGGGTTTGGAGGGAGTGAAATTCGTCATAATTCAGCAGCAGATTTTCTGAAAACCAGCAGTCGTATTTTAATCATAACTTTTTCATCCGAAGTCAGAATTTGATAAAATTGGTCTTGTTAGAAAGATAATTCAATTCTCTACAACTTTGTATTTCACAAGCTTTGTCCAAATCCAACGTTTTCATACCCAAAAACGCGATTGAAGTTGCTACTGTTGCAAAGTGACGAGAATCACTTTTTCTTTTCTCTTGTTCTCTTTTTGTTTTCTATTTCTTTTCAAAGTTGAGTGAGTTTTGATCTCTTTGCTGTGATACCACTTTGACAAAGAGGAGGATTCGTGTTGGTTTGATTCACTCTAAAGACCTGAGGAGCCACGAACAATTACAAACACAAGGGGAGCCACTTCCTAAGGTATTCTCCTTCTCTATTCAAGCTTAAACTAGGTTCTCATATGGGTTAGGCTTATTGCATGTTAAAGGTGACTTTTTTATCATGTATTAACACTCTAGCTAGTTAATATACATGGAATATCTATTTTTTATCTACTGTTTAGCATGCTTTAGGGCTGTCCTTTAGGTTTTTAATGCATAGTTATGATTCGTGTGCTCCTATTGTCCTTGTATTAGGATTAGTGTCATTGCATGTTAGAGTTAGGATTTTCATCATGTTATATTGCTTTAGTTAGTTAATATGCATGATTTAATTTCTGTTTAGTTTCGTTTTAGCATGATTAAAGTATGTTTTGTATGTTTTTAAGCATATTTGTGAGTTTAGGGTTTTAGAGTCATTGTTTCGTGTTTGTTTTCATATAGCATGATAAAGTAGACTTTTTTATTTGGTTTTTCTTCGTGTTTGCTGTATATGTTTTTCATATGGAGTAAACATGATAGTTTTGCATGCATGTTAGTATGTTTTAGGGTTTTTATGCATGATATGGTTCTAGGAATATGTTAGGACTTATTATTGTTAGCTGTTTTTGCTATTGGCATGCTTAGTGGATGATTTTAGGTCATAATACTATTCTGTCCAGATTTGCATGTTAGTGTTTTTGCATGGTTTTGAGCACTTGTAAGGGTGCAAATAGGTGTGGTATTTGTCCCATGGCAAATAGGGCTGCTTATGTCTGAAATGGCTAAATGCTTGGAGCTAATTGCGCTCAGGTAAGTGGGTGTGAAGGTGCCCCAATTCACCTTTCTTCTTAACTCATTCTCTTCTCCCTATTTAGGGTTAATTTTTAATATGATCCTATGGTTTAATTAGAGGTTTTCTTAACCAACAAAATTCTGGTTTTTATTAAAGTTTCCATTTTGTGGATTTCTTTCCTAAAATCAAACTTTCTATCATATTCAACTCTTTTGATCAAATAAGGAAACCTAGGGTTTTTACCATAGGTTTGTATTAGGATTTAACCTTAGTTCTAATCGAACTACGTGGATTTTGATCCATGTATTTCGTTGCATGGTACGTAGGCGCTCTTCGTGAGGCTCAAGTCCGTTCTAGGATCCAAGCATCCTAGGTTTATTTTTGTTTTCTTTTTTTCTTTTTCTGTTTTTATGTGCTTATTATGCATGGATGGATGAATGAAATATATGATATGCATGCAATTCTTGTGATGATATACTTGCTGATTTTTGTATGGAAAGATCTTGATTTAGCCCAAATGAACTGAGAGACCGAAAGGGTGACATGGGTGCCTATAGGCTTTGCCTAGAACCTTCCCATGTCATAACTTAGCCTCCGAATCCCCGATTTCTTTGGTTTTCAAAAGATTGGTTTTTGCCTTTCCTTTTTTATGGAGTCATTCAAATTGTTTTCCTAAAACAAACTATTTTTAGGGTTTTCCTTGTTTCCTTTAAAAAATAAGGTGGCGACTCCCTTTCCTTTTTCTTTTTCAAACCCATTTTCTTTCAATCACTCGTGGGCCCAATTTCCGGGGTTCACAGTTTGGCGACTCCACTGGGGATTTGTGGGCTAGACTCTATAAAGTTTAATTGGGCTAGGTTAATTTCTTATGTTTAATTAAAATCAATCACATTGCATCCGCTTGATTTTGTGCTTTCATTTATTGCATTGTGTGCGCAAACTCTTGCATGTTAGGATCGATGTCCCTCGATGTATCCTTGCCAACGATTGGCCTAGTCTCAACCTTGGTTTTCCTGATTCCATGTGTTGGGGCGAAAGCTATCAACCTCTCTTGCCTAGTACCCTTGGGCTTGCCCTTGGGTATATTAAATGAGTTAATCACGTACTGCTGGACCCACACGGCGTTCCTGATGCCACATGTGGTTAGGTATAAGGATTGCTCAAGCAAGTGAAGGACCCTAGCCTACCCTTATCATTAGTCCATATAGACAGACTTGTAGGACACTACGGTCTCACCTTTATGCACCCACAATTGTTTGTAATGATGCTATGTTGTGTTTGTGGTGTGAGGCTTCATATCTTATGCCCTTAATATAGACCTTTAAACCCTAGCCTTCGTTAAGGCCATGGGTTAGGAGGAATAAATTAAGGAAATAGGATGTAAAGCTATGTTTGTGATGTGCTAGTCCTAGGGGATTAATTAAACCTAGTTGAAGGACTCTATGCCCTATTCTTTAAAACATACCCTTAATTCATGATCCCTGTAAAGGTAATTGGATAAAAGGAATGAATTAATTGAACATGGTGTAGAGACCGAGTTCATTAAGGAAAATATGGAGGTTTAGGACAAGTCCTTAGGCTAAAGGTTAAAACTTTTCTATCCATAGACGTGCTGGCTTGGATCCGCAATCCACAAGGGCGTCTAGTGAGTGTTGAGTCTACCCATCAGACAAACATGGCCGACGAAAGAACTAGTGAGGGGCACTTTGACCTTGAGGCTTGCCTGAAAGCCATCATGGCCAAGCTTGACCATACCGCCGAGACATCCGATACCGCATTGAAAATGGCTCAAGAGAACCAACAGAAGATGGCGGATCTTGAACAAAATGGCTCTAAGGCCCATTCCTCGGGTATACCTCATGGGGCTGGCACCGAAGAGGGACCTCAATCCAATGAGAACACCAAGACAAGGGGGGAAAGTAGCTCGAAACCTGAGGTCACCGACCTAGAAGGGGAAGCCAAGGGGAAAGGTTCTAGCAGTGATTCCGTGTTAGCTAGCAAGGTAGAAGCATTGGAGAGAACTATAAAAGGGATTCGCAGGGCTGATGACATGGTCGATGTGCGGACTCTATCCCTGTTTCCAACGGCTCGTATTCCACTACAATTCAAGATGCCGGAGTTAGAAAAGTTCGATGGGACGGGTTGCCCTAAGACTCATTTGAAGATGTACGTGCGAGCTATGCACCCTCGAGGGGCTACTGACGAGCTTTTAGCTCAAATGTTCCATGAAACCTTGGCCACTTCTGCTTTGAAATGGTTCTTATCCTTGGATGAGAATAGAACCCAGACTTGGGAAGACATATGCAATGAGTTTTCAGAGCACTACAAGTATAACACAGAGGTGGACGTTACTCAAAGGGACCTAGAAACTACCAAGCAAGGGGCTCATGAAACTTTCTCCGCTTACATTACAAGGTGGAGACAAAAGGCGTCGAGAATGACGGATAGGCCGAATGAGGAGGACCAAATTCAGTTAGTGGTTAAGAACCTGCTGCCCGTGTATCACAAGCACCTATTTGCCCACTATTTCCCAAATTTCAAAGCTCTCATTAGGGCTGGCACGCAGGTTGAAGATGCTATCAATGATGGGACAATCAAGACTGAGGAAGTGAGGAGTCGCAAAACAAACTTTACTGGGAAGAACAATGCCGAGGTCAACACCATAACTCAACCAATCCAACCCTTTTCTCTCAATGATGTCAACCCACCTCGCCAATTCACTGACCTATTCATGCCACTCGAAAGAGTCCTTGAAAAGCTCATAAGTCGTGACCTATTGAAGCCACTCGACCCAAGACCTCCACCAAATCCCTTACCCAAGAGCTACAATGAGAATGAGTACTGCAAGTACCATCAATCCAAAGGCCATGCCACCAATCGCTGTATTCGCCTTCGCCACCAAGTCCAAGACCTCATTGACAAGCAAGTCATTTCACCACCAACCCGTCCAAATGTCACCCGTAATCCTCTCCCATCACACAACAACACACCCCCACCTAACACCATAAATGCCATTGGGGTTGAATCCTCTCGCCTTCGCCATCCCATAAGACAATACACTCTGCTCTCCATGACCTTAACCCGTCTCTTCACCATTTGCCGCAATAACAGCCTTATCATGCCACTTCCACCAAAGCCAAGACCATCAACCCCTCACCAATATTGCCAATACCATCGTGCACCCGGCCATGACACCGAGGCTTATTCTATACTAAAGAAGATCATCCAAGACCTCATTGACCAAAAGGTTTTGTTGTTGCCAAAGAAATCTATCCAACAAGAGCTGAAAGAAAGATATGAAGCAGGGGATCCTCAGGTTGGCCTATTAGGTGAAGCGTCGGGGAAATATGATTACTATGTGCTGTACTCAAGCCCAAGTCCGATATCAGATGAGCCGATAGTCCCTTCAGATTGGGATGACTTGCCGACAGAGATGGAGAGCATTGACATGATAGAATGGGATGACTTAATGAATGACTCCGAGGAAGTCCATGACATATGGGCTAGCGATGATGAGTTGGACCATATAACCAGAGGGGGTCGTCATTTCAAGCCTCCCCACCTAGAGTCTGAAAATCCATTGGAAGATTTGGAAGGGCAGAGGCGCCCTAGCTTGCAAGAAGAAGAGGATGAAGTGCTTAGGCAGCTGAAGAAGACCAATGCCAACATTACTATTTGGGGCTTGCTCATGGCCTCGCATAAGCACAGACAGACCGTGTTGAAACTGTTGAATCAGATACAAGTGCCTGTTGACACATCCCCCGAGGGATTGGTACATTTGGTGAATCCAACTCCCAAGAACTCAACCATCGTGTTCACCGATGTAGACCTACCTAAAAGCGAGCCGAGCCATTCTCAAGCTCTCTATGTGACCGTTGACACTATGGGGAAGAGGGTTCCCACCGTTCTTATCAACAATGGGTCCGCACTGAATGTATGTCCTCTCTGAACTGCCACTGTTTTGGGTTTGGGACCCACTGATTTCACGCCATCTGGGCAGACCTAAGAGCTTATGACAACACCCGCTGAGAAGTAATAGGGGTAGTTACTTTGCCTCTTATCATGGGACCCACTGAATTTAAGGTAGAATTCCAAGTGTTGGATGTGCCGTCATGTTTCAACTTGTTGTTGGGCCGACTTTGGATCCATCCTGCTGGGGCTGTGCCATCTTCACTCCATCAAAAGGTGAAGTTTCTTTATGAAGGAGCCATAGTAACGCTTCAAGGGGACTATAAATTGAAACTCGCAGGTGTGCCTATATGTGAGATACAACCCGAATCAGCAGCGATACCGCTATCTGGGTTTGACTATGTCCAATGCATTGAGAAAGAGCTCGAAAATGGTGAATTAATACCCTTGGACTTTTGCCCCCATGGCAACTTGCATGTTGGTGAAATCATGAGAAGGATGAGTTTCTTCCCAGGCATGGGGCTAGGGCGTCGCCAACAAGGGATCCCTACGTCTATTCAAAGCCGTGTCACCTCATATACTTTTGGGTTAGGATATGAGCCCTCCAAAAATGATTATGCGAAAATGCTGAAGAGGAACAAAGAGAAAGTAAGAGCCAAAGCCGAGGGAAGGGTGCCAGACCTGAAGATCTCGCCATATCGACCTGCTTTGAATGGTTACTTCATCAAAGAAGGGGATGATTTTCTATATTGCGGGTTTCTAGAGCCCACCTTTGACCAAGCTACCAAGATCCGAGTTCCGGGTTTTGAAATCTTCTTCACCGAATGGTATCCAATCACAGCTGAAATGGTGGATGATGATGCCATCAATGATGAGTTCTGGGAAAAGAAAGAGGAGGACTGGGCAGAGAACCTTGATGCGGGGGCTATGACTGAAATGTTCCAAGACATGATCCTCACCGTGGAAGACTCGACCATTGAAGAACTCCAGGGTTCATCCATTAGCCATGCTACCGTGCCATTCCTGAATTGGTACTTTGAATGTGGTGTCATTGCGGAGATCCATGAAGAAGAAGACCTTGGCCTACCTGATAGCAGCTTGTAGGTGTCTTAGTTTAGTAATATTTCCCTAATTCAATAAGATGTATCTACTTTACTCACTTTGTGGAGTCATAGTATTGATACAGATTTGTTTGTTTTCCTTCTTTCTTTTGTGTGTCATTCCCATTATTCCTAGTCAATAAAGTGTGCTTTCTTTCTCTATATATGCAGTGTCTCTTTTCTCTCCTCTATGGATATTTATGGCATGGATATAGATCCTAGGAACGATGTCCCCCCGGAGCTCGTTGAGCAAAGGAAAAGGGGCGTCACCGAACCTAATATGGATGAATTGGAATCAATCAACTTAGGGACGAATGAATTGCCAAGAATAGTTAAAATTGGGAAAACCCTCTCCCCCGTTGAAAAAGAAAAGATGATCTCCCTCTTGAAAGCCAACATTATGGCTTTTGCATGGTCTTATGAAGACATGCCTGGCATCGACCCCGATATTGTGCAACACTATATCCCCACTAATTCCCTAAAGAAGCCGGTAAAGCAGAAACTCAGAAGATTAAAACCAGAATGGGCTCTAAAAGTAAAAGAAGAGGTAACTAAACAACTAGACGCGGGTTTCCTCCAAGTTGTGGAGTACCCCGAATGGTTGTCAAATGTAGTGCCTGTGCCTAAAAAAGATGGGAAAGTGAGGATGTGTGTCGATTTCCGAGATCTCAACGCTGCAAGCCCTAAGGATGATTTTCCTTTACCCCATATCGACGTGTTGGTGGACAGCACAGTGGGACATGCGCTCCTCTCCTTCATGGACGGGTTCTCCGGGTATAACCAGATAAAGATGGCGCCTCAAGACATGGAGAAAACAGCCTTTATCACGCAATGGGGAACGTACTGTTACAAGGTAATGCCTTTTGGCTTAAGAAACGCTGGGGCTACTTACCAAAGAGCAGCTACGACCCTATTGCATGATATGATCCATAAGGAAGTCGAGGTTTATGTCGATGATATGATCGTAAAGTCCGTGGATAGAGAAGGGCATTTCAAGGCACTAGAGAAATTCCTAGAGCGAGCAAAAAAGTACAATCTCCGTCTCAACCCACAGAAGTGCGCTTTTGGTGTCACTGCAGGCAAGTTATTGGGGTTTATGATCACTCAGAGAGGTATCGAAGTGGACCCAGGGAAGATAAAAGCTATTGTGGAGATGGAGCCGCCTAGCACTGAGAAGCAGATCCGGGGTTTTCTGGGAAGAGTTCAATACATAAGCCGATTCATTGCCAACTTGACCATGGTTTGCGAACCAATCTTCAAATTGCTTAAGAAAGGTGTGCCAAAAGTATGGAACGAAGAATGCCAAGAGGCCTTTGAGACCATTAAGAGATACTTGAGCAATCCTCCAATCTTAGTTCCCCCACGGCAAGGTGCGCCGCTTTGTTATACTTAACGGTCACCGAAACCGCGACGGGAGCTTTGTTAGCTCAATATCTCGAAGGGTCTACAAAAGAGAATGCCATTTATTACTTAAGCAAGAAAATGACAGACTATGAAGTGAAGTACAATGCAATTGAAAAGGCTTGTGTGGCACTAGTATGGGCGACGCAGAAACTCCGGCACTACATGATGTCCTTCGAAGTGTTCTTGATAAGTCGCATGGACCCGTTAAAGTACCTGGTAGAAAGGCCAGTATGTCATTCAGAACTGCTCGATGGTCAATTCTCCTCAATGAATTCGACATCAAGTACGTGAATCAGAAGTCTATCAAGGGAAGCGTCATCGCAGACTACCTAGCCAGCTGTCCGGTGTCATCATCCGCTCCGTTCAACGATCAATTCCCAGATGAGGACGTGCTAGAGATTGGTAGAAAAACTTGGAGAGTATACTTCGATGGGGCAGCCAATAAGAAAGGTTATGGGATAGGAGTCCTGCTGGTCTCACCCGAAGAGGCATTTACACCGTTAGCGGTCAAGTTGGGGTTCGAAGCCACCAACAACATTGCTGAATATGAGGCCTGTATCCTAGCATTGGAAGCGGCACTTGAATTGGGGATCAAAGAATTAGAAGTGTTCGGGGACTCGGCGCTAATCATCTGTCAGATAAAAGGGGAATGGAAAACTCGAGATGAGAAGCTGCTATCCTACCATGCCTATCTGGAAGCTCTAACCAAGGAGTTCTCAGAGATAGAGTTCAACTACCTTTCAAGAAACAAGAACCAGTTCGCCGATGCCTTGGCGACCCTAGCATCCATGGTGGAGATACCTGAAAGGGGAAATGTGAAGCCGTTGGTGATAGAATGCCGAGACAAGCCTGTGTACTGTTGTGCAATCCGAGGAGGAGAGGTAAATGATGGCCGTCCGTGGTTCCATGACATAAAGAAGTTCATTGAAGAAAGGGAATACCCAGAAGGAGCATCTCGTATCGATAGAAAAACCCTAAGGCGGTTGGCGAGTCACTATGTACTTTGTGGAGGAAAGCTATATCGGAGATCATACGACGGGATCCACCTGCTGTGTTTCACCGAGGAGGAAGCCGAGCATCTGATTAAAGAAATCCATGAAGGGGACAGGGGCTCTGCATATGAATGGCTATATGTTAGCTAAGAAAATCATGAGGTAGGCTATTATTGGTCCACCATGGAAAGAGACTGCCACGCACATGTCAAGAACTGCCACAAATGCCAACTATTCGCCAGTGGACAACATTTGCCTTCTATGCCTTTAACAAGTATGTCGTCACCATGGCCATTCGCGGTATGGGGGATAGATATCATCGGACAGATCAAGCCAAAGGCGTCCAAATGGGCATGAATAATCCTGGGTTGCCATCGACTACTTCACTAAGGGGTGGAAGCAGCGTCCTTCAAGACCTTGACTTCCAAGAAGGTAGCACAGTTCATACAGCACAGCATCATCTATCGATATGGGGTACCGCATGAAGTTATCTCAGACAATGGCCAGCACTTTCAGAAAGAAACCCATGAGCTCTTGCAAAAGTACGGCATAGTTCACCATCTGTCATCACCATACCGTCCTCAGACTAATGGAGCGGTGGAAGCAAGCTAACAAGGAACATCAAGAAGATACTACAGAAGACGCGGAACTCACACACAGACTGGCCTATGTGCATGAGAAGTTGCCATTGGCTCTATGGGTTACAGAACATCAATAAGGTCGTCAACAGGGGCTACCCCTTATTCTCTAGTTTATGGAATGGAGGCCGTGTTGCCAGTTGAATTGGAAGTTCCTTCCACTAAGAGTTGCCGTGGAGAGCCAGATAACAGAAGTGGACTGGGTTAAGAGCCGCTATGATGAGTTTAGCTTTGCTGGATGAAAGGCGTTTAAGGGCGCTGTATCATGTTCAGGGGTATCACGGAGAGTTGCCAGAGCATTCAACAAGCATGTCAAAGATCGAGGTCTAAAGAAGGGGATGTAGTGCTGAAAGAAA